>OY744522.1:183322943-183367943 GCA_963556195.1 Sepiola atlantica
CTCTCTCTCTGTCTTTCTCTCTCTCTCTGTCTTTCTCTCTCTCTCTCTGTCTTTCTCTCTCTCTCTCTGTCTTTCTCTCTCTCTCTCTGTCTTTCTCTCTCCTTCTCTGTCTTTCTCACTCTCTCTGTCTTTCTTTCTACCTCTCTCTGTCTTTCTTTCTCTCTCTCTCTGTCTTTCTCACTCTCTCTGTCTTTCTTTCTCACTCTCTCTGTCTTTCTTTCTCTCTCTCTCTGTCTTTCTCTCTCTCTCTCTCTCTGTCTTTCTTTCTCTCTCTCTGTCTTTCTTTCTCTCTCTCTCTCTCTCTGTCTTTCTTTCTCTCTCTCTCTCTCTTTGTCTTTCTCTCTCTCTCTCTCTCTGTCTTTCTTTCTCTCTCTCTCTCTCTCTCTGTCTTTCTTTCTCTCTCTCTCTCTCTCTGTCTTTCTTTCTCTCTCTTTCTCCGTCTTTCTCTCTCTCTCTCTCTATTTCTTTCTATCTCTCTCTGTCATTCCTTCTATCTATCTCGCTCTCTGTTTTTCCTTCTATCTCTCTCTCTCTGTCTTTCCTTCTATCTCTCTCTCTCTCTGTCTTTCCTTCTATCTCTCTCTCTCTCTGTCTTTCCTTCTATCTCTCTCTCTGTCTTTCCTTCTATCTCTCTCTCTGTCTTTTCTATCTATCTCTCTGTCTTTCCTTCTCTCTCTCTGTCTTTCCTTCTCTCTCTCTGTCTTTCCTTCTCTCTCTCTGTCTTTCCTTCTCTCTCTCTGTCTTTCCTTCTCTCTCTCTGTCTTTCTCTCTCTCTCTCTTTCTTTCTCTCTCTCTGTCTTTCTCTTTCTTTCTTTTCTTTCACTCTCTTTCTTTGGATTTCCTTCTCTCCTCTTTTTTGTCATTCTCTTTTCTCTCCTTTTTTTCTCATTCTCTTTTCTCTTCTTTTTTTGTCATTTTTAATGTATATATCTATATCTATATTCTTTTCAATTTAAGCGTATAGTCTACAATTTATTTGTGGAAGGAGTAGAATGTTGTTGCTGGAGGCCATCTTTGTCTATTCATTGCCCGTCTTTGTCACCCGAAACGAATGATTGTTCACTATTTAAAAACGCTCGGAAGAACACCTAACTCGAACGGCATTGATTTTTTATTTCTTCTATTCGTAGCATTTTTTATACCTTTATTTTTTAGGAAGGTAAAAATAAACAATTTAAAAAAAAATACGTACATAAACAAACAAATGCACATAGAACCCTTTTCTATATGTCATAATTTTTATACATATGCATACTCTTAGTCTATTAATTTGACCTGTCTACTTCTCTCGCTCTCTTATATATATATATATATGTCTATGTATGTATGTATATATATGTATGTATGTGTATATATATGTATGTGTATATGTATGTATGTATGTATATGTATGTATGTATGTATATATATGTATGTATATATATGTGTGTGTGTATATGTATGTATATATATGTATGTATATATATGTGTGTGTGTATATATGTGTATATATATGTGTGTGTGTATATATGTGTATATATACATGTATGTATATATATATGTGTGTGTGTATATATGTGTATATATACATGTATGTATATATATATGTGTGTGTGTATATATACATGTATATATACATGTATGTATGTAGATATATGTGTGTATGTATATATGTGTGTGTGTATATATGTGTGTGTGTATATATGTGTGTGTGTATATACGTGTGTATATGTGTATATATATGTGTATATGTATATATGTATATATATATTTGCAGTACATCGTGCTTGTCTAAATCCATACCGACCATAAGAAAAAAGTTTAGCATGTACTAGGGTCCAGACTATCGCTAGATTGATTAAAGATTCAAAGATGTTAGCAAAGATCGGTAGTAGACTGATTAGGCGATAGTTCTAAAAATCTGTTCTATCAAGAATTCTTGAAGACTGGTACCACATAGGCAATTTTCCAGCTAGCAGGGAAGCATCATTCAGCAAGGCATTTGTTGTAGAGTTTGAAGAGGACAGGAGCCATTTCTGCGGAGCATTTCTTTATTACTATTACCGGTATAAGATCAGGCTCACAATCGTTGGAAGTGTATCGATGGTTTCTTGAGATGGGGCGCTGACCAAATCAAAAACGAAGATTACATCTTTAGAGATATAAAGAAGGTGAAGCATATAAAACCTTCACACAAAATGAAAATTCAAAATACCTAAGCTCTTAACTAATGACTATAAATGACTCACTGTCTTAAGACTCAAATACATACATATGTACATTAGTAAGCTATGAAAATATATTTATGGCAATTAAGCTGCACAGAAGCTCCCGCGTTTCATCCACTGGGAGACTCTCTAGGCTAAAAATTCATTTTAGCCTGAGGATTCCCCCCGAAGATGAAAGGCGGGAGCCTCTGTGTAGCTTAATTGCCATAAATGTATGTTCATAGCTTACTACCTAGCTCTACTTATGTATCGAGCACTGTTGAAGTAAATACTGAAGATAGAAACATCAAAAAGTGTATCTCCTTATAAAACTGTATGTGGATACATGAAATACTAATATATATATATATATATATATATATATATATATATATAAGTGGTGTACTAAAAGCGAACTTTTAGGAAAGGTAAAACCTATTGTGGAAAGTATACAGCTCAATATCCAGGATAGAGCAGGTAGATATGAAGAAGAATGAAAAGGAATTGGAAAAGCCAAATCAAATTTCAATTCAATTGCTCAGAGCAAGGTATATTCCGCAAAAAGGCAATTTATTCAATTTAAAATTTCCGTAAGCCAGACTTTTCAAAGATCAAAATCTTAAGGAAAATGTAACTTGAATAAATTGCCTTTTTGCGGAATATACCTTGCTCTGAGCAATTGAATTGAAATTTGATTTGGCTTTTGCTTTTCTAATTCCTTTCCATTCTTCATATATATATATATATATATATATATTATAAAATCTAGTTAAATGTTTAGGTCATTTGAATTGGTTGAAAGCTTATATCTACCTCTTGTGAAATGTTGCTTATCCATATCTTAGCACCCTTTAAGAAAAGTTATCTGAAGGGAACCAGTTTTACGAATAAAGTTTTATAACTAGTGTATGTATATTTGTGTTCATAGGATTTTGAAATACGCATGCTTAGTTGTAAATCAAATCTCGTGTGATTTATTATTGCCGACGTACAATAAATCATTTTATACGATTAATTTAACACATGTTGCTATTGTTCCTGTAGCTAAGGAACCTTTGAGTGACATGCCTTTGTCAACAAGAATAGATATAGTTGATTAGTTGGTTTCGTTTTGGTGAAATGTGTTCATTATTCTATAACCCCGCCTTAATTACAAGCAACTGAATTTCACTTCGGATAAATACGTTACTATTTTCTTTCTTTCACAATTCGACTCGTACACGAGTGAATACGATAACTTTAATATGAGTCAGTCTAAATAAATACTAAAAAAAAAACAATATACAAAGGAAACTAAAGAATGCGCGTGAACCAGCAATAATAAATTGAGCAGGAGAACAATGCAGGAAAAAAAACTATAACAATAAAAGCCAAGACGCTGAATAACATCAGGGTTAGATAAAAACAGGAAAGCAAGAAAAAAGCGACAATATCTGAAATCGCAAATAAGAAAGCTTAAAGACGTAAACAACAAAAAACGGAACGAGGTCGAAATTAATCCGGATTCACGAGGCATTGATAATAAAAAAAACTATCCAAAAAATTAGACACATCAGGGGTCATCAATCGGCTGTTTTACTCCTTCCATTCCTATGATTGCTTCGGGTTAACAATGGTCTTAATCCAATAAAGTCTACTTATTTGGTTTAGCCGACCCCTTCTTCCATCCGCACCCTCCCCTGCAGGGTGAGACAGACATTGTTGTAGGCCGCTTCGAGACATGCTTGATTCGGTGACGGCATCTCATCAACTCTTGAATAAGGATTTCGAAATCTTTCCGCTGATCATGTGATTAGTTTATAAATAATTCGTAGATCACCCCTTTCTTCCGTCTCGTTTTCACACCACTCACAGTAGAATATTCTTTGCTCATAATTATATTTCACAAGCTAAAAACACGGAAAAACAATCTTATGTCAATTGTCACAGGAACATTTTTATTCACTTCAGCTTATATCATGCTTCAAAATTCTTTAGATTACATGTGACGATTAAGATCATTCGACTAAATTCTCATTTTGGTTTATATTTTCACAAGGTTCTAGCCGATGTATACTTCCCAACCTTCTTCTGGTGTATTTCTTTGAACTTTGAATCTTTGTCGACTATTTGGTTTAGTCCTAAGCAAAGTTTATGAGGAGAAGTAAAAGTGTTCCCTAGGGCGATGTATTATTTACTCCTCTCCAGGAGTTAGGCACAAGGCCAGTTTTATCCTACTCCCACAAGTAAGATGTGATCCAAGGTCGGGTCGGAAAGTAGGGGTTGAAAAGCCAGCGCTCGAGAGGTGAGCACTCTGGCCATTTAAAAATTGCCTGGGCAGCCCCGTCGGCATTCCCCGGTAGCGGCGCCTCAGACAGTAAGCAATAAACTTACTCCTCCCCAAAGAGGGGAGGCAAAGCCTGGGAGGGTGGACCTCCTAGAACTGCACAGGACAGGCGTGCAGTATCCATCGGAACAGATACTACAGGACGATGTGTAAAATTGTCATATCGCTTCGGGAAAAATGAAATATAGTTCCGAGACTGACGTCAGGCATTTAAAGATAGACACCATATATTCAAACTTGTACAAATCTTCCTATTAATATAGCAACAAGATGACTGTTCAAATATCGGCGGGTGATATGAACATTTAAAGTTCTACTCGTCTGTCTGCTGACGTTTTACGAGCTGTACTTTGAGCCACTCAGTTCGCTGGAGGTTTTCCATGCAAGAATTTGAATGTTTCCTATAGTGTCCAGCCGGTATTTTTTCCATTCTAACAGGAAAAAATAACTTTTGACAAAAGACCCTAAATACTGTTTGTAGTCGATTCAACTCTATATAAAGCATGTTTTCGAACGACACAGTCAGTAAATATATCTCATTCAACTTCCTGACATGATTACTAATACATTCATTAATTTGCCTGTCATAAACTCACTAATAGACTTAGTGTGAGAGAAAGCGACACTGACAGTCTACTTTACTGACACAGGCAGCAGTCAATAGCTCTTACTAACATAGACGTTAGTCTATTCCTCATAGAAATAGGCTGCTCGATTCACGAAAATACTTATAATCTTGTATATAGAGTGACTGTTTCTCTTAAAGATAAACAGTCATACCAATATGTGTCTTCACATGTGAATAAAGTTATTCTAAGTTATGCTTATTATTTGAACATACAGTCCTATCTACTACAGTAGTTTGTAACAGTTGCAGCAATAGGCATACAACATTCATTGGCTAAAAGCGTATAAAATAAAGAAGTTTTTGAGCGAAAAAATCAGTCACTCAAAATGTCATTAATCTCGCTAGCTTATTTACTAACACATTAATCTGCACGCTATGAACAGAGACATCAATTGTCACACAAATACACTGTCTACTTACACATGCATGAATCGTGGTAATTACGATGGAAACGATGCTTATAACTCTTATAACTCTCACGAAGTTGAGACTCCAAATATTTAAAATTCATCTAAACATGTTACATAAGAATACTGAAAATAGATTGCATCGGTGTTTTCCAATTTTTGTTTCATGACACGCCACACTTGAATCTATCAGACCGCAGCATATTTTAATTAGAATAATTTTAAGAGTAAAAACATTTTTTTATTATTCAAAATGTATTTACTGAATTAAAGAAATAATTTTATTTTACCTCAAAATATTTAGATATTTATTAAAGGTCTTACGCATATCTTTACGTGTAAGCTTATTATAATTGAAATTTACTGAGATTCTTATCACTGTATTATTGTCCACTTAACCCGGTGTTCTTACTATTTAAATGTGTATTTGTTAATAGATAAATATGACGCATTTTATCACTCATTGATTAAGGGTGTTCTTGTTTGTTCTATGTAAAAAAAAGAATTGACAAAGCTGGAAAATTACAAAGACTAAACACGCAATCCAAAATTACTTTCTGTCTGGCTGTCTGTTTATCCGTCTGTCTTTTACTTTTTTTACTCATAGCTACGGTTAAAAAGTATTACTAATCTGGTGATATTTCCTCTAGCTTATAATGGATTATTCCAATATGTTATATCTAAATTTATAAACATTGGCTATTAATACACAAGACAAGGGTAGGGAGAGAATTGAGGAAACGAGCGTGATAGATACTACATGAAATAAGAGTGGGAGCAAGGACAACATATAGTGAGAAGTGTAGAGTGGTAGGCAGAAAATATGTATAGGATAGGTTAGTTGGTGTGTTACTTGTTACAGCTTATTACAACTAAAATAGATGTTTTGAAACATAACTAAATCCAAAAACTGAGAAATATTTCAGCATGTATTTTGTGGGATTAAAATATATAGAACACACATCTTAGGGGGAACCTATTTAATACCATAGCGGACGAATTTTCCAAACGTAACTAAAATGCGTAGTCTAGTAGTAAAGTTCAATACCTTGATGTTGCGTTTGTGGTAGCTGGGGATTTCGATGTCGTCTACCTTTTTCCATTGTTCGTAGCAACAGTGTTAATAGCCGTAGCAATTAATAGGAGCAACCAACATAGTTTGGGTTTTAAGTTTTATTTTTACTTTACCCCTTTTAGTATGAGTGTTCCTCTTTTCTACACTCCGTAGAGGCGGGGAAGAATTGAAAAACACGCCTGCACTGTTTGCAGACAACACGTAGGAGTATCTCGTATTTTTCTTGCTGTCACGTATCAGTAGATTTTGTACCGTCTGAAAGCGACTTATACTCAGTATGAAGTTATTTATCTACCTCCCACAAGATAAGATGTGACACAAGGTCGGGAAAGCGGGATTAGATAAGCCAGCGCTCGAGAGGTGAGCACTCTGACCATTTAAAAATTGCCTGGCGGCCCCGTCGGCATTCCCCGGTAGAGGCTCCTCAGACAGTAAGCAATAAACTTACTCCCTCCCAAAGAGGGGAGGCAAAGCCTGGGAGGGTGCACCTCCTAGAACTGCACAGGACCGGCAAGCCCCAATAGACCGGCGTAAATCCAGACCCAAAGGCCCGGACAATACCGGTTTTATTAGGCGGGGTCATTGCAACGTTCTCTTATCTAATGACTTACAACCCATGTTTTTAAAATTAACTTCAACATAGAAATGTTATTTTTTCTAACCTATTTACCTCCTGTCTAATTTTTAATGTTCAAAATAAGTATTTAATTTTAATGACATCTTTAACACAGCATATTATTCAGTGCATTTAAATACGTGAATAAAAATTCTTGATTAGCATTTATTTTTAACAAGATTAATATACATGCGTGGGAATCCTTTCGTTATTTTAATATAAAACTTCTGTGAAAATAAAATATAAATAAATTCGGCAGACAAGATTTTAGGTCACGGCCCATTGTCCGAACGGTGCCCCCCCCCTCCCACTGTTTTCAAAGTGAGACAAACTACCACGGTCATTTATGTATATGTGAACGATAGGTAAACGCTTTGCGATGAATGAAGATACCAGAAGAGAAACTTGTTTGTTAGCGGAAATGGTAAAAGAAAAGACTGGTTAATTGTAACTATTCATTTGGATGAAGTAGGAGTCAATGGGGTTAAGTACTATGAAGTGTTTGTAGAAGCCGGTTAAGGTGTTGGCGTTTCCCCGTGAACGGTGTCAGAGAGACAACACACCTACATTTTGTATAAGAAAGGATGGAAGATAGACACTTGACGCGGAATAATCAAGAAAGTGTTATGCCGAAGCATTTTTTATTTGTAGATAAATAGTGATGTACAGGACAAGAAATTTCGTCAGTATGTTAATGTTGAAAGAATGCATCACATTTTGGGTGGGGGTTAATAGATATAGAACACTTGGGGTAGCAGGGTTGGTTCGTAGAGGAATATCTAGGAAAACATAAAAGTGATAAGCAGTACGTAAGATTTGGCCAGTGATATGTTTGTTTATGCGTCAATTTGTAAAACGCCGTCTGACACATGTCAGCATGAAAATCTTAAGTTAAACCTGATATGATGATTATGATGGCGAATTGTCTAAAGGCAACCGTTAATTGAGATCGACAAACTAATTCTTGAGGAACTCATTCTCTGGGGCTTTGGAACCTACCCAAGTTGTTAAAGATGACGATTTACAGTTGTCTTTATAGAAGTTTTATTGCCAATTCTTTAAGTGGTGAGAGAAGACATCTAGCTATTCATCAAACTCAACTCTACGACCCGATTAATTTCTATTTTCAAGGACGATATTTTCAATTTTGAGGTTTTAAATAATCTTTAGTATGTTCTTTAGCTCAATAAATGTTTTGCGTTGCTTTGGCTGCGGAATTATCTTTTCAAAACTCATATAGTGTATTTCGATTGCTCTTTGAATTTATGGGGTTTTAACGGTGTATTTTTCTCTCAATCAAATTTCAACTAAAATTAATCATGTGTCCGAATAAATATCTAATTTTACTGAAACTTTCTTGATTGTCAAGGCACGTACTTCACCTCTACATGAATATCGGAGATGTTTAGCAGAAAGAGGAATAAAGTAAATAAAGAGTGTATTTTAAGAGAAATAGTGATTTGAATTATGTAAATAGTTGAGAGAAAGAGAGAGGATATAGGAATAGATGATAGGGGAAAGATAAGCAGTAAGTGCGTAAAAATAATGATCTACTCTCTTGTGACATCACTTTTGGCTAAGCTCAAAGTGTAGTATCTGTTCCGATGGATACTGCACCCCATATACTGGTATTGTCTTGGCCTTCGGGGCTCGATTTACGCCGGTCTATGGGTCTGTCCTGTGCAGTTCTAGGAGGTCCATCCTCCCAGGCTTTGCCTCCCCTCTTTGGAGAGGAGTAAGTTTATTCCTTACTGCCTGAGGCACCCCTACCGGGGAATGCCGACGGGGCTGTCCAGGCAATTTTTAAACCCCACTTTCCCGACCCGACCTTGGGTCACATCTTACTTGTGGGAGTAAGATAAGAACTGGTCTTGTGCCCAAATCCTGGAGAGGAGTAAATCAATACTCTCTTGTGACATCATCGTAATAGGCAGGTCATTGTATACACATGTATAAAAACGTTACCAGTTTATTAATGAATTTTGGAGAAAGAAATAAAATTATGTAAATAATTGAGAACAGAGAAGCAAATAGATAAGTAAGAAAACGCGAGATAATAATATATATTCGGTCTTCACAATGTATTTGATTAATGTAATCATAGATGCGCTCGCTCTCTCTCTCTCTCTCTCTCTCTCTATATATATATATATATATATATATATATATATATATATATATATATATATATATATATATATAGAGAGAGAGAGATTTTATTTAAAATTTCTCTAAAATAAATTATATTAATTCGAGGGGTCTTTGTCCAGGCGTTTATTTGGAGGATTACATGAACTAAGAATCTTATGCTGCCACCCCTGGACTTGATATTACAATTGTAGTCGTTTTCTTTTTCTATACATACAGAAACTGCGCCGCATTTTTAATTTGGACAGCAAACGCCGAGAATTTACTTGAGGTACGGAATTCAATTAAAATGTAATCAAATGTTACTTTCGTAATATATTTCAAACAAATGATGAGTGACAATAATATAGTTTGCAACCTAGATGAACTTCGAAATAAACAACTTAAAAGAAAAATAATTGATACAGATGTTTGGGGGCTCTTGAATTTTCCTGACGTCTGCAGAACTTATATGCACTGTCTGTATCTCAAATACCAACATGTGTATCAACGACTGCAGCTTTTATTGTAATGATTTTTAATGTTATATTTGCTGCATATGGCTGACCATGCTGGGTCTTTCTCGCTTCTTGTGGCCTTGTCATCACCTTTTCAAAATTTCCCTTTTTTGATTTTTGTTTGGTGTTGTGAGCTTTGTTTCCCTTTTCTTACATTAGTGTCAGTTTATAGCTACTGTGCAGTCGACAGCCACATTTATAGTTTATAAACCCTGATCCTTTTCGCACCAGGAATCGGATAACTTCTAGACTACGATCATTTTTTACATCATCAAGGAGGTCTGCTAGCATTCGTTGGACTGGAATTCCTCTGATTTAATTCTTTTTAATTATTTCCTTACTGTAGTAAAATGTGTACGTGCAGCCTAATTCTGTAGACTTAACTGTGAAATTGCAGAGTAATTCCCGGCCGCGAAGGTTAGCAGGAGTATGTGTCATCTTAAACAGTTACATTCGGTGCACAAGGATGCTTTCTTCTTTCACAACTTGATTTAGCAATAATGTCGGTTTTAGGAATTATGCCAATATTTGTCTAGACGTCTCTCAGTAGGTCTTGTTTCAATTCTTCACTACAGCAATGGAAGAGTGTAATTGCTGTTTAGCTTCTGCTATGTGTGTACACGTTTTAAACATGTCTCATTTTCTTTGTGAGGATTCCCATTCTTTTGTTGAGGAAACTACACGAATCTTAGGTGGGTGCATTATATAAGTTATGTGATTTCACCAATAATGTGCAGTTCGTATGCACTGCTTTGTTATACATTTGTTGTTGCTGACTAAGTATAGCTGCTATGGTGTCTATCAAATCGTCTGATTGAGATTGGCAGTTGTCAATGAAGCAGCTAATTTTAGTTGTCTTTGTGTTTTGACGTTTGTTTTGACAAATTACTTAATAAATTGTTGCTGTTGACTACTGCTATTGTGTAATCTCTTCGGGTGTGCTGATTACTTCTATCAGAGCT
This sequence comes from Sepiola atlantica, assembly GCA_963556195.1. Taxonomy (NCBI): domain Eukaryota; kingdom Metazoa; phylum Mollusca; class Cephalopoda; order Sepiida; family Sepiolidae; genus Sepiola; species Sepiola atlantica. Next base: position 183,333,789 of record OY744522.1, read on the forward strand.
ATGTACGATAACTTACTTAGAAAGAGGATATAAGGCAAGTTTTGTTACTTCGTCTTTTATTCATTATCCGTAAAGATGATGGAAGCAGGCTTCCCAATGAAACAATACAAATAGGACACATATTGCTCCAATGATCCATACATACATGAACATATTACTATAGCTTACTAAGATTGTCTTTAACATACATCAGTGATAATATTGATACCCATCTAATAACCCACACTGAACCAACGGGTTGCTTGTTCTTCTTCTATGATATATAAATGTTATTTTGGTTTATTATAAATTTCTACTTAATAAAATACAGAAAATCAACATACAGACATAATATATAGAATAAGATGTGTTATCGAATAATTAAGATCGCAATTTAACTATTTTCGAAAACGTAATTATTGATGCGCCTTTGACGCAGGTTATATTTCTCATTATCTATAGTTATAAGTAGACAATGTAGTTCCGTCTTTTCAGAAGTTGATAAATTATAACTTATCATGCGGCGTGAAAGCTTTACCAGAGAGGCTTAAGTAAGATGATCAAAGAACCGAGTGAGCAAAAAAAGAAAGATTTAAAGGGAAGACAACTTCTGGTTGGTTATCTCAACCTAGGAAAATGCGGTTATCAACGAATAGAATTAGGACCTCAGCTTGTGGTAAAAACACGTTTGATTAATTCGTATTTGAAGATAGCTGATATCGGTTATCGCTTTTTGAGCAGAAAAGAAAACGTTATGAAAGGTTTTGAGCATGTCTTTTTTATTAATTAAAAAAACATTTTCTCAATCGCATCTTGTCTTCTAGAACAGAAATTATGCAATCTCTCATGATCGTAACATCTTCTGGTGTTGCATATGACCTTAAACTTCATCCGGTTGTGAGGCCCCAATTTGAGAGCTTTATGTAGTCTAAATTCACCCTTTACTAATTACTACTCCCAAATCGACTCTGAGCCGAAGTGGTAGTACCTGCGATTGTTCGATCTATGAGTTAAATCGAAATTATCGTTCACAAAAATACTCCTATAAAAAAATTAATCTAAAAACCTATCGCAAACAAAAGATTTACACGATGGCGAAGTATTTAAAAGTATAAGAAATTTTAAATATATTTTTATTTTTCTAAACTAATTATATCCGCCATTTAATAACGATAAAAGTTCGATATGCAGTAAAGTAAATGAATAAAATAAAAAACGATTAATTACAAGCAAGGTTAGCATTTTGACTAGGAACACAGTGTAGTATCTGTTTTAAAATGCACTTCGATTTTTCTGACCCACATCACTGAAAGGGAAACCATTCGAGAATGAGGCAATTTTGATTTTTGTTCCAATTCAGAGTGCTCCTTTTTAGGAGAGCTAGGTTTTGCCCATGTTAAACATCCACCCTTTTGTCTCAGTCTGCGCTCATGTGTTGAAAACTAAAAAGGAACTTTCTAAATAGATTCATAAGTGTTAACATTAAAACCGTTTACCAAATGAATATTCGGTATGAAATACCCCGAAACGGTTGATATGCCGTAAAAAAATAAGTATTGAATAGATATGTTAGAATATTACTAATTTTCGACATAAAACATTAAGTAAGCATAAGAGAGTAAATAACTATTAAAAAAAGGGAAACTTAACATCTGTTAATGACGCATACAACTCTACAACATGTGCGGTGAGTCTGTTTTAAAACAATATCACACATTTATCCTCTAGTAACATATCACTATAAATCCAATGGTAGTATTAAATTTGTATAAGATTTTTTTAAATATCGTTCTGAGTGTTCGTTGGTGACAGTCATCCATTAACAGCATTCATGAAAAATATGACGTAAGAGAAAAAGATATCCTGTCTCATTACATCACGTTTGGAAGTTATGACGATTTCTGACTTTTTCTGGCTCGTTCTCCGAAGCTACGTAGATACGCTCATGTTCATTCGAGATGAAAACAAAGCTGAATTAATCGATTTACTTTCTCGGATCGTTATATAGTTAGGCCGTGCCCAATCAAACTCTCACCTAATAAACCTTTAAATTTCTTAGCCTCTAACATTCGTTTCGTTCAACCGAATGGTTTCTATCTATTTTTAGAAGGTTTATGGTTAAATGAGTTAAACAAAGGCTTCTCTTTTCATCTCCAAACGTGGTGAGTCCATATTGCCCACGGTTGCTATTAATGCCTTTTCTCGTATCTAATATATTGATAATATATAGATATATCTCTAATATATAAAATAATATATTAGATCTCAAAGTTATATCATCACTATAGAGACTTGAAATATTAACAATCTTTTTTGACCTACTTTTCCACAATCTTTTTGCGACCTACTTTTTCACAAAGTATATAATTATTTATATATTTACATCATTCTAATAGTATTATATATATATATATAATATATGAGAGAGAGAAAGTAAAAACAAATACATTTATAACATTTATTTCAGTTCCAAGAATTAAGAATCAACAATGATTGGGCGTACGATCGTTTCTAAGATGATAAGGGTGTCATCTTCAGTGCTTTGTTTTTAAAACGATAAAAAAAAGTTATGCACAATGCTTGCTTTTCTTTCTCAGCTTTTCTCGTGGATAACAATTATTCCCTGTGAGCCATCACCCCGGTTTGATAATCTAAATTTGAACATTCTGGCGCCGGTCCTGTTCACTACATGAACTAGGCTATCGCTCCTCGTCGGACTGATGCAAATAAAGTTTTGCTGCGCCAAAGACTCGACCTTGCCAAATAAGATGGACTCTTTGATTACAAACATTTTGACTGTCGAGCCATAGAGAAATCGGTGAACCTCAACACGCGCTCATGAATAAATGGCTACATTAAACAACATAGCATTGTGTGTATTGTCCAGAGTAGAGTCTCCGAGTTAATCAATTTATTCATAGATATCCAGGTCCGTGTAACACGTGCATAAAACTGTTGCATACAAATGTTGCATGTATGCACCATCAAACATCTATGTGGGTGCATATTAAATGCAATCAGTATTTCTATTTGTCTGGGCCAAATTTATATACATCTCTGGATATTTATACATCACGCAACACCTCGCCTTGCAAACGGTTGTCATAATGGAGCTGTATTACGTTAAAATTATAACAATGCAACCATGACCAGCATATTCCTATTGTAAAAACTTAAGTGTTTAAATACATTGCACCAGTTTATGTCTATTATTTCGCTACATTATGGTGCTTCTAAATAGGATAAGGGTCAAATATGGTCACAAAAAAATATATATATAGAAACATATACGTATCCTGTTATAGTCATAATAAGCTCAATTGAAGACAAACTTGTGTCAATATTTATACATCTAGTTACACCATATCGAACTTTGCCAAGACAGAAACAAATAGTAAACTAACGGTTTGTGACATTTAATCCATAATGGGAATGTTATACTATGTGATACATAATCTTGCATTTAAAAACGAGTACTAGTATATTATAAGGACTATTTTATAGTTTTAAATGAACTATAATATACGTTTTTTTATATTGTTTTGTTTCACCTTATGTGTTTTAAAAATCATGCCAGCTTAATTAAGATTGTTCTTTTATTACTAGCAAAGCTATGCAGCGTTGCTCGAGTTGTAATGTCCGTACATGTCGTAGATGATCGAAGAACAAAAAGTAAAACTAAAATAAATCTGCTTCATATCGTAACTTAAAATATCTGTTCATTTAGCAACACCATCAGAGTGAAAATAATGCCACCGGTGAAGTATAAACTCACAACCTCTACATTTAAGTATAGTGACTTAACCTATTGTCTCACGGGGAAAGTACGAAATAGTTACGCTATTAAACACATGAACCGACGTTATTCCTTTTTTACATCTCCCTTTACTGTTGAGAGGTAAATGTAAATCCGGCGCTTATCAAGTTGAAAAGAGGAGAGATGAATAGCAACGAAATGGTAAGTAGCGAAACACTGTCTGTTATTTTTCTCCCGGTGTTATCTGTGATAGTAAAACACTTCTGACTGTGAGGGTAACATCTCCTCCACATTATTTTATTAATGAATAATGCAAAATAAATATTTATTAGGATTAACTACTATAATTGATGAAATAGATTAATAATATATTTATTTTTTTAACACTGTACAATATTTTATATAAAGGACTTGGGAAACAAATTGAATTATGTCGCTTGCGGTTAACACATCACAGAAGTACGGGGAAACCACGAATGTATTTGATGTGTTAAATATTCTGACTTCAAGTTAGAAACTACAGAATAATGAAACGTTAGCAATTAAGTTTTATATGTTATCGGGCCTTCGGATTTCGAATCTGAACCTGTATACACTTTTTACGCCTAGCCGCAATGAAGGGTAACGATACAAAAACATTTCTCTGTGGATGACTATTGTTTATGTATCATATAAAAGGGGATATCCGTCCCAAAGGCGAGTACTTTGCTAGTTAATAGTTAAATTAATTCACCTAACAGAACAGCTTTGAAATATTTTAAAGCCTTCTTTCGAAGATTACGATGAATATATATATATATATATATATATATATATATATATATATATATGTATATATATATATATATATATATAAGAAGGAATAGGTAAACAAATACCTTTTGAAGCATTAAGATGCGATATCAATTTTTTTTATATAAAAAAAGAAAAATAATAAATCGAAACGGATTTAAAAAAAAAATTTTTTATTATAAAGTAGCTTTTTTTTTGTTAGTTTAAAGTGATACAAATATTTCGCCAAAATCTGGCATCCTCGGTGTGTAATATATCCTGATGTCATCGGATTTGTATTTTTTTCCTCTTACCGGCTTGTTGTTATTACAGCCGGGCCAAATGGGTTAGCTGTTGCTTCCCACTATCAAATATGAAGAACGTGAATGCAGCACGTGATTTGTATAAGTGTTTTAAGGTTCATATTTATTTTTAAAAAGCATCTATTGTTATATATATATATATATATATATATTTGTGTTATAGTGGAATAATTCCAGGAGGAAATCCGGGTATGAGAGCTCAATGTAGTAAACAGAGCAATAATAAAATATAATAACACGAAATCACATAATTGTCGATGCAATAATTTATTTCAACCGTTCGGTTTTTTCAAGCATCACTCAGACAATTACATTTTTGAGACTGATAGAAAATTGAATTTCCCTACCACAGTTCCAATACAATCATAGATGGTAGTAGTAGCAACCAATTTGATACATCTTTTATAGAGAGGGGGAAAAATTTAAAACTTATATTTAACTATGGCGGGCGAAGGGGAGGGATCTTTAAGTTAATCAACTAAAAACTGCCATGTCAAAATTATGACACATACGACTTGGCGATATCAACCATATAGGCAATTTTACTCACGCGCATACACAAAACTAAATACGCACACGTCATATGCGCACTCACATACATAATCTCACTCGCACATTATCATAAATAAGCATAATCACATACGCAACTTTTATTCATCTCCAGCCAGAATGCGTCCGGCGAAACTCGTGTTCTCAAATTCGGTTAGAGAAAAGAAAGAGAGAAACAATTAACAGGCACAGAGAATATATAGACAGACCGCGTGTCATAAATTCTCAGTCCGTCTGGGTTGAAATAAGATTACACGCACATACATATATGTATACATACAAATCCATACGCACATACACACACATATATACACATACACACCCACACATATACATATCTATACACATATACATATACACACATATATACATATATATATATATATATACATACATATACATACATGAATACACCCATGGGTGTATTCATGTATGTATATGTATGTATATATATATATATATATGTATATATGTGTGTATATGTATATGTGTATAGATATGTATATGTGTGGGTGTGTATGTGTATATATGTGTGTGTATGTGCGTATGGATTTGTATGTATACATATATGTATGTGCGTGTAATCTTATTTCAACCCAGACGGACTGAGAATTTATGACACGCGGTCTGTCTATATATTCTCTGTGCCTGTTAATTGTTTCTCTCTTTCTTTTCTCTAACCGAATTTGAGAACACGAGTTTCGCCGGACGCATTCTGGCTGGAGATGAATAAAAGTTGCGTATGTGATTATGCTTATTTATGATAATGTGCGAGTGAGATTATGTATGTGAGTGCGCATATGACGTGTGCGTATTTAGTTTTGTGTATGCGCGTGAGTAAAATTGCCTATATGGTTGATATCGCCAAGTCGTATGTGTCATAATTTTGACATGGCAGTTTTTAGTTGATTAACTTAAAGATCCCTCCCCTTCGCCCGCCATAGTTAAATATAAGTTTTAAATTTTTCCCCCTCTCTATAAAAGATGTATCAAATTGGTTGCTACTACTACCATCTATGATTGTATTGGAACTGTGGTAGGGAAATTCAATTTTCTATCAGTCTCAAAAATGTAATTGTCTGAGTGATGCTTGAAAAAACCGAACGGTTGAAATAAATTATTGCATCGACAATTATGTGATTTCGTGTTATTATATTTTATATATATATATATATATATATATAACTTAATAGCATGTGTAGAATTTTTTCCAGTTTTTATCAACTGCATTAACTGTATGAATTGAGGCGTTGTCTCGCTAAAAAACATACAGATGTAAACGTTCATCTATATTCGTGCTACTACGTGCTCAATCTAACAGAACGATCTATTGCACAGTGTTGATCATGCTTAAAATGGTATCTCACCATGTGCAGATATGCCTCCCCAACCCATAACGCAACTCAATTTATCTAATGTTTGGAATCAGCAAGATTTTGCATATGTTTATCTTCTCAGTAATACTCTTAGCTATCAAAACAATTTACTTTCCCTTTATGTCATGGAACAAAACTCATTGCAATTCATCATATCACGCCTTATGACGTCAACGAAACTCCAATATAGGATCTTTGTGGAAAGGGTGTTTTTTACTAAAACTCATACATTAGATGTATTACTCTTTCTGCTTCTCGTAAAGTCGGTTCTCTCTATCGCCCAAACACTTTCTCACACCTGAGGTACTTCTCTATCTTTGCAAATCCACAATCAGATCATGTATGTAGTACTGTTGTCATATTTGGGCTTGTTAATCTCTGCCTATTTGAGGTTTCTTGATAAGGTGCAGAAAAGTATCTGTAATTTCATTGCCCCTACCTTCTCTTCTTTTCTACGCCCCCTCTCTCGCAGACGTGATGTTGCTAGTCTCAGTTTTTTCTATAAATACTATTATGGAATGTGTTCTTGAGAATTATGTGATCAATTCCACGCTTTTTATTGTTCCAGGTCGTTTGACTCGTTGGTCTAGTGGTCTCCATCAATTCGCTGTTTTTATACCTCATTGTAATACAGCTTCCTATTCCGGTAGCTTCTTTCCAAGAACCGCAGGCTTGTGGAACTCTCTTCCTTCTGACTGTTTTCCTACTACCTTTAATTTTTTTTTTCAAGACTAAAATTAATAGGCATCTCCTGTCTTTGCGATAATCATATTTGTTCTGTTTATCTCCTTACATCAAGTGGTTTCATGCCTTCTCTGGGGCGATTTCCATAAAAACACATCCTCTTCGAATAGCCCATTCTATCATGACTGAAGCATAATGAACCACAGGTCCTTGCGAATCACACAAATTAAAGATCATTCACTGGGGTGATTACTAAGATGCGTGACTGCTTGCTTCTTCTCAGATGCCATAAGCGCACCTCAACAAAGTATATAAGTTGGTACCATCCAAACTAAGGAGAAAATCGACCGAAGCCAGACACCCTGTCACAGGGAATGACATTTCAACAAGCCGTCAAAATCAGTTCTCATATTACTGTGGACCGAAATAACCGGAATATTTACGCCCTCTAAAAAAAAACACTAAAACAGGTGCATAAATATGTACCATTCGAACTGAAACCGAGAATGGTCGTGTGTAACGATGTGTCAAAATCGGTCCCTTAATTACTGAGCTGAAATAAGCGAAATATGTACGCCCTCTCATGGGGGAGCATTCTCCAGCAAGGTGTTTAAATAGGTATCAGCCTACCGAAAGCAAAATAATTATCTAATACTTTGAGGAAATGTATGAAGCGAATTCATTATTTTGACAGATTAGTCACTTATTGTTTTCTTTTCATATTAGCGTGAAATGTACCGACTTTAAGTTTCGAGTGCTTCAAAGAGCGTAAAACGAAACTAGATCGAACACATCGGTTTCGTTAAAAAAACACACGCCATAGAGTGTTTGGAATTTAAATCGAACTTTACGGATCTTAACCGCATAACATAATGAACAAAGAGGGTTTAATCTATGCTCATGCTTTGATGCCAAAATTGTTTTCATTTGTTTCTCATGTGATCTTCAAACTTGCACCAGTTTGAACTTTGTTTGAACTGTCAACGTCCTTACACAACTTCTCTACATGCGCCCTATCGTGGCCGTCGTGATAGTAGGCCTGTTCACTAGAAAATAACATCATACTATATAGTTACAAATGAGATATGTTGAACAGTCAGACGATGTGCATTTTGACGACTCCTTTAACTTAAAAAATCACCACAATTCAGTGAATCAACAAATGTTAATGATCATTTCAGTGTTTATTAATTAACGATCGCTGAACATAATTAACCCATTACTTGATTAGAATTCTTAGTACAAATATATTATTTCGTGTAATTGGCGTAGGCTATACAGCAAACATTAAATTCATCTAATATATAAAGTAGAGACGTTTTTTCCCCTGTACCTTCTCGGAGTATAGGAGAATAACCACATACATCACACGCCACTAAACTCACCGCTATACTACACTTATTCACTCGAGCGTGTTTCACTAAAGTTGTTATTATTTTTTACAACCTACCACTAAATATTATATTTGTCCCACCCTCAACGTCTCTCCGAAAAACCAACTCCATATAGGTGGTAGCAAAGACTTTTCCCCCTAACAATTGTGTACTGTGACTACACACATCGACACCGGGTACTAATAAACACAGCTTACTTTTCACAAAACAGTCCGTCCTTATTTATTATTTGCCTGGTATTTATTTACTACATAATATAAAGCAATACGCAAACAAATAATGACCGCTCCCGTTGAATCCGATGATATTCCGCGAATATCAGATTACGTTTTCCCTATTTCTAACTATGATTTCCACATTTACATTCATTCCGGAATTAAGCGAATGACATTAACGAACACAGTACCTGCAACATTTATTCTTCAAACATGACGGCTAAAATTCCTTAATTAAATCGACTTCCTACTTAATTCAATAGCCGCCAAGATACTGTTAGACCCCGACGCATTTATATTTTCAAAATCATATACCTTTAACCCTTCTCAAATAAATGACCTAAAGCGTGTCATTGTTGAACTTTATTTTTCGTCGCCAGAAGCTGCCAGTAAAAAAGCTTAGCTTGACTGACCTATTTTCACACGTATTTTTCAAGTTGTAACTCTGGCGCAATGGTTAAGAAGGGAGGTTTCATTATCGCCAGTATGGGCGTTCGAACCCATTCTGCTACATTTTTCTTTTTTTTAAATTTAAAATACTCACCAACACGGTAGAGGGGGGGGGGGAGATCAATAGCCGGTTTCTTTTTTATGCCATAGGTAGTACTTTCTACCGTGCAACGCCGGGCGACGGGTTCCGCTAGTACTTAATAAAATGGTGTTGTCATGAATTTTTTAATGTTTTAATCATGAACATCTTTCCTTGAAAACTAATTTGTCTGATTTAATACTTTGAATCAGTTCATTTTTTTGAATCAGTGCATTTTTTTCTGGATTATTTGTAATGTTTGAGTTGATTGTTATAACAACCTCGTCTACATGGAATAACAATATAGAAATATATCTTTGTGTATAAACACAAGAATACACATCCCTTTTTAGGGAGGTTTATTCTTCATATGAACATTTCATTATAATTAGTTTTCGCTAAATAATAAGTTGCTCTAATTTCCCAAGAAATACATTATGTTTCTTGATTTCTTTTAACAAAAAGCACCTTTACTAAAGTTATATCACAGGATACTAAAAAAGCGCATGATGAAAATAAAACATCATTTAAAATATAGTTCTCATATATTACAAGAACAACCTGAATTCCGTATTAATAACGACCAAATAAATTAAAACATTCAAATTTATTTATTTAATAAAATATAGTTTCTAGAAAAAACAATACAGTTTATTTTCAATAAAGTAGCATTTTGGCCAAAATATTGTAATAAAATATAGTTCCTTAAATTGACAGTGATTTTCTTATATATGATTAAACATGTTATAAAACGAACATAATTATGATAAAATTATATTTTATTACAATGTTATAAATGTTTTTCTATTTTTTTTAACATAAAAATAAATCAAACATTTATTGAAGTAAATAAAAAATGTGTATGTGTGTTTTTTTTTTTTTTTGCAAAACGAAGTTTTTATACAATATAGTTAAAATTGTAATAAATTAGTCATTTTTTGGGGTAGGAGGGATTGGGAAACCACTGATGAATTCGTCTAAAATTGTATTTTTTTCATATCAAAATAAAATTCTAATTTATAATTTAAAAACTTGAAATTCGAACTTTAATCACGACCGTCGTAATAAAATGCAATACCTAATCTTGAACGCCATGATGGATTTTAAAAAGATTGTCTTCCGCTTAAAAAAATGGAAATACGGTTGAAAAAATGAACAAGGTAACAATTATTTCCAAGTAAATGAATAATCCTTAGGAGGCTAGCCGTGTTAAAGTTAGGCTATAAGGTCACAATGCAGGAACAATTTAAATATGATTTACAAGTGAAGTAATAATCTATGCTGTATATTAATATTGATTAAAGATGCACGTGCATTACTGCACGGCTGACTTCCGGCCCTGATTGATCGTGGGTCTAAGAACTACGAGACAGTTCAAAGGCCTGCTACTATTACGTCAGTCACGGCTCTGCTCAATTATTCTATGCTAGGTATTTATTTATAAGACGTCCTCGACACAACTGGGTCACACACATTACCAGTATCCATTCCACTTTCATATATTTCGAATATTTATAAGGGGTAATATATCTGTTAAAACATAGATCGTGCGTAACTAAAATAATAATATTTGTCTATATTATCAGGAGGAATATAAAAGTATAAAGTGACTTTTTATTTTGTCATCTAATTTACATACGAGTTTACGGTATATACGAACACACTATGTATATTAGATAAAAGATATGAATTCGAAAAAATCAGATTCTAAAACTATTAGAATGGTTGATTGAACATAGTGAGAGGGTGAGAGAAATTTATGGTCAAGTGTAACTTCAGGTGATTACAAATTACGGCTAATTAGAATAATTAACATGAACTTTATTGAAAACATAAATCAATTTGAGATTTAGAGTCAATTCGTATGAATCAGTATGGTCCAACTTCTTGATCGTCAGCGGCTTATATTGTCATTGCTTTCTTTCCGCTCTTCACAGGTTTGGTCACGTGAAGGTTACCGACATCCAAAAGTAAAAGATGGGCTATAAAGATTAGTGTATTCAAACATGACCCACCAGGTTGGCAGTCAGTGCCGCTTCGTTTTCCACTTCACCACAGGCAATCAGAACACAGAAATAGTTTAGCAAATAGTTTAAAGTATATGGAAAAGAGGCTTTAGAAGGAAAATCTTGATTCACTCAGCTTTAGTATGATAATATTAACACTTTTCGTGAATGGGGTTATTCTAAAACTTTAACAGACACTCGACACAAATAAGTCGTACATGTTTAAAATCAAAAACATTGATCACATTTTTCTTGTGTTTCTGAATCTAGACTGGATTTCTCCTTCCATGATATACGGTCAAAGACTTTGTCAGGACGAGTCTGTCCTTTTGAGATCTTATTGTAGTATATACAACAACCTCTTGTCGGACATCCTCTCGGCCTTAAGAGCCTCTATATTGAATCTGATGTTTGCGATAGTTTAATTGTGGACATTTAATGTCCATAAAATCGCAGACGATCTTGCCTCATCTTGCTTGAGATAAGCGTAACTTCGGACATAGTTAAAGCTAGTCAGACCGTAAGACTAACACAGTAGATTTGTCTCCGTGATATATTGTTTTTTCCATCTTGCTTCCTCCGTCGACGGCCAGCACTCGGAGCCGTACAAAGTAGTAACGGTCAGAAACATAAATATATATATATATATATATATCATATTGACATATTTTTTGTAGAAGATATCTATATATCTATTATATTATTATTTAAGTATGTCAGGTCAGAGAACGATTAGAATTGTCAGTTTAAGAGGAGCCGTGCAAGTTTGCGCGGTGGTTAGTGTTATCAAAGAGCATCCGCTTCATAAATCAAATATACAAAAATCGCAATTGAAATTTCGTAAAACTTTCCACCATCGCGAATAATATAAAATGTAAATGTCATTGATTGACTACAAAGTGGGTCACCTAACGCGTTCTAACGATGTAAAGAACCGAAATTACCGGCTTCACCTAGGTATCCCGAAATGTAATCAGTTCTTATTTGGACAGTAACTGATATTTTTACCGAGATTGGTGATAATTGGTCAGGCAATAGTGTCTCTAGGCTGTACATAGGCAAACATAGTGACAAACTCGACCGGAAAGGTAATCCCCTTTTCACTGGTAATAAAGATTAAATTCATAGTATACTTATTTACCTAATGTTCTCTTTCTATTCAGAGCTACATATTACTATTATTTGATAACATTTTTTTTTCCAATAGAAGATGTCAACCTTTTCATTCTTTATTTTTCTTTATAACCTTCGACTGTTAGTATACGATGCTGTATGAAAGAAAAACAAGAGTCAAACAATATACAGTATCTGAAAGGGATAGATAGACACTTAGAAAGAGATAGATTAGTTAATTACAAATTACAGTATTAAGTAGAACACTTAATTTTTTTTTTCAAACATGCCTAAATCTAAAAACTGGTGGATTGTGTATAATATAAATATATAGCAAAAATGACTTTAGGAAACAAGTTTTGATTACTTCAGCTTTCATATAATAATACATTACAATACATAACGGATACACTTTTGTAAATATAAAATTTAAATGTCGACTGCTCGAACATTTTTCTACGAATGTCGAAATTTATTTTAAGAAAATATACGAAGCGAATTAATTCAATCAGAAACATTACTCATTGTTACTCCTTGAAAAACTGCACTGAAATTGAATCTGGAATGTTTCAAATAGAGAAAAATAACTAGGTCGACTAGTTCGTTGTTAAAAGAAGGTTCTGAAGAAAAAAATGTCATAAATTCTTTGGATTTGAAAAGTAACTGTAATATTACTCACCGTACGGCACAGTGGATAAATAGGCTGTAAAATCTGCCCTTAATTCGATGCTATTTTAAAAAAATCATCTTTTTTATCTTAGTGACTTTTGACTTTGCACTATGTTGAACTTGTATTAACAAATCCGAGTCGTTAAAATGAGTCTTTAAGTTCTGCTTGATTTCTTTGGATGATTTTTTAATTAAATGTTAAAATTCGTCGTGGATAATGTTATGTACAATATACAAACATCGAAATTCGATCAACTTATCTTCAACAGATTACAGGACTATAATTGTTTAAAAAAATATACGAATTAATTTAAATACTATATGATATTTTTTTTATAAAGACTTTACCTATATACTGTAATTACAAAGACTAAATTCTCAAATATTCCTTAGTTGTGGTATTTAAATTTTTAACTTAGCCGAAATGTTAATTTACTGAACAAATAAACTATCTTTTAATTAGCTATGCATTTCTCTCGCTTTAACGCTCTGTATGTTTATTAAACCTCTCTTTAATATTGTTTGTCTGTGTTATCATTTAGAAAAAAGTGTAACACTCTTTTTCAGCGTTAATGTTTAATTATTTTATTTAGCATCTAATTTACATAGGTCATACACAGCGTAAACACGTATATAAATTAAAAAGGTAAATACTAAGCTTCATTGTTTATATATTATTTATAAATAAATAGGTTATATAAAAGTACAGAAACTTATTTTACCTAGGGAGAAACATAGTGCAAAGTCAAAAGGCACTAAAATAAAAAAGATGAATTCTTTTTCAATAACATCAAATTAAGGGCAGATTTAAACAGCCGTACGGTGAGTAATATTACAGTTACTTTTCTGAACAGATGTCACTGTTTATGAATAGGTTATATAAAAGTACAGAAACTTATTTTACCTAGGGAGAAACATGTCTGAACAGATGCCACTGTTTATGAATAGGTTATATAAAAGTACAGAAACTTATTTTACCTAGGGAGAAACATGTCTGAACAAATGTCACTGTTTATGAATACGTTATATAAAAGTACAGAAACTTATTTTACCTAGGCAGAAACATGTCTGAAAAGATGTAACTGTTTATGAATAGGTTATATAAAAGTACAGAACCTTATTTTACCTAGGGAGAAACATGTCCGAACAGATGTCACTGTTTATGTATTTTCGAATGTAATTAAAAGTGGAATAGATAGAAATAATACTTGTAATCTAACGGATAGGCTAGTTTATAAATACTTGTGAATTAGGAATTACAATCGGAAATATCATTAATGAAAATTAAATTGCGAGACACTAAAACACGTTATCATTAATTTTTACTGTTAATTTGAATTACACAAACAAAAAACAACATTTGACACTTTTGTACGACGGTATGAATAAATTGCAGTTCATCTGATGGTATTACAATTGTTTTAATATCTTTAAAAGTTACCTTTTGATCAAAGCGAGCGTTGGAATAACAAACTTCGTCTTTGTTATATATTGCTCATTCTCATTGTGATGGTCGCACATTCGTCCAAGTAGTGTATCGCTCTGTCGGCGTGGCCGCAAATTCGCTGACTGCAACCGAAAACGGGGCTACCTGTTGGCTGTGAGTAATGTCTTAGAATGGGATCCCGATGGCTGAGCGGTCCGTGGCCTGGTTGCATAAATGTTCACGTGATTTGCAATACTCTACTTTGGCCCTTACTCCGGCTGGACGGGAGGTCGGAGAGGCCCGATCCGATCAATCGGTCAGTTACGTCTTGCCTTAGCACTTATTCTATCAGTTTCCCCGATCGTTAACAATATTAAAATTGATTAACTTCATAGCTATTAATACCCACTCCTGTGTATAAGTGCTAGAAGGCGGTGACAAGGGTCAATCAAAGATTTATGACCGCAACATGGTTGTGTGCTCCGGACGATTCGCTATAAGTGGGTAGAGAAATTGATAGAACACTGGGGCTTGTGATCACGATCAGGTTGAGTATACCATTCCTGTAGCCTTGTCTTGTCAAGGTTATTGGTTTTCCCCCTTTGGAATGCCTATATAGACTCCGTGGTGGATAGGGAGCAGGAAGGGTGAATTTAAAAAGAAAACAATTCATGGCTCCTAACAGAACCACGAAAAGAATGCATAAGGATACAAGCTCTGAACGAGAAGAAGAATACGACCAAAGTAGATTCCCAACATTTATTGTACTGGAAACATTAGAAGAACCAAACCTAGCTACACTATCTCCCTTGGTCATTGAGAAACTAATTTCGACTAATATGACACCTAAGATTGTTTTTAAAAAATTGGGCAATGGAAACATACTGGTCGAAGTTGAGAAAAAACGACATGCAAATATTCTGCTGAAAATGAACATTTTTCATAATAAAAAAATTATATCTTACCCACATCATTACTTAAATATTTCAAAAGGAGTAATAAGGAGCCAAGAGCGTTCCTTGTGTACTATAGAAGAAATAAAAGAAGAATTGAAATCCCAAGGAGTAATCGAGGTGAAGCAAATCTCTATAAAAAGAGAACACAAGAACATCCAAACAAACACATACGTGATGACATTTGACATGCCGACAATACCACCAAAAATGAAGATAAGATATACAATTGAAAGGGTTGAACAATATATCCCTAATCCTCTTCGGTGTTACAAATACCAGAAATATGGACATCACGAAAGCAAATAAACGGAAGAAACACATGTGGAAAATGTGGGGGGAAAAGACCCTGACCACTCTATGGATGAGTGTAAAGGGTATCATACATGCGCAAACTGTGATGGTGACCATCCAGTTATGCCAAAATGTGTGGGAGATGGAAGACGGAAAAGGAGATACTGACAGTAAAATACACAAGAAACATTTTCTTCCAAGAAGCAAGAAAGGTGGTTGAAACCACTAGTAGAGGAAAAACATATTCTCAGGATGTGCTCCCAGTGCTGAATAATGAGGACAGTAAATACAAAAAAAATAATAAAAAGGTTGCTTCAACTTGGACCGGGAGACTGGCCAACTTTCCAAAATACAATTAGAAAAGAATATGAGGAACCGAAAGCAAAAGTTAGAGAGCAACAGGTGGAACCAAGAGAGCAAAGTATTATCCTACTCAACCGGTTGCCCCATACAAGATGCAGTACCACAGTCAAAAACAAATGATGCAACTGAATCTACTCCAGAAAAAATCTAAATAAAAAATCTCCAAGTAAAAAAAAATCGCCATGCAAAGATCCTCCAAGTAAAAATCCTAGGCCGGGGAAAAAAGAAAAATCACCTCCAAAACCAAAAATTAGAGGGAACTTGACACAAAACATATTTGAGGCATTGGACATGATAGAAACAGAACATTAAAACTCTGAGAAAAAGAAACAAACAAAATAAAAAGCACCCCCAATCAAAATATAAACCACAGGACAAAAAAATAAGCCAATGGAATTGTCGTGATTTAAAAGCGAATCTTAACGAATTGCTCTTATTACTGACGCAGAAATCTCCCACAATTATTTGTCTCCAAGAAAGTTTCCTCAAACAAGAGGACAATATAACAATTAAAAAATATCAGATATTGAGCCACATCCATGATACTAGACACCGAGCCTCTGGAGGGGTATCAATTCTAATTAGAAATGATATACCCCATAGCAAACTGAATATACACACCAATACGCAAGCAGTTGACATTACGGCGGCATTACATGAAACAATGAATATATGTTCAATATATATTCTACCAAATGAGGACATAAATGAAAGTGGGCTAAAGAAGCTGATTGACAAATTACCCACACCATTCATCCTATTGGGGGACTTTAATAGTCACAATACCCTATAAGGGTGCAGAAGTACGACAAGAAAGGGTAAAATAATACAAAAAATTATTAATGAAAATGATTAGTGCATGCTAAACGAAGGGACACATACATATATGAACCCATTCAATGGAAGTATAGATTTGACCATATGCGACCCTACAGTCTATATGGACTTCACTTGGAGAGTGTATGATGACACTTGTGGCAGTGATCATTTTCCAATCCTCCTTTAAAATATAGACTCTGACCCAGTGGAACACTTCACAAAGAGGCTGATTGAAATAGCAAAAGACTGCATCCCGAGAAATTCTACACTAGACAAACGTAACAGACTTTGGTTTAACAGTCAATTCAAAAAACCCATTAGACTGCGAAGAGTATCCCTAAGAAAGTTTCAAAAATAAATAACTACATAATTCAAACAAAGCAGAGCAAGAGCCCGCAGGGTGATAAAACATTTCAAAAACACTTTCTAAAAACAATTGATTCGGCATTAAATAACCTAAAAAGGTTGATATGCCGTAAAACAAAACAAACAAACCAAGTGATGTATGGTTGATGTTTTGGGAATATATACGCTATTTAAGCTGAACCGGGTGCTACAAGATCAGGATGTCTGAAGATACCGACTCTCTGACTTAAAATTCACCAAATATAGATTTTAAGGGTTTTCTCCGTTGCCAGTTGCAAACTTCACCATGTTCTGCAAAGGTAAAAACAAAATAATAAATCATGTTTCTTCTACAAAACAACCAAACCTAACACCTGAATAAATATTAGAAGATATAAAGAACTTGAAGCATAAACACTTTTACCAAAATGCCCTGATTCGGAATTAAATAACGCGATTAGGGTTGATATGCCGTAAAACAAACCTAAACAAAACCAATTAAAGCTGAAATTGTAAAATAACAGACGGTTTTTATAGGTTGGACGAGAAATTTTAAAATGGAAGACCATTCTTTTTTTTATTCGGTTTAGCACACGATAAGCAGACATTGTGGAACGAGAAAGAGAGTGACTGTAGTTTGTTCTAAGTATTCTATTTTAAGATATCATTTTCATACATCCGCTGTGTCTTACTTCTGACCGATTTTATTTGTTATTACGAAAATATTTTAGAACATGTTTCGATGACGTCACTCCGCATACGATGCAAGCTTTACTCTATTCCTGTTCGTCCATTAATACATTTCTGTCCCTACTATGACCGCACCAGACAATCCTTTGTTCCACCATCCTCGAAGACTTGTACGAACATTCAAACGCAAAATAACTCTTATTATATACATGCTTAAATACACAAACTTCCATACACAACAATCTTCCAAATTATCGGCGTCAGCTATTCTTAATTTTTGGTTAGATATTTAATTAAATATTGAAATGAGTTTGTTAAAAATTTAGTAGAACGATTGCAGAAATGATTACATGTAAATTAAAAGAAATTCGTGGAGTTAATCTAAAGAAAATAAACTTAAGGAATTCATTTATTTGGAATATTACACTATTCTAGGTGAGTTTAAATGTGAGAAAACACAAAAATAGGTCAAATAATTTGCCAGTGTTTTAGAAAATATAAAAAAATAAATGAAACATTGTACATATACTAGAATTAAAACTAAAAATAATTGTTTTGGTAATAATACTTCCGTATTCAGTGAGTATTGATTTACTCCTCTCCAGGAGTTAGGCACAAGGCCAGTTTTTATCTTACTCCCACAAGTAAGATGTGACCCAAGGTCGGGTCGGGAAAGTGGGGTTTAAAAATTGCCTGAGCAAGCCCGTCGGCATTCCCCGGTAGGAGCGCCTCAGGCAGTAAGCAATAAAAGTACTCCTCCCCAAAGAGGAGAGGCGAAGCCTGGGAGGGTGGACTTCCTAGAACTGCACAGGACATACCCATAGACCGGCGTAAATCAAGCCCCGAAGACCAAGGCCATACCAGTCTATGGGGTGCAGTATCCATCGGAACAGATAGTACACTTTGATCTTAGCCAAAATGCCAAGGCAGTCGTATCCAGTGAGTAATTACCTAACTTGTAAACTTAAATAAAATACAAAACACAGGTTATCATAATAATGTTACATAATAATATAATGTGTTAAAATCATGAAAATACAAATTTCCTGTTGTCCTCCTCTCACAGAAGAGTTCATCACCCGACCAACCGGGTACTATTTATACTCTATATAGCAAAAATAAAATCTGCCCTCTCTCTTGTATTCAAATTGCTTGCCTTTTCTACTGAACTGCTGCTTGCGTACCTTCGTGGTTTTCTTAAGTGGCGTTTTGTTCGTCTGAAGGTTATAAGGATATCTGCTTTTTTCTTCTCATCCTCGCATTCTCTCTGATGTTCTATTTCATACTGTCCCCCAAGTTTTCGTTCAAGGGGAAGTTGTCATCTATTAGCTGTGTGCGAGTCTTGTCTTGGAATTCTTTTGATTCGCAATTTGTGTCTTAAAATAACTTATAATAGCGGACTATCCTCTACGTTCTTTTACTCTCCGTGGTGTCTGGTTGTAAACTGGTGCAAGCTCCTTATGTTTGCTTTGTCTAAGTAATATTATATCTCCCAGTCCTATATTAGTCAGTTTGTCTTTATTTTCATGAGATGTGTTATATTTTAATATGTCTATTTAATTTTTTTTTTTTTGCCGCGCCGTTCTCAAAGTTTTTTTTTCAGGCTTCTTTTGCAATCCTGGTATGTTAATGTTTACTTCCCTACTCATAAATTATTTAGCCGGGGTCACTCTCGTTAAGGCATGGGGGTGATTTCAGTAATATATTAGGAAGTTTCATAGAGATAATGTTCAGTTTTTGTTTGTGGTTATCGGCCGAATGGATTTGAACATGGTAGCGAAGAACCGCTCAATCTCTCAATTAGCTTGAGGGTGATAAGGTGTTACGCTGCAGTGTTCTATACACTATTCTTTACAGAAGTTATTTAATTCGGTGGATCGTAACGGAAGTCACTTATCTGAAAGGATAATCGATGGGATTCCATGTGTGGAGAAACATTTTTGGGTTGTAGATATGATTTCCCGCTCTGGGTGATTTTATAACGTGTGTCAGGCAAGCTTAATTCTGGATTGATTATTTCGATCATATAATCCCCATTGGGGAAAACCCCAGATACCTACATGGGGTACTTCCCAGGGGCCTTCTGTTTCGGCCATATGCACCGGATTGTGGTTATTCTTCGGGTCTAGTTTTGTGCATTGGATACATCGGCTTATGACAGCCGTTTTTATGTGTCTATTTTAGGGCACCATAGATTAGTTTCGAGTAAATAATTGTTTTTATTATCTCAATATGTATCTTATACCCCAGTTTTAGGATCCGTTTCTGTACATTTAGGGTATGATGATTTAAGCTCCGCATATGCCTACACCACATTATGTTGTCAGTTCATCTCTAACGTGTTCAAAAAGGTTCCGTTAACTTATTTGTTTAGTCGTTTTATTGTATTGCATTTTTCTCTGCTGTTACGGGTGTATCCCGTTGAGATTCCTCCATTATCTCTGATAAGGTAATGTTTTAATACTGCTAGCTACAACCCTATTGACACATTTATCGGCTATCTCTTCTTCAGGTGAGACTACGTTTATTACTTCATAGGTTGCCGAGATAGTATGTTAGCCTGGGTATCTCTACCGTTAATGTTTTATTATGGAATACTATTGCTGAAGACGTAAAATCCATCACAAAATTCGTACGGGGGTTACCTAAAGGATTCAAGATAGTTAGACTTGATAATTGGGTATTCCTAAGGTTTTTCTTACAACAGCAAAGTTCCTATTTGTGTGACCATGACTAAATTTTCTATGGACGCACTTTTATGTTAAGCAAACCAGGATTATGTCACCAGAAACACGTGAATGCTGACAGATCTATTAACATTTGTATCATCGGATGACTTCACCACCAGCGATTATTTTATTGTTTCGTCATATGTCTGCCGCGCCAGTTAGAATTTTTCGTGGTTTTCGTTTTCAAAAATACTATTTTTTGGCTGGGTTAAGTTAGTGCTTGTATATGTAGAAAGAGATGTGTACGATCATTTTCTTTCTGGATACCTATTCCGTTTTGAAACTGAACACCACACTAATTAAATATGTAAAATTAACTGAGCTTCAGACGTTTGCTCTATTTTATAGTTAAGTATTGCTTTTTTTATGGAAATCAACATTTTTTTAAAAAGACAATCGCAGATAAAAAGAAACACGCTGTTATACTTTTTTTTAACTCCCGGCTAACACGAATAAATATTCGTTCGATTTATTTTTTGGTGTATTATATATTTCCGCCGTCTAAAATCTTAAACTGATTTCAATTACCCCGTTGGTTAAAAGCTGTTGGATTTGAGTATAATTGTGTGTTTAGAAATATACGGATTTCACCCTTTTTTTGTCGTGGAGTATTGATTCATCCGTGCCAGATTTCAAATACATTATACAATATTTTCCATGTATGCTTCTATTAATACATTAGTAGAGGTTTTGAGTAAAAGAAAAAAAAATCATTTATTTGTGCTTCCAATTGTCTCCAAGAAATTATGTACATAATTTAAAAATTAAAAAGCAGGTTTTCTGAGAACTTTAACAAAATCTTTTTTTTATCAGTACCTGGTGATTTTTGTAGTCATATTTTGACTTTGGACTCGTGAGATCATTAAATAGCCTGATTTTCTCTATAGTATTAGTAATTTAAACAAACAAAAAACTACTGATAAAATTACATATAATTCGAATGGAATTTATATTTTGGTTTTTAATAACACACCTGAATATCTCCCTTATGAATAGCGAAACATATTTTCATGTAGCTTGTCACAAAAAAGCTATTGATCGCAAAAGTAGTGGGGTATATTAACGTTATTCTATATATATGATCAAGTTTCGGAAAATACAGGCTAATTTTTTTACTCTAATTTAACACTTTCGTACACACTGTTGTTCTAACAACTACACATAGAAAAGTTGTAAATTATCATACATTTTTATTTGACGAATTCTCGTTGCTTTTGTGAGAGTCAGCGACTTCGGGAAATACGTTTTCTGCCATTATTAATCGTTACGGGCTTTTTTGGAAGTCAGCTCAAATCAAAGGCACGAAGTTCAAGAACAAGGTAGATAAGGTACGTAGAATGCTTTTAAAGATCTTACATGAAAGGGTTCGAATATTGATATACCTTGCTATTTTTGCATTTTTACACCCAGAAGTGTTACTGTTTACTAATTGATGTGCAACTTTAGGGCATATAAGACTTTTTTATAACGAAGATTAATAAGAATTAGTATAAATACCTATTTTGTATTTGTTCAAATTAGGTAAGAAATCTCCTAAAACAGCCGCCAATATGAACAGCATACGAATTGTTCAAAAATGATCATACATTACAAAGGTAGTTTGGGAAATTCCATAGTGGTAATGAGAGCATCAAAGATGAAGAATCTAGAGGATGACCATGCATTAGGATTATTTACCTTCTCTTCAGGAGGTTGGGCACAAGGCCATTTTTATCTTACTCCCACAAGCTAAGATGTGATCCAAGGTCGGGTTTGAAAGTGGGGCTTGAAAAGGTAGCGCCCGAGAAGGTAAGCACTCTGGCCATTAAAAATTGCCTGGGCAGCGCCGTCAGCATTCCCTGGTAAGAGCGCCTCAGGCAGTAAGCAATAAACCTACTCCTCCCCAAAGAGGGTAGGCAAAGCCTGGCGGGGTGGACCTCCTAGAACTGCACAGGACAGACCCATAGACCGGAATAAATCAAGACCCGAAGGCCAATACAATACCAGTGGGGTGTAGTATCGGAACAGATACTACACTTTGATCTTGGCCAAAAGGCCAACATTCATTAGTGATAAGAAATCTTTCAAATCAATTGTTAAAAAGACTCACCGGCCAAATGCCCGAAAATTCTAAGGTCTTTGATGCTTATATTTCAACAGTGATCCATCTGTAGAAAACAGGTTACGTGAGACACGTTGATGTTTTTTGTCTGAGTTTAATTTGTTTAATCAGTCATTATTTTCTAAATAACCTAATCGTTAAAACATTTGCTATAGAACCGGTGTATGATACTGTTATTTCCTTTAGTCGCTTCAATATATGGATTATATATGAGAGTCATACATAAGTAAAATACTACATGAGAATCAGAAAAAAATACTTTTACAGATAAACCTAGTTGAAACAAAGATCAGACATTACGCGTAGAACCACACAAAACAGTATTTAACATTATTAGGATTTTCTCAAATATATCTAATTTGCAGGGTGCTCCACACACGCCTAGACATTTTCATTTAAGCTGATATTATTTATTAATTTACACACATTTTTTGGAATGTTTAAAGACATGAACCAATTAATACATGAATATATGCATTTTTCGTTTTGGCTAGGATCAAATTGTAGTATACGTTTTCATTCCAATCTTTATATGTTCTGTTTTGGGTTGTTAAGGGGAAACCCTTTTAGACTGAGGACATTTCTATGTTGGGGCTAATCCACTATGCCCCTATTGGGGGAGTTTAACTTTATATAAAACCGACCTTGTGTCGAACTCTGCTTTTCTTATTAGGCAAGTGAATAGCGGCAAGACCATAAGATGGAGAATGGCTGTCCTATTAGACCTATACTCTTGAATTCATTAAAGAAGAAGAATGGCCTTAAAAAGTCGAGATCGCAAACTAATGAATGTTACTATTACATCAACCTCATTTACAACGAAGAGATCTCACAGACGGAGAAATAATGGTTAAATCTTAGAACCCTCAAAAATCAACCAAATAGCGACTGGAAACTCCCTAGGTTGTCTATGTTGTGCAGCCAATGAATAGAAAAGTGAACATCTTAACGTCCATTTGCGTGTTTCTTGTCTTCGAACAATGATTCTGCTATCGACAACTGCTTTCTATTTCTGACAGTTACATGTGTACGTTTAAAGTAATTGTGCTGTTTTCTTGTTTTCTTTACCTTTTGGGAGTGAACTCTGTATACAAGTTGGTGTCGTTTACCTATTCTTAAAATCTCATTAAAAGTATATGATTCTGTATTAAGATTACTGCTTCCCCAGGGTCTCCTTTAAAAAGTGCAAGATATCAGGCTCAGCACATTAATCAAAGCCTCACCGTTGTGCTAGACGTTGTGCAAATAGTTTAGAAAACTGTAAATTTTGTGGAGTTAAAAACCCATTAGAGGATTATAAAATTATCACAATGTATTCAAATGGGGAGGCTGAACGTAATTTCGTGTAATTGTACCATTTAAATCTCATTAGGATGAGAAGTGAAATACTTTTTAGTTGTGAGTTTTATGCTTTCCGGGGAACCATTTTAACCTGACCCACTTACCATTATCTGCATGGGTAGGAAATTATGCGGTAGTTTTTTATAGATGACGCATCATGTTTCCGTGATTTCGCGTCGTAAACGTTGAGGAAGGTTAGGAAAGCACCCAGTAGTTGACGAGGCGAAAACATCCAAACCCTAAATAGAAGACTGGCAGACGATACTTTCAGGCTAAAAAAAAGTCAAAGTAAAATAGATAGATAACAAGAAAGAACGAAAAAACCATAGCTAAACAACTGTTAATAATTAGATGCTTATTTTTTTTTCAAAGGAACCATTGTTAATCAAATGTTTTGAAATACATTTGTTTTGTTTGGTGCACCGGAAAGTTTCAACAGATGATAACTGTTTTTTGTTTATATTTAAGACAAATGTTTTGGGGTATTATTTTTTTCCAAATTTGTTTTCTAACATTAACGACAGGATTCTTACCTTGACATTAATCGCATTTTTTTCGATACACGATACCTTTGATGGCAGAAGTCGATCAGTTCTTCAGGAACTTCAACGAGATTACAGAGGTAATAGAAATTCATTCTTTGTTATTTAACGCAGTTAATTACTTATCCCTGATGCGACCTGCTTTTCTAATAATTTGGTCAACTCTCGGGCGCTTCCGTAACCTTCCCGAACGTTTACGACGCCAAGTGACGAGAACATAGTGCGTCAGCTATAAGAGCACCAATTATACGTACTGAATAAAATATTTTTATAGAATAGATATTGTTAGAGACTGATATATGATGTGTATTAGTGTGTATATCTTTATATTTGTATGAAGACTTCGAATGCAACATGCGATAAATATCATTTTCATTAAATGGCGAAGCCTCACTACGAAAAGTGTTGCATTTAAACAATTTATCTCCCCCCAAATGTTTTACGCAATGTAATATCGGCATATGTTTTCTTTGCTTTCAATTAAAAGAAGCTTTTAGTCGAAATCCACGAGTATATAAAATACAGATTTCATATATTCGTTCTTATAGTGTTACAATCTCAATACCAATGAAATTGGATTCATCGCGTATAGCATTTGAACGAAAAATATATAAATATTTATGAAAATGAATGGTTGTTTCTCTTCGGAAAATCAGTTATAATAAATAATAATGATGATAATATAATCAAATCAGCTTTTGTCTAAGGAATTCATTGCAAACTTTTTGAATATATTTTATTTCAAGAAATCTATAACTTTTGCTTTCTGTTATTTTTTCAATTAAAGAGAGGGTATACAAGCTTTGATACAGCAGAGAAAGTAAAACAAATGCTGCTAATATAACGTTTAAGCTCTGGAGATGAATAAAATATCTATATACAAGTCAAATATTGGCTTTTGGCTAAGATCAAAGTGTAGTATCTTTTCCGATGGATACTGCACCCCATAGACTGGTATTGTCTTGGCCTTCGGGGCTTGATTTACGCCGGTCTATGGGTCTGTCCTGTGTAGTTCTTGGAGGTCCACCCTCCCAGGCTTCACCTCCACTCTTTGGGGAAGAGTAAGTTATTTGCTTACTGCCTGAGGCGCCCCTACAGGGGAATGCCGACGGGGCTGCCCAGGCAATTTTTAATGGCCAGAGTGCTCACCTCTTGGGCGCTGGCTTTTCAAACCCCACTTTCCCGACCCGACCTAAGGGCACATCTTACTTGTGGGAGTAAGATAAAACTGGCCTTGTGCCTAACTCCTTAAGAGAAGTAAATAAATACAGTAGAGACGGAAATACACCGAAAATGCTTAATCATTAAGTGCTATAAGAGAGAAACGAAATCTGTTGGCAAGTAAAACACTCGTAGGATCCCCTCTATCTCGCTCTATCTCTAACGCATGTTAGATTACTATTTAAATAAGTATAAACAATTGTAATCTAGTTAAACCGAAAGCTTTGATATATAAGGTTATGTTAAACTATACTTATGTATATCGGCTCTGCTTCGAAATTTTCTTCGAGCGATGTTATTCATTTCCTGTTGATGATTGTTTCGCGACTATTTGTAAAAATTCAATGAATGAAGCCTACTTCCTTTTTGCATGAAACAAACTTAATCGTTGATGATTGCCATTAATTAACACGTATGATGTTAATATTGATGTATTATTTTCCTCTATCCTTTTTTATATCAACGAGACACAGATAGAAACCTTCAATCTTATACTGTAACATCGTTTTACAATTTTTCCGCGGTCTCGCATTCAACTGGATATGATTTAACACTCTGAGTTGATTGATCACATCACGTGAATTATGTGTATCTTCGTCCGTTTCTCTCTTACCACAAATGTAAAATTCTACATGTTGATATTTCTGATAATTACTTATAGCTATAAATTATTTAATGGAGCTAAGACCATTTAGTATAGAACAATGTGTAAACACTTTTCTACTCTGTTTTCTATACCATTTCAAGGTTGTATTTTGGTCGATTTTTATAAGATCTAGTAAAAATCGCTTTTAAATAATCTAATTAATCCTAATGTCATTTTATATTTATTAACAATGATAAGAGTACGAAATAGCGGGTGATTGAAAAGTGATTATGTTCACTACGTAAACACAATTATATATTACATTTGTCCAATCCGATTTGTGCGAAGGTAAATAAATACAAGTCATGTACATTAGTCATACTTTTGTACATAAAGAGTATCTGCAATTTAAAAAAAATTAATATATAAAGATTGTTGCTATATTTGAAACCTAGTAAAGGTTGGATAAATTCGCAATCTATATACATACAAGTAAAGTTGATTTTCCCCTGTACATTAAAAAATTATAGGTTTACACTCAAAATATCCATACGCTAATCTGTTCTGCAATCCAATTATCCTATGCCCTCATGCGTGTTTACGAAAATTATACTTTTCTTTCTTAGTTTTTAAAAAAAATACTTACATTTTCTCCAGATTATGTGCTTCTCCCAAATAAGCATTCAAAAATGAAAGCGGCTGCTAGTTTTACAAGCTGCTTATTATCTACTCCCCGTAGCCTGATTATTCATAGTAAAATAATACCATGAACATTGCTTGTCTCACTGTTATTTCCCGTGCATTATCGATCGATATATATGTAGAGAGAGACATGGAGAGAATAATATGATATATATATATATATATATATATATATATATAAATAGATATATAGATATATAAGATATATATATAAATATAGATGTATAAGATATATAGATATAGATAGATATATAAATATATATATAAAATTAAAATGGAATAAGCGAAGCCATTAAAAGCTCAACGTTTCGCCCAAATGTTGTATGGGATTTGTTAAGAGCGAACGAAAACAATGCAAAAAATGACAGACGAGCAGATATATATATATATAGAGAGAGATAGAGATAGATATAGATAGATATAGAGATAGATAGATAAATATAGAGATAGATAGATATAGATATAGAGATAGATAGATGGGTATAGAGATAGATAGATGGGTATAGAGATAGATAGATAGGTATAGAGATAGATAGATATATAGATATATAGATATAGAGATAGATATATAGATATATAGAGATAGATATATAGATAGATAGATATATAGATAGATAGATAGATATATAGATATAGATAGATATATAGATATAGATAGATATATGGATAGATATATGCGGATATAGATATAGATAGATATATAGATATAGATAGATATATAGATATAGATAGATATATAGATATAGATAGATATATGGATAGATATATGCGGATATATATATATATAGATATATGGATATAGATAGATATATATTGATATAGATAGATATATGGATAGATATATGTGGATATATATATATATATATAGATATAGATATATGGATAGATATATGTGGATATATATATATAGATATAGATATATATATATGTGGATATATATATATATAGATATATATATGGATATATATATATATATATATATATATATATATATATATATAGATATTGAATGACGGAAACGTTTTTACAATTGATACCATATGTATAGACAAATGCCAATGCATATATTGGCACATGCAAAATATTGATTTCATATGCTTCCATGTGTTTATAGCTGATGTGAATTGGTATAAAATTTAAAAAAGAAGTGACTGAGAAAAAACATGAAAAATAAACAAAACTGATAAGTAAAACATGAAATCAGTGTTTCTTCTGTAAATTCAATAACGTATTCACTCTTCAATAAATCAATTTCTCTTTTTTTTTACTTTATGAAAGATTCTACCAATAAATTATGAAATGAATTTATTCATGAGCAAAACGAAAATAACGAAATCCTCAAATAAAAAATCAATTTACAATTTCGTAATAACCAAGAGGTTTTGAATATTTTGTTGATATCCATACAATTTCAATTCTATTCGACTCTTTCCAGAAAGAGTAATTATTCGTGTTAGCTTCTCAAGGGAACTAATCCAAACCTGGTGACATCCGAATAAATATTTAATTCTATAGATTTTATAAATAAAAAACAATAAATACAAATGGAAATGCTCAATTCGATGAAAACAGTTTCTCTTGAATTAATCAATGTTTACACCCACACACATACATACATATATATAGTGTGTGTGTATGTATGTATGTATGTATATATATATATGTATATATATATATATATATATATATATATATAATTATCAATTTTATACATACATAAAATTTCACGTGTACTCGTGCTTCTACCTATCAGCCATCACCAGCATGGCTAACTTTGACAAGCATAGAACCGTTAATATCATTGTCTATAGTTTGCTTGGATATATCTACGAAGTTCATCATCTAAATATTTAAGTTATGTATTTTTTTAATTGTTCTCATTGGTGATAGTGCCTGTTAGTTAGTCTTTCTGCTTTTCAATTATATGAAGAAGATTGTATTTTTAGTCGCCCTTGACTTTATAGGACGTATTTTCCGTTGATATATATATATATTTTTAATTAATTTTATACGAACATAAAAGAAATTCATGGACACGTGTTTCTGGCTGTCAGCCGTAATCAGAATGGATTACTTTCATGTACGTATATAATATATATATATATATATATATATATATATATCCCCGAAATATACGCCATATAAAGTTAAATGCGGTTAAAAATGTAATTTTCAGAATTACTCTTTATCACTAAGGAAGTGAACAGCAGCAACATAGAAAGCTGACAGCGACTATCTCCAATAAAAACTATATATATATATATATATATATATATATAATATATATATATATATTATTTAATCTATATAAGCATATGATATAATATAGAGTGTATTACATGTCAGTATTTACAGTAACGGTGTTCACTATGTAAGTATAGCAGTAGTTGTGTGAAAATATATCTTCGACAATTACACTACACATTGACGTCTATATTTAATACTCGCAGAGACTCATCATGCGTAGTTAACATATAACCTTATTGTCATAGATATATTATCGTGCTTTCCTTCTCTCTCTATCCTATATATATATATAATTTGAATATATTTTTTTAATAGAAAGGGTAATGATTACAGAACCAATTTATATTATTCGTACGAGTTATTTTTAAATACAATAATAAAAAAGGGTAGTTAACCGGTTTGAGACAGCGCTCACCAGAGCTAAATCGAGGGAAAGTTAAGAGTGTCTTTTAGGATAATTAAAAGGAAGTAAAGAGCAAGACATTGTTTTAATAGAAACTACATAAAGTCCAAGAAGTCGTTATCTCTGTTTACACAGACAATGTCTCAGAGACTTTCTAATATTTTCGGATGATATTAAGAATATAAAAGTATGTAGACTTTATAGGGTTACTAATATTTTCGGATGATATGGAGAGTGATGTATTAAGAATATAAAAGTAGCGTCACAGATAATTTAAGACCCATATAACAGTAAACATGTTGTTTCGTCTGACAGATTTTGTGGACACGTATTATTTGACCCGGATATCCAATGTGTCCAACCTCCTTCCTACGTAGTGAAAACTACTACTACATCTAAATAAATAAATCATAGAATTAGGGTGGGAAGGGGGACTTTCGAATAGGCTTCCAGATCGGATTGATTTAACAAACAACTAGTGTATTCGAGGCAAAATAACATTGTTGCACAGCCAATTAGATTTCTTTCGCGATCTATAACTGATACTTACTTGGTAAGACAGGCGATGATAAATAAGATATTGATCTACAAAAGCAGGTTGATTTTGTAGAAATAATTCTATTTCTGATAATAAATTGAAATTTGTGTAATGGATAGCCATTGTGGCAAAGGGTTTTAGTAATGAACTTACTTCTTTTTTTATCTAGTTTGACCATAGCGCAAATGATTATGGTCCGATGAGTAAAAGTCTCTGGTTTCGTGCGTCAAAAAGAGTACCACTGAGTATTAAAACCAGTAACGGTTGGCTTCCAGTATACTAAAGAATGAAAACTCGATGAAGTTTCACAAACAAGCACATTGGTTAATAGAATAGTATAATAGGCCTTCCTGTTTATAGAAAACTGAAAAGCTGAATAATATCGTAAATAAACGTAAAATAGTGTTAAGTTACGTAAATAAGTCTGATTTTCAAACAGAAAAATATGTGTCGAATATAAACAATTGTTCAATATAGAAAAAGGTCAATCAACATACATTAAACGATAAAAATAAAATAAAAACTCAGGGAGGAAAAATGTTTTAACCTTTTGTACAGTTTATATATAAAAATGAAAAATAGAATTATAGAATAAATAAGAAAACGTTTGATGTGCTTCACACATTAGAATAATACCTAAACAATAATACAATTAATGTCTCAAATTTGGCCATGTAAAAATATACAGAAATATATTCTCTTAAAATGACTCTAAGTAAAATAAACAAAATAATATAAATCGTCTGGTTGATAAATGTTACAGTAGAAATATTTTAAACCGTCCCCTCGTAAGGTAGTATAAAATACAATATTATTAAAGCGAATAAATCATCTGTGTATATACGACCTATCACTGAATCATTTAAGGTTAGATATAACAACCAGCTAACATATATTTAAGAAAAGAAAGAACTAAATGAAAATATCAACCTCTGTAACTAAATATATTAATACTATGAAATACAGTAATATTAAACAAGCTCTGAAATTGCCTATTGTAAATAATGCTAATAAATATTCTCCCAATAAATTATTGCAGTTATTTCCTCGTTGAATCTATGTCAATTCTTAATCATTAGGGTAAACTAATACATAATAAAAATGGAAGTATAGACTCATGTTTACACAATGGCGCATTTAAGTACAGTAAATGCGAACGGCGATAAAGGAACACAACAATATAATATTATATATATAATTTTAAAATAAAATACAATATGAACCTGCGACACAATGCAGTTACATAATCTAATTAATTTTGAATTATGCTAATCCTTTGAGGTATATTAAGACATTAATTGATATTGTTTTCATTTTGGGGTGTATCAATGTTTTGCACAACTAGGAAGTATAATAGATAAAATATGATAAGGAATTTGCTAATCGTATTTAAAGTTCGTGTATCATTAAACATGCACAATTAAACACTCATTAAGTGGTTTCTGAAGTTATTCAATTGAAATATAAATAATAGGTGATTAAACATCTAAATAGATATAATGAAGTAATTATATGCAGTAAAACTGTTTTTATATACTATATAAATTAGGTGCTTCATAAATAGCTTATAGATGTGAAATCAGGTCATTCTAATGAATAAAAAAGGGTTAATAAATAGAAAATTGTTCTGAACCACGAACCATACATACAAGGCCTGTCTAAAATGTATCCGACCTTAGGCCAAGAAAATAATTTCAAATACGTGACGGGGTTGGGACCTTACTCCTATTCAATGTAGGCCCCTTGTGCTTGCACAAACTTAGCCCACCGATCCATCTCCTGCTGGAAACACCTCTGGAAGTCTTCTTTTTGAATGGTGTTTAACTCCGCCGTCGCGTTATATAGCGGGTGGTTGTGAGAAGATGCGATGTGTAACATAAATTAAGGAGTGCTTCAACCGATTAAAAAATGGCCGCACATCAGCGGGGAGTGGTCAGCGTTCTTGAAGAACCAAACTGCTCGAAGTGCAGCTGTTATTTAGAGGGTCTAAAAAAAGATTATGCCGGACGCGACGACGGAGAGTAACAACACTCAAAGAGAATACTTCTAGAAGTGTTTCCGGCAGTGAATGGATCGGTGGGCTAAGTGTGGGCAAGCACAAGTGGCCTACTATGAAGGGGATTAGGGTCTCAACGCGTCACTTATTTGAAATATTTTTTTGGCCAAAGATAAGATACTTTTTAGACAGGATTCGTATTTCCAAATTAATAATATAAGATAGTAAATGTCTTACATATTGTGCGGTTACTGGCAACACACACGAATATTCTTTATATTAGAATAGAAAGAAGATAAAACAGCCAAAAGAAAGTTAGATAAAAAATTAATGAAAGCCAAACTACACATTGAAAATGAAATACTAATAATAAATTAGAAAATTATTGGAATTTGATTCGTATATATAATTATTTAAATTTAGTTATTTTTAAACTATAATACGAATATTCGTATAATCTTACGAATTGATCAAGGCAAATAGAACAAGCATATCGGGAATTATGATAATACATACGTGTTAACATTATAGAAAGGCAGTAGTATGTAGAACTACGTGATGCCCCACTCGACGACCATCAACCCCAACGTTGTGTTTCCGTGGCCTTCTTCTTTGTTTTCATCGCTTAGCCGTGTCGTCTATCCACTGACGAATCGTCGAGGGCACAGCACTGGTCCACAAGTTAATTATAAAAGAAACAAAACTCTCGAGAAAGAACACATATACGCTGTGTATAATTTTGTTTGAACTATGAGTGTGTGTGATCCGTCGCGTACTGTCGAGACCTCCATCGTCGTTGCTAAAGTCGTCAGCTCATCTCATCGTTTTCCCGGTCCGATCTGCTCTCTCGGGAGTCTCGATCCTAGCTCTCGGGAAGTTCGATCCTAACTGCTCGTCTTCTCTCTGAAACCTAAACTCGTCAACTTTTACCATAACGTTTACTGTCGTCAACTGTCGTAAAGCTAACCTGCCTTACTGTAGTCAGGTGTCGTAAAACACTGTCACTCCTAAAAGTGTCCAGTATTCTTTTCTTGGTGACCTGTCCTGAACGATGGAAACTGACCACTCTCGTATTTTCTTTTGTCTTTGTCGATTAGTCACTTCCTATCCTGTCGGTCTCGATTGTATCACAGTAGTGTAATAAAAATAAGAAATTAAAAAAAGATATTGTAATCGTCGGAAGAAGACATATAACTGCTGCAGACAGTTCTGTTAAGAGAATCCATTTAATCGTTACAGCTTTTACCGAGATAATTACGCATGGAATTAAAACCTCTAAAAGTGCTGATCATTATTAGAATCTCGATCGATTGTAAGATATTTATTACAACGTCCATATGTTATTAGAAAAAAACGAACTAAGAACTTGAAGCATAAGATGTTACCTGAATGACATTATTCAATATTAAATGACCCGAAAACTGTTGATATACCGTACAACAAAATAACCAAACAACCTCTTATCTGTAGTAGATTTTCTTTCTATAAAGGTAA
>OY744522.1:183380443-183385443 GCA_963556195.1 Sepiola atlantica
CTTTCCATTTACCTCAGCTGACCCCCACATATTCTAATTAGTTGCTACTACAAAAGTCTACATTTGCGACGCGAAGCCTCCGCTCACTCTGTCGAATGGACAGTCACGACGTGAGAAGCATCGCACTTTCTTCTCAGCCAGTAGGTGTTCCCTTTTCTTGTCACACTCCTCTTGTCTGACATTCTATACTATTCCGAACAACTGATTTTACTGCCGCTTTCGACACTATGCACAACATATAATTTTCCTTTGACTCCAAAATGCCCACTATATCGAACTTCGTTCGGCTGTTTTGGGTTCACGCTCCATGTGATAAGAGCACACACTGACTGTGTGGGTCTAATATCTCTCTTTACATCATTGAACCACCGCTGTGAAACTCTTGTCAGTGAGTCTGCTCGGCCCTTGTTAAATCTTACTAGTGCTAAATAACACTTACAGTGTACTCTTTTACAAGTATTATTTACTCCTCTCCAGGAGTTAGGCACAAGGCCAGTTTTATCCTACTCCCACAAGTAAGATGTGACCCAAGGTCGGGTCGGAAAGTGGGGGTTGAAAAGCCAGCGCCTGAGAGGTGAGCACTCTGACCATCAAAAATTGCCTGGGTAGCCCCGTCCGCATTCCCTGGTAGGGGCGCCTAAGGCAGTAAGCAATAAACTTACTCCTCCCCAAAGAGGGGAGGCGAAGCCTGGGAGGGTGGACCTCCTAGAACTGCACAGGACAGATCCATAGACCGGCGTAAATCAAGCCCCGAAGGCCAATACAATACCGGTCTATAGGGTGTAGTATCCATCGGAACAGATACTACACTTTGATCTCGACCAAAAGGCCGAAATTATCGTGTACAGGCTTCCCTTCATGAGCAGTATGTCTGGCAGTCTTGGTGCTCAAACTAAACATCCCCTGAACGATCTGGTCACCAAGTGGTATACAAACAGGGAGTCCGTTTTTATGTTCCAAAAAGTGGCATCCATTTTAGATCGGTTTTGAACGGCCTCCATCTCTGCAACGTGTATATGTTGGATATCCTTCGTTCGTCGAACCCAATATGCATCCCCAATGATTGCTTCATCGGTGTCAAGAGACATGCTTACGGCAAGCGAGCTTGTCTCCACCCACACATTAAGTTACTTCGTGTCCCCGCACCACATTTCTTTGACGGGATTTGATTTATATATGGGTAAATGTGTCTGCTATCATACACTCCAGAGGAACATGACTAACTTTGCTTTCGGAGTCCTTTACAATTGTTGTAGGACAACGTTTAATAAAGCATGTCACCACTCAAGGCCATCCACACACGGGAAAGTTCCCCACCAGTTTGCCAAAGTGTGAGACCATGATCAAGTCGCTTCAGTCCAGATAAGGCACTCACTAATACTACGTGTTCTATCTATTCAACGACTGCTCCAGTCCCATCAAACTATCGACGAAACGGCTGTCTATTCTAGGCCGAAAAAGCTTATTGTAATCCTGTAATAAAATTGAAGGAACTCCTCTTCAACAATATCGAAACGAACACCGACAAATCTCAACTTCAATGTTATTTCTCAGCTTTTCAAAATTCAACTGCCGCCTTCAATTTTAGTAATTTCATTTACCCCAGCTCACTCCTACAAATGCTTATTACTAGCAACTACAAAATTCAACATCTGCGTAGAGATGTCCTTTCCCATTCTGGTGGATGTGCTATCACGGCATGCGATGCATTGCATTCATTTTCTACGCCAGCAGGAGTTCTTTTTCATTGGCTCATTATATCAGTACAATAAACGGTCACTTAAGAGTATTTAACTTCAGCTTTTGGCAGGAGAAATTACCTTTGCAAAACAATTCTTCGCAAACCGAGTTCCCCTCTTTAAGAGGGCAATACACACACACACATACGTATACAATTTCACCAAAGGCATAGTTTAACATAACATGTTAAACGTGTCATAGGAATGATAATGGTGTTATTAAGGAAACTGCTACTATTAAAAAGAAAGGATAGGCTCCAAAACTACTCGAAAATGTAATAGATTAAGACTTGCGCATTCCAAAATATGTCATAGAAGTGAGTCATTTAAGGACAACCGTAGATAGTGCTTGTCTGTTGAAGTTAGAGGGTTTACCTAGCATGTGTTCGGAGAAAGTGGAAGATTTTGAAATTAGGAAATCGACTGATAGCGAGTCGAGCACAACATGACATTGTTGTGATCTGTGGTAATTGAGTGTTGAGCGAAGAAATTAGATAAATATTTTTTAAAAACTAAGTAACCATTTTTATTTTTCGAAAAAAAGTAGATATAGAGGATATTCGGTATTAGTTAAAAGCGAATTATTTTTGCTTCAAAAAACATAATTTCTCATGTTTTTGGCAATAAAATCAACACGTTAATACATTAATCGTAGTCACTTACTCTCTCATGAAATTACAAAGTAAGGTGGTTCTCCATGAAATTTCAAAAATTGTTTTCTTCGTATAAGATAAAAAGCGGAAAGTCCTAAGTAAATTTGGAAATTGACGTATCCAGACACTGCACAAAACTACGGAACATGTATGAACTAAGAAAAATAATATAAATATTTATAATTGTAATATAGATAATAATGGTAATAATGATAATAATATAAATAATAGTAGTATTATAACGTGATTCAAAAGAATGCCACCAATGGAATCGTTAATAAAATTCAGAAACCTTTCTGTACTCAGGCTATATTTTGGACAAGTTTCTTTCAGACTGTTGTCAATATTAAGAGGAGATGATTGTCGAAGTCTCATCGCATTTAATTAAACGGAAGGAGAACAATCTTAAATAAATTCAGTTGGATTACAGAAAGGGTTTGGATTTTATTAACGATTCCGTTTGTACTAAAATATTTATAATTGTAATATAGATAATAATAATAATAATAATAATAATAATAATATAAATAATAGTAGTATTATAACGTGATTCAAAAGAATGCCAACAACGGAATCGTTAATAAAATTCAGAAACCTTTCTGTAATCAGACTATATTTTGGACAAGTTTCTTTCAGACTGTTGCCTCATCGTTAAATTAAATGTGGGGGAGACTTCGACGGCCATCTCTTCGGTGGTAAGTGAGAACGTGACTGGCCTTCATACTGAACCACCTCAACGTTGTCGATTTTTATATGTCGGGTTATTCGTTAATTAGTATATTGTACCTATTGTTATAATTTAACAAAAATTGTAACAGACTAAATGGGCTGAAACGTTGTACAAATAGGAATAACAAACATGAGGTTACGTGTAAAAAACACCTCCACTTAACCCGAACCGTAACCCCACATATACAAATCGGCAATATTTAGAGGAGATGATTGTCGAAGTCTCATCGCATTTAATTAAACGGAAGGACAACAATCTTAAATACATTCAGTTGGATTACAGAAAGGTTTTGAATTTTATTAACGATTCCGTTTGTACTAAAATAAAGACTACTTAATATTTTTTTAAAATGAATTTCTGATCGTAACTTGCAGGTCCCAGTCTATAAACGCCCTTTTGGGAACGTTTCAGCTTGTAGACTAAACGTTAAAGATGGAGCATTGGAATACCAAAGAAAAAATAGACACTATAATTTTAGTTCTAGAACAGATCGTCTTACTAGGTAATTTGCACTACACATCTTTGACTTTTTCATCGTTTTCCACCACAAAAGAGCATCGTTACTTGAACTAAATTTAAAACGTAATGGGTTTGCCAGAGAGCATCTTGTAAGAGTTATGCTCTCATCTTCTTACGAGTTAGTTTTGAAGTCTGTGCCCAACATTCCGTAAAATTTATAAGACGCGTCTAATATACAGGGTGCTCTTTATATATATATTTTGCAACGTTTATTCTTGTGGTATAACTAATATATATATATATATATATATATATATATATATATATAATAAAAGTGAGAGTATACATTATTGTGATCATCCATCCGAAAGAAACCGATGAATGATTAAAATAATATACAGTGCCCTATTAAATTAAATATATATGCTCTTGTACAAGTCACTGAGCACTCTGGCTAGTGCACCTTTTATACTATATATATATATATATATATATATATATATATATATAAAGGATAAAATACACGATTTATCATAAAAGAAAATTCCGTAAGGACAGGATGTGCAAAAAAAAAAACGACGAAAGCAAAAACAAATTAACACGGGAATACATCATCAAAAACGTGATCTTTACCGGTTTCATTCTGATAATTTATTTTTATTTTTTTACTTTATCCATTTTCTTCCATTTTTCTCGTGTTACCATCTTTGTCGCACACGCTGCATATTTTATTTTATTGAAATAGTTACTCACGTGTCCAAAATATCCCGTTGTGCGTTTTCTTTGCCCCTGCGTTTTTGCTGTTATTACAATAAATTTAAATTGTCCACTTTTTCTAAAGACGTTTGTTAATCAGAACGAAACCGGTAAAGCTTCTATTTTTTATGTATTCATGTGTTTAATTTTATTACTTTTGTCTTTTTCATACACGCACACATTCGAGTTTCTAAGGTATCTTTTTACGGAGGTTTGCAAAGACATTATGGCATGAGGATAATTCATCCTACAAGTAAGCCGCGGCCAAATATTCAATATAACATAGTATTCGAAGTACAAGTAAGATCTCCTCGGTATAGCTACCCACACAGTCCTATACGAGGAATGGGTCACATTTTTCAAGTGACGTTGCCTACAGTACCATCACTAAGCTAGAAACTCCACCAGACTAGATCAATTCGTGTCCTGGAATCCGGTAAGACCAAGAGACCACAAGAAAGATATACTGTAGCATAGTTAACTTGTCAATTGAGGAGAAGAGAATTAATGTTCTTCACTTCCTTAAAAAAATGAGCGTTTGACAGGAAAAAGAAAACTTTAATGGGGTATTCAGATATATATTTATCTCAAATAGAGGGTAAGTGTAAGCCCCCTTTAATTTCTGAGAACTTCGACTCAAGCAAAATGAAACAAAACAATGAT
>OY744522.1:183390443-183395443 GCA_963556195.1 Sepiola atlantica
TGAGATTCGCAGAAAGAAAGAAAAGTCCTGCATAAAAGACAACAGTTCAGATATGTAATAGATTACTAAGATTAATTAAATTAGTTAATCTTAAATAATAATACTTGGATTTAATTTATGTTGTTCTTTTTCTATTTTCTGTTTTTTTATGATAGGAATGGTTGGCTACTTCGTGATTTGGACACTAAATTCAATTTAGGAATCGCCTCGTTTATCGCTTTACAATAAAGAATTCATTTAAAAAACAAAAACGTCTGTAAAATATAATTGTAAGCATCATTTTAATATTTTGAACAGTCCTCTACCTTTTATCGAGAAATATACTATTTGATAAAACCTGGTTGAACATGATTTTTTTAAAATTCTGCATTGTCAACCTATTTAAAAGTTTATCATTTCTCATCTACTTAAGATTCTATTTCCGTAACTGCCCGCATGCGTTGCCGGTACAGGAAAAATGTCATGTAGATACGTAATTTTTATGTCTTTGTTAATATCTCAAACGTATGCGGCGTGTATGTTATACTATTTACCGACAAGCATAATTTGTTTTCTCCAATCAAAAAGATACATATTAAAAAATTTCATGTCAGAGTTTAGATCTGATTTATTTGTTTTTAGTTTTAACATCCATTTTGATTCGTTTTTTACAGGTCATATTAGGACGGAAATTTGGTATCTATTCCTATGCATTTGATAATACATAATGTCTATTCTGTTTGCTTAAACTGCTTCGTTATTTTCAAGTGGGGTAAATTTTGTCTGATATGAGGTGGTGAGTATTAAGTTTAATTTCGTTTCACCCATGTATCCTCTATTTAGACAATTTGAACAAAACATCAACTATGTAATATTGAGGTTATCTAAATTAAAATATGGGTGAGAATTTAAGAAATCTATCACTAAATGTTGACAAAATAAATATCTAAGTTTTAAAAAAAGTATAATTGCCCTAGGTGTATTTACGGGTTTTCTGGTGATGATGATGATGATGAGTATAATAATAATAATAATAATAATAATAATAATAATAATAATAATAGTCATCATCTATATCATCATCATCTATATCATCATCATCATCTATATCATCATCATCTATATCATCATCATCTATATCATCTATATCATCATCATCTATATCATTATCATCATCTATATCATTATCATCATCTATATCATCATCATCATCATCTATATCATCATCTATATCATCATCATCCATATATATCATCATCATCCATATATATCATCATCATCCATATATATCATCATATATATATATATATATATATATATATATATATTATTATATATATTAAGTAAGCTTAAAACCAATAAATCAATCAAAAGTGCTTAATATAAATATTCCATCCTACATCAATTACCAGCCCGGAAGCTATAACCGTGCGACAAAGTTAATTTTGCTAGACTAGATTTCTATATATTTTTTATTTTATTTCGGGTAGTTTAATATTTTGGTGATAAACAGCTTCGTTGGAGTGGGCCAGTACATACACGTGAATTAATTTGCGTACACAAGAATAATCTATAATAATAATGTCCGCGTTAAAGAATTTTCAAACAAAAGCAAAGGAAAAATTACAACGGTATATTCAATATGAAATACGTCTGTAAAAAAAATTAAATCATATACACATCATAGTTACTATTATGTTATGTAATCCGAGTGTCTATTTATATATCTCGGTATTCTATGAAATAGTAATCTGTTACGGACCTTCCAAATTAATTATAAATCTTTGCAGTCAACTCAAAGCTTCAAAAAAGGTGTCGAACTGATTTTATTTTTTAATATATGTATATGTGTGTATATATATATATATATATAAGTGTCTAATATTCATATAAAGTTAAGAATGTGTATACTTTTATATTGACAAGATTAACTCCTAAACTGTATAATCGATCATGATGTATTGTAGAACATACTGTTCTATGCGTAAGGGAGGCTATACTAAGATTAATTTAGTTTTCTATCAATAATAGGGTGTAAGCCATTCATGAAAATTAAAATAACTCTGATTTTTGTGAAATTTTACAAATACGTATTAGACATCAATTAACGAATATTCCACTAATTCCAGTGTCTCTGGAGTTTTTTGAAGAGTTTTAGGATATATAATATTATCACAACGTTCGGTTTATAATTTTAATAATT
Source organism: Sepiola atlantica (assembly GCA_963556195.1). Classification (NCBI taxonomy): domain Eukaryota; kingdom Metazoa; phylum Mollusca; class Cephalopoda; order Sepiida; family Sepiolidae; genus Sepiola; species Sepiola atlantica. Next base: position 183,392,626 of record OY744522.1, read on the forward strand.
GAATTAAATGTTATCGGTTATTATCAGAACGCAATTAAGCAAGATTCCTCTAATCCCTTCTTAGAATCACCTTAATTCAAGGGTTAAAATATAGACATTTACTGCAGAATGAATATAATGTGATGGACTTTTTATCAACATTGCCATAAGGATTGTAAACTTTTATAACCTCGTAATTTAGGTTTATTATAAATAATAACTTGTAAATAAATGCAAGAGAAACGTTTAACAGATTTATTAAAACTGAACACAGAATGAATGAAATGAGTTAATTGGCCGCTGGGCGCGATGGATATATTTAGAGTCTGACGCCGTGGTCGTTGTTTCTTTCTCTCCGAGCAGACGACCCTTTTCCCAAGGGCGATAACTCTTAACTACCGAAATGGTTCAAGGAAGGTAATTCCATTTTCGTTAGGTGTCCTAACCTAAACATTTTTAGTAGCATTATAACTTTAGTTTTAATTTTTGTAAGGTGTCATCATTTGATTCCAAATTTTCTATTCAGCTCAGACGCGAATTCTTTTAGTATATATATATATATATATATATTACACTGCCAATGCGTTATGGAAAACGGGACAGGGCTTTTCTTACAATCATGTATTACAAATACAATAACAAACATCGCCTTTATTTAATCCTGCACTACGAAGAATTCTTTAAAACATCGACGGCAATCCTTCCGGGACCTTAGTGCACAGTATACAATTCTTTTGAGGCGAGAAGTCAGATAGTTGAATCTTCCTCACCGACAATTTCGTAATTATTCTTAACCATTGGACTATTTCCGATGGTTCCACTTATTTAACTGCCTTTACCACTTCGTTTGCCTGTTCTAAATACTTGGACGCCACCCAAAGTACCCAATGACTACAAAGTATCCAATCACTTTCAAATCCTACATTGATTCGCAGGAAACGCATGCCTCTTTGAAGTCAAACATCAAAATGCTGTCCTTTTGATGGTTTGAGATGTTAATATATTGATAGAATTACGTTTGAAGAAATAATAGAATTTCTCTTGGGTGGTTTTCGGTGCAAGTATTTATTCTTAAACTTTTACCCGGTTTATGATATCCAATTTGAATTATAAGCGAATAATTACACATTTTAGATGTGTATTAGAAAATAAGTCTTGAAAATTATTTACATTTGTTGGTCTGTTTCACTTCTTTTTCGACTCTCTAGATCTTAGATTTCGTAATCACCACATGTCTAACTAAATCTATCAGTCTCTCACACCGAATCTTTCATTTCCTCTACCTCTCTTTTTGTAAATCTCTCTCTTTTTGATTACCTCTTTCTCTCTCATCTACCCTCTATCTTTCTGATTTTTTCTTCGTCACTTTAACTATTTCTCTTATTCTCTTTTACTGTATTTCTCGTTTGCAGTCTCATTCCCTCTCAATTTCTCACATTCTCTCTATATTTTTCACATTCCCTCTATATTTCTCACATTCCTTCTACATTTCTCATATTCCCTCTATATTTCTCACATTCCCTCTATATCTCTCACATTCCCTCTATATCTCTCACATTCCCTCTATATCTCTCACATTCCCTCTATATCTCTAACATTCGCTCTATATCTCTCACATTCGCTCTATATCTCTCACGTTCCTTCTATACCACTCACGTTCCGCTATATGTCTCACGTTCCGCTATATCTCTCACGTTCCCGCTATATCTCTCACGTTCCCGCTATATCTCTCACGTTCCCGCTGTATCTCTCACGTTCCCGCTATATCTCTCACGTTCCCGCTATATCTCTCACGTTACCGCTATATCTCTCACGTTACCGCTATATCTCTCACGTTCCCGCTATATCTCTCACGTTCCCGCTATATCTCTCACGTTCCCGCTATATCTCTCACGTTCCCGCTATATCTCTCACGTTTCCGCTATATCTTTCACATTCACGCTATATCACTCATATTCCTACTCAATCACACAAAAATTCCCTCAATCTCATACTTTAAACTTCATATTTAACCACTTCGCTCCATTTCTAATTCCCACCTTATAACTTACCCCTTTTCCTTCTATCTCTCTTACCCCTTTTCCCTCTATCTCTCTTACCCCTTTTCCCTCTATCTCTCTTACCCCTTTTCCCTTTATCTCTCTTACCCCTTTTCCCTCTATCTCTCTTACCCCTTTTCCTTCTATCTCTCTTACCCCTTTTCCCTCTATCTCTCTTACCCCTTTTCCCTCTCTCTCTCTTACCACTTTTCCCTCTATCTCTCTTACCCTTTTCCCTCTATCTCTCTTACCCTTTTCCCTCTATCTCTCTTACCCTTTTCCCTCTATCTCTCTTACCCTTTTCCCTCTATCTCTCTTACCCTTTTCCCTCTATCTCTCTTACCCTTTTCCCTCTATCTCTCTTACCCTTTTCCCTCTATCTCTCTTACCCTTTTCCCTCTATCTCTCCTACCCTTTTCCCTCTATCTCTCTTACCCTTTTCCCTCTATCTCTCTTACCCTTTTCCCTCTATCTCTCTTACCCTTTTCCCTCTATCTCTCTTACCGCTTGTCCTTCTATCTCTCTTACCCGTTTTCCCGCTATCTCTCTTATTTGTTCCCCCTCGATTTCTTACATGTTCCCCCTCTATCTGTTTACACGCTCTCCTCTCTCTCTCTATCTCTATTTTACTTGTTCTCTCTCTCTCTCTCTCTGTTACCCGTACCCTCTTATCTCTCTTACCCGTACCCCTCTCTCTTTCTTACCCGTACCCCCTCTCTCTCTCTTACCCGTACCCCTCTCTCTTTTACTCGTACCTTGTCTCGCCGATCCTTCTCTCGTCTGATCTTGTCTCGCCGCTC
>OY744522.1:183402943-183410443 GCA_963556195.1 Sepiola atlantica
GGAAACATATCTTCCACTTTCAGTTTCCTCTTTATTATACAACGAATTTATTCTATCTACATATATACATGTATATATATATATATATATATATATACATGTGTGAGTGTATATATATGTGCATCATATACGAATTTTTTTTAACCTGCGGGGTATAGGAAATACCCGACTATTACACGGGCGCAGGCTATTTTTACCCCTCTCGGAGTGTTGGACCTGTTAACACCTTCTAAGGCTTTCCATCTAAGAGAAGGAAATCTGACAATAAAACCTTGCTACCAGCTACTTACCCCGTGGCAGTAAACCGTTGGGGAGGGAGAATGCCTCTTTAGTCCTGATCGACAACATTCCTAGAGTTGTAATCTCGAACAAAATATCCGGTTTGCAAACCTACAATTGCTTAAGGAGTAGATAGGTCCTGCCTATCGCCGGCTCTTGCACTCCTTATTTGTTCATTAGTAAGGCGCAGAGGTAATAGCACTGAGACGCTTCTAAACACTCAGTGCCTAGCCTTGTTTCCTTACTAGAACAATGAATGCCGTTCTCTTTCTCTATTTGGGCAACTTGGGGAAAGTTTGTTTCGTCACTAAGTCTTGCATGACCCGTCTGGGTCTTTCTTTTTTCCGACAGGTTTACGGTACAGGTTAGACAGCCTGTCTGGCTGCTGTTTCCGACTGAAAGCAAGGAGCCCAAACTCTTGGGTAGCGCCAAGAACGGCTGCTCCATCATCAGTTGCATAATACCGTGGGTAGTTGTATGTGTCATGTTGCGCATGGAAATGGCCCTGCAATTATCTGCGGTGGGCTTTCCCGAGGCCACAACCCCCATGGACCAGGTCGTGACTAATAGACTGTGCGTGTAAGCTTATTGGCACTAAACAAGTACCCACTTTGGAAAACTAACTCTATGATCAAAACAACATGTCATTACAAAAAAAATAAAAGCAAACCTAAACCAGACACCTAACAAAAACAGTTTCGCCTCCGCCCTTGAGGCTCTCATTCACAAATATGCGGGGACTTAGAACCAACATCAACGACGTAGAAACCTTTCTCCTGACAAACTCCCCGGATATCCTAGCTCTAAGTGAAACTAACCTTCAATCCTCAATCTCCTCTCACCACTTTCACATGACTGACTACCTACCACTCTACCGTAAAGACTCTGACAAACATGCACGGGCTAGAAGTTTTTTGTTCGGAACACCCTCCCCATGACTAGAGAACATAGGTTAGAATCAGATGACAAAGACTACATGTGATTTAGATTGACTTTACATCACAGCGTCAGTTACTTATATTTCTTATACCGCTCCCCGTCGACACAGGACTGTACTCTGCTAAACTCTGTCTCTGAAAGCATAGATAGAGCACTTTTAATTGACTCGAATGCCAATATACATGTATTTGGGGATTTTAATGCTCACCACCGCGACTGGTTGGGATTCTCCAGCCTTACTGACGGAGCCGGCAACTCTACGTATAATTTCTCTTTAGCTCACTCCCTCTCTCAGACTGTTTATTTTCCAACCCGCATCCCGATCGAGTAGACCAACAAGCCTCACTTCTTGACCTTTTCTTGACCTCAATGCCCGAGGCTTGTGTGACAAAAGCTCATAGCCCACTCCAGAATGCTGATCACATTGTGCTAATGATACATATCACACTAAAATGTCGCCCAAAAGCTGATAAACCGTTGCTCAAACAACGAGATACTACAAACAGGCTAATTTCGAGTCAATCAGAGATCACATCAGTGACGCCCCATGAAGGGACACTTTCTCACTCCCTGTCGACCAGTGTGCAAACGAATTAACTGAATGGGTCAAAGCAGGCATTGAAGCCTATGTCCCTATAAGGTATAATGAGTTAACAAAAAAACGCATCCAACCACAGAAGCTAGGTACTTATGATTTCTGGAAAATCTACAATAGTGTAGTGAATAATGGTCAATTAACGATTCTTCCACTATCAAACCACAATGATGTCGTATTCACGGCCACTGATAAGGCTGAACTACTTGCCCAGCCCTTCGCTTCTAACTCTACTTTAGACTCAGATAACCACCCCTCCCCAAATTCTCATTGCGGACCGAAGCCGCACTTGATAACCTGGTCATCACCCCATTCCAGGTCAGAGACATCATAAAACACCTTGACACCTCCAAAGCTTGTGGGCCTGATCTTATACCAGTAATAGTAATAAAGAAATGCTCTGCTGAACTGGACCATGTCCTCTCCAAACTCTACAATAAATGCCTAGCTGAATCTTGCTTCCCCGATAGCTGGAAAATTGCCGAAGTGGTACCAGTCTACAAAAGGGCTGGGGATAGAACCGATCCTCACGAATATCGCCCAATCAGTCTGCTGCCGATCTTTGCTAAAATCTTGGAATCCTTTATCAATATAGCGATAGTACGGCACTTAGATAATGCTAAACTTCTATCTGACCGCCAGTATGGATTTAGACAAGCACGATCTACTGCGGACATCCTAACGGTCATCTCTGAACGCATGTATCATACACTTGACAAGGCAGGAGAAGCTAGGGCAGTAGCGCTTGATATATCCAAGGCCTTTGACAAGGTATGGCATAAAGGGGTTCTCCTGAAAATACGCTCATACGGTGTGACGCGGAAATTACTTAATATAATTAGATCCTTCCTAGACAAAAGAAAAATCCAGGTTGTCCTCGATGGCCATTCATCTAAGCAACATGACATAAATGCTGGTGTACCCCAGGGATCTATTATTGGAGCTTTGTTGTTCCTGATCTATAAATGATCTCCCTGATCACATAGTGCCTGAGATTAGTTTATTTGCTGACGACACTACGCTTTACTCTCGCCATGTTGGCAAAACCGACGCGATCATATCTGAGCCATTCGCTGAATCTTTAGAAAATGACCTCCAGGCTGTAGTTGATTGGGATCATAAGTGGTTGGTAACTTTTAATGCTGCTAAAACAAAGCTCCTTTCCTTCAATAACTACAAATAACCTCTCCAACCACCGATTGTCATGGCTAATAACCCCCTACCTGAGAGTTATTCATTCAAACTCCTCGGCCTAACCTTCACAGTTAACATGAATTGGAACAAATACATTGAAGACATTGCCAAGGCTGCTGCAAAGAAGGTGAGCTCCCTCTACCGTGCTAGTAAACTCCTCACACCTGTCATTATCCTGTATCTCTACACAGCCACCATCCGCCCATGCATGGAGTATTGTTGTCACATCTGGGCTGGTGCATCGTCTACTAGTCTCTCCCTCCTTGCCAAGTTCCAAAAAAGAATCGCCAACCTAATAGGTCCCTCACTGTCAACCAAGCCCCAGTCCCTGTCCCATCGCCGCAATGTAGCATCATTGTGCTTGTTTTACAAATACTTCAATGGATTATAATCCGATGAATTGGCTACCCTGGTGCCCCCTCGACGTAAATTCACTAGAGAAACTCAACAATCAACTAAATCTCATTCATTCACTGTGGAGGTCCCCAGATGTTGGAGAGCCGTCTACTCAAATAGCTTCTTTCCCCGTGCTGCTGGCCTCTGGAACTCCCTCCCTGCCGCCTGTTTCCCCGACAGTACAGACAGGCAGAAGTTTAAAACTAATGTAAACAGACAACTCGCTGTGCAGATCCCAATTTAGGTTGACCCCCCACCCCCACCTAACCTGCTCACCTTTTTTTTCTGAGTAGTCCCTTGCGTCTGCAGTGGCGTCCTGCCTTGTTTGGGGTGAACTATGTTAACAAAGAAAAGCATACAGATAACGAAAATCCCTTTCTTTGTGGGCAGTATATGTTGGTTTGTTTATAAAGAAATATCTATTAGATTTACGTCAGCAGCGATAACACAGTAAACCGTTAGTTAACGACGGTATATATTCTCAGTAATATCTTCAGTATATCGCTCCTTTTTTTAAAATTCATGTGATAAACATTTTTAATTCATAAAAGTACTTTCTAAACGCGTAAGAATATTACGAAGACACGTGTGTACATCGAAAAGCAAAACTGTAAATAGCATGTTACTTAATTACACGTGTACATATACAGCAAATGTTTAATTCGTTTTGATTTTTATAATTAGTATTTCCATCTCAAAAACTGTTCATGGCTATTCCTCGATAGCCTACTAATTGTCTTGCATTTTTATCCCTGTTTTTTTGTACAATCGTTCAATCCAAATACCGCTTAAAGAAACAATATATGTCATAGCCAATCCTCTAATGTGATAGCCTTCGGCTTCGGAAATATAAAATGAATGCAAATACACAAAACAGGTTATCTGTCCTTGCTTTTTAAATTTCAGTCTATCGGATCCCATCTCTCTTAAAGATCACGTCCCTTGTATGGTAAGCTTATAACATGAGGACGACACATCTTCAATATGAGTTTTTTTTGGGTGTTTAACCACCACTCTACGTTCGCCCTAAACAAATGAAGAGTATAAATAGCATTGTAAATGCACTTTCAGCAGTTTAAAAACTCTCGCTTCCCTCTTCTTTGCATCTCAGTTCTTATTTGTTCAATGATGATGTTTCTGACAAAGTGGAAAACACCGCTGTCCACTGGAGCGGAAGTCGAGTGTAAGCAGTACCCAGAGATAATCTGAGTGATTCTCTGCTTCTATTTTCCTTGTTCGTCTTGTCACTAAGGTGCTGTAAGTAAACGGTTTAGCGAACCTTGAAGTTACTACCACAGAAACTGTCCTATCAGCAGGTGGAAAATACCAGTGTTGCTGTATTGACCTTTTGAGAATGGAGTCTGGACCATGAAGTAGTTTCTGGCGAGGCACCCCGTACTATATTAGTGGGAACTACTCCAGCTTTTATTCGTTAATGGTTTACAAATATACTGTGCTCTCAGCTGACCACATCCATAAATCTTTCAATCCCGACATAGATAAGGCCCAAATAAAAGCGAAATCCAAGAACACCATGCTCTAACGAAGATTCATACTATGGGGTGCCCTTTTCACACATTAGGAGTCAACGTTCCAACCTTCCAGAAGTTGAAATCTATTTACAAGGGTCTAAACACAAACTGATATTTCTATACAACACTGCCATGTACACATCAGTTATACAGATAACTTGATGATCAAAGGATACTGTAACATGTTACCTATAAACACCAGCTCCATGATCGTGATAATCATGGAATCTGAGCTTACATCAAGGACGGTTTCCAAATTATAGAGACATTTCCCATAAGGATCTTAATTTGACCTATATGTGTTTCCGTGTTGCACTTGCTCACAGAACCGCTTGGATCTGAGCCCTTATCCTACCCCAACCGAAGGATTTATTGTCATAGATTAAATTTCTGCCAAAGTCGATAAGATCATGACCGTTCAGGCTTTTACTTGCATGTATTTCCTTGGTGAGTTTAGTGTTCACAATGTTGAGTTATGATAAGAGTTTTTGGTCACGACTTCTCCCTTGCATATAAACTTACCCAAATTATTGACAAGGCAACACGCGTACACGACACTGATGGACACTTTGCAAGCCTTCTTGATTTGTTTTCTGAAAATTTGCCCGGGGCAGTAGACATCTACTATCCTGTCTCCTATGGGATATTCCGACCACTCAATTGTCTCAATTAAGATCATTACAAAATTTAGCAGTTTATCTTATGTTATTTTACACCGGAAAGTTTATTGATATTTAAAATCTGATTTGGGCAGCTTAAGATACTTCATATTTTAAATCTGTTTGAAGCTCATTTTCCAAGAAATAGGACCTGAATTGCATCTAAGATATCTGAGTAGTTTACCGCTTGTATTGAAAGCTTACACTTTCCAGAACATTCCAATAGTAACTGAACAAACAATGGCATACGCGTGAATGCAATGCCGCCATTCTTCTAAGGAAACTATTATATAAATTACTGTAAAGGAAATAGATCCCCTGAATTTAAAGGCGCTTCTAATACTACCCGAACCCACTGCATTGATAACGCTAAAGTGTGCTATACCGAGTGGGGGATCAGATGGTAAGCTTCCATGAACAGAACAGATGTGGTCCTGAACAGATAAAGGGCAGTTATACAAACTATCATTCTTGCACCCGAGGTTATATTCTCAACAGCTGATAAAGCCAACCATTTCGCTAAGAATTTAGCAGTAAACTCCAGTCTTTGCTGTCTCGGCCACTAACCTCTAGACCTCTCTTCATGACCGACATGCAAAGAACTATCCATAATTTCGATAAACTTATTTAAAACCTCGATGCACACAAGACAACATTCCGATCATAGTACTTGTAACCTTGAAGGGCTAACAGTAAATTAGCCAACATAAAGATATATTTACAAAAGTATGTATCTACAGAAGTACAGAATAGTACGTTATAGAAAGAATGTCCCGAGATCTCTTTCTCCTTTCGTCGTAGACTTTTCTATATATTATGTCTAAATAGTCTATATAGTCCCAGATCTAGCTAGATCGCCATAACACGATTCGGAAACTACAACCCGAAATAGCTCCTACCCTCATCAAGCTATTTCATTGTTTATTTAAGGACAAATGCTTTTTATCAGCTTGGAAGACTTCGTATATATACATATATATATATATATATATATATATATTATAGATAAGGTAAGCCAAAGGTTAACATTATAGGTTCTCTTAAAAATCTGAAAAAAAAAGAAAACAGATTAAATTAAAATTACAACACAATTACACAATTTTAATTATAGAACACATTAAAAACACAAATAACAGTTATAACAAAGTTATAATAAATAATTGCATTAACATAACTGATACACAAACCTATTCCAAATGCTGTCTACCTACTTTTGGCTCACCCTATATATATATATATATATATATATATATATATATATATATAACTAAATTTCATAAATAATATTAACATATATCGTGTTGCTATGACGCATACTTTACACTTACACATTTTTTTTTTAATTTCAAGTCTTGACAAAAATTTATAAAAATGGTGTGAATTGAAAGACTATAAAGAATTCGTTTCAGATAAGCTTAATCGAAGGCATATATGACTGCAAAAATATTTATTTGGAGAAATCGACGCGTATGGATGTAGCCTTTTATTACTCTGTGCCTAACCGATTCCATACTATAACTGTCTTCTACTTCGTCGCTTTCTCTTGTCATTCGTCGTGTGTGTCATACTTTTCCGCATTACCTCCCGTTTGAAGCGCTCTTGTGTGTCACCAAAAAAGATCAAAGGAAAAAGAAGAATAAAAATAAAGGCTGCACTCGATCAAAGAGAATACCGACATTTTCCGGCAAACAACGCCAGACAAAAAACGAAAACACATAAAATATAACAAAAGAATACAGGGCGCCATTATTGGCTGTCTGCTTCCTTATTAACATATTTTGTGTTTTTCTTTTTTTTTTTCGGAAATTAGGTAAAAATTGTCGCTTAATCAAAATCGGAACAGTTAATTAAAGTTAATTACACATCAAACATGGAGCGTTAATGACAAAAGCATTAGATGTGAGAA
>OY744522.1:183420443-183437943 GCA_963556195.1 Sepiola atlantica
TTTACTGACTATACTAACATGACGAAATGTAAATGTAATGTGAACAGACATCTTGCTGTTCAACTCCCTACTTAGTGCCTGTGTAGGCATGCCCATTAATTCAGAGTTGCCCCTAAGGTGTCAGTGGAAACATGACTTGTTTGGAGTTGATAAAGATACGTCTAAATGCTTCAATTGTATATTTGTCCGTATGGCAGTCTACTTAATAAAGGTTGTTATCAAAATTATATAAAAAATATTCTGGGAATTTTCAGTTGTGAAACGTGATTTATGTTATATTAAACATATAACGTCTCATACACACATTCACCTATATATAATATATATATATATATATATATATATATATAATGTACACGTTGGCTAGGAATTCACTGAGAAACATTTAACTTGAATAGATTCATGTTTTATGGTAAGTTAATGGAAGGTTACCGTATGACGAAGCCAATGCAGAATGTTTTTAAAAAATGAAAAAGTTGGCAATGTGAACTAGTCAATAGATTATCCAGACTTGACCAGCCTGAACTTTTTTGTGGTTCAAAGAAAAAGTTTATATCAACGAACCTGAAACTCTACAGAAATTGAAGAACATCAAAGGATGAAGTCGGGAAATTAAATCGTAATCGAGTGATCCTGCTATCCGTTATAGATCTTTTGGAAAGAGCACATGAACTGTGAAGCTGAAAAATTAAACCATTTAAAAGATGTTACTTTCATGAATAAATCCTTTTCATTTCCGTTCTCTATGACAAATAAGTATCCACTGTCTTGGTCAGATTGTTAAGATCCTATAGGTGTACCAAATAAAATGAATATATTCAAGTTAAACATCCCTAGTGGCTTCTTTGTCAGCCTGTATATATACTTTAAAAGGATATATATTCTATTTTAAAAAAATAAAGCCGCAATGTCAAGGTCGAACAATTCTTCGATCCCAGTATATTATCCGAACGGGGGCGTATCACAAATATTCGGAATCTTGTTGTGTAGATAAAACATAGTAGTAGTATGAAGCAGAGGAATTACGGTAATGTTGCTCCTTTTCTTTGTTATTATACTTGTTGCAGTCGTCGTCTTTTTAATAGTAGCGCCTGTCAAAGTTATGAAGCTCTTTTAAGTGAAATTAGATTTAGAGTACTGTTAGAGACATTAAAAATAGAAATTCACCTGAAGCCGAACTGCAATACAACCGAATGTCATAATGTTTACACTCGCCGCTTTCAGTATTAAGGATAACTTGATTTATCCGTTATCACGTGACAATCTCCCGTGGTCTGAGAGAGTAAGCGAACGCTTACTGATTCAAGGTGACTCTATGAACCGGGCCCTGTGAGTGTTTCAGATTATTTCCCTGCGCTGATGAGAGCCTTAAGTTTGAAACGACGGCGTACGTAGGTAAACATATTAAAAACGTTATTTAGTATCTCTCTCTCTTTATATATATTATGTATATAACATATATATATATATATATATATATATATATATATATATATATATATATATATATATATACAACATATATATATATATATATATATATAGCTGTCTCTATTGTCTGATTTCTTCGAACACATCTTCACCCTTAGTCCGTCAAATCATGTCCGTCATCTTCGTGCCCCTCTCCTATTTCGCTCGCCATTTTTTTTTACGTCCCAAAACGTATATTGCACTTCATGATGACAAATTAAAAAGTAAAAAATCGACTGTCGTTGCAATTAAATTGAATCGCATATGTCAAATTAATGAAAATTCATGAAAAAAATACCAAGAAAATGACGTAATGTAAAAACAAACTGACAAAAACGATTTTCTCTAGAAGAACTGTTTAATTCATAAAACAGCATCGTTTTAAATGTGTTTTTGATTTACTCATTAGATAAAACAAAAATACTATTTTCGAATGAAGTAATTATTTCACTTGACACGTTGAATGTTTAGTTTAATTACTTTAGTCAAATCGTTTATAATTCCAGGGAGAACATTGTTATCAATGTATGAAAAACGTTAAAAAATATATATAATACATAACCGAAGAGATTTTCGCTGTCATGACATAATCGAAATAAAATGCTTAACAATTTGACGTATTATCCAATAAGTATTTAGGTTGTTTTTAAATGTTTTAATCATTGCTTAACATGTTTAAAATTTCGTGACATTAAATATATAAAAAGTCAATTAAGCTAAATCTCGTATAAAACACACACACACAGACACAGACACACACACATATATATATATATATATATATTGATATGTATATGGATGTCTGTATGTATATATGGATATTTATGAATATATATGGATATATATATATATATATATATATATATATATATATACGTATTTATGAATTTATATACGTATATATGAATTTATGTGTATATATGTATGTTTGTATTTGTATATATGTATGTTTGTATTTGTATATATGTATGTTTGTATTTATATATATGTATGTTTGTATTTATGTATATATATATATTTGTATTTATATATATATGCATATGTGTATATATTTGTATATATGTGTATATATTAGTATTTATGTATATATGTGTATGTGTATATATTTGTATATGTGTATATATTGATGTATATATGTATATGTGTATATATTTGTATTTATGTATATGTGTATGTATGTAATATGTCTATGTGTATATATTTGTATTTATGTGCATATATATATATATATATATATATATATATATATATATATATATACACATGTGTATATATGTATCATTGTAATATACGGGATTTAGCTTAAATAAATATTAAATGTCACGAAATTTCGAGTTCAAAGCCTTATCGGGTCGTGTGTCAGATTATTTTAATTCCAAATACCCATATTGCGTGGATTCCTGGTTCGAGCCGTCCGACTTGCGATGCGGTAATGTAATTCTATACTGACATGCGTAAAATAAAAACGCTAAACATATATATATATATATATATATATATAGCCTAAGGATATTAAAATATTTATTTATTAATAATAATTATATATATATAGACGTTTATGACAGTAACAAATGTGTCTTATTTAAAGGCTTTTAATAGTATAGTTTCTGTTTCATAAATACAAGTGATAGTATTGTGTCGGATTCGAAAACTCCATGAGTAATGTATTTAGCTAATGCATAACTGGATTTTTAAGAGTATTTTCTGAAAGTTGCTGGCAGCGATATTCGCGTTAAGGTTTTCGCGTTTGTTTTGTAACGCAAGCTTTTAAAATCCTATATACATTTGCCAGATGCACTGAAAGTCCGTGAAGCCCGAACGAACCGTATTTGTTGTAATTTCAAGTGTTGCAAGGTGTTAAAATAACATCGATGTGGAGTCAGCAATGTGAATTACGCCCAAAATATTCTATTAAGTGGCATCAAGTGATTTACAATACGCGTACATATAGCTTATATTCCAATTAGCAACGTCTTATCTATGTTTCTCATTCAACTTTGTGTACTGGTATCTGTTTATTTCCTACTTTGTGTATTGAGAGAACAAAACTTGATTCAGGTGTACATTTTCAACAATAATGAATTTGGAGAGCTTTAACTCCCAGGTATATTTTCTAGCAATGATACGCATTGCGATGAAGGCCACACGCAGGAAGGAACGTAGACTGACGTTCGCGATTGACGGATAAAGTATTGATTTACTCCTCTCCAGGAATTAGGCACAAGGCCAGTTTTTATCTTACTCCCACAAGTAAGATGTGACCCAAGGTCGGGTTGGGAAAGTGGGGTTTAAAAATTGCCTGGGCAGCCCCGTCGGCATTCCTCGGTAGGGGGGCCTCAGGCAGTAAGCAATAAACTTACTCCTCCCCAAAGAGGGGAGGCGAAGCCTGGGAGGGTGGACCTTCTAGAACTGCACAGGACAGACCCATAGACCGGCGTAAATCAAGCCCCGAAGGCCAAGACAATACCAGTCTATGGGGTGCAGTATCCATCGGAACAGATACTACACTTTGATCTTGGCCAAAAGGCCAAGAATAGATTGACGGATAGAGTAGAAGGGGGTGACTTTGGCGATTGGTCTGGAAAATAATGTAGACCGATCTTGGATGGTTAGCCAGAAAATATGTGAAGCAATACCGTGTAGTTAGCTGAGAAACTAAGGTGAACCACCGTTCGTGGTTAACTCTTAAATAAATTCGCTGATTTACAGGAATGCACCGTTGGCTACAACTCGCGGTTGACTAGCATATATTAAATCCAACACTTGGCGGTTTACCGAATAATGGGAGTTGACTAACGATGAGCGGTTGATATGAAAGTGTGATCTAGGCTGACACTCGGTGATATTAACGCCGGACCTTGTGTGATCGTATACGAAGAAATTAATATGGGCCGAAACCGGTATGCTAGCTTAGAAACTAATGTGATCCAGGTATGCTGTAAACGGGAAAATGAATCTGGTCTAAATTGTCTGTTGACTCGGAATTAACCATTTGCTAACACTGGCTACTGACCAGAATGGGAGCAGACACTCGACGATAGAGCGGGAAATGCGAATTGACCGTCGTGGGCGCTTGACCTGGAAAGGAACGTGGGTAAAAATTAAACCTCCAATGGAAAGGAGATCGGTCTAGGAAATACCATTTCGATTAAGAATGTTATTAAAACCAACAATGTCAGAGAATACCATTGTATTTAAAGTAATATTTCTTTTTAATTCTACAAGCAGTCAATATATTTCATGTTTAACATTTTGGTAATTTGGAGAAAAACAGCCAAAACATGTTCATGGTGTTATCTGATATATTCACATGTTGAATAAATTTACTTGTATGAACATAGTAAAATGTTATTAATTAGGAAAACACTGGTTGTTTTATATGCGTTTTCGATATTCTAAGTTAAAGAACTCGAGTTGTTATAAGTATAAAAATGAAAATTAATTCCCCTTAAAAACATATGTAATTAAATGAATTAACAAAATAAAAGCGGGGCATCGATTGGTCAAATAAAACAATTGTACTAAGTAATTTGAAATTGTTACTTAATGGGTTTCGCCTATATTTTTAAAGACAGAAACAAGAAAATGAATATTTAAAAAAAAATTGTTTTGCTATAATTTAGAAAGATGAGAAGTTGGGGAGTGTTTCTTTTTTCTTTCTATGCCAAAAATACTAGTTATGATAATTATCACTTCTACTACGAACAAATGACACAACAAATGTAATTAAAAAAAATACTAAATGTATCTTAGTGACAGTAAAAAAGTGTTAGTTATTGCGTTTTAGGCAAGTATTATTTCATAAAAGAAATTATTCTGAAGTAATCTAAATGTACGGGTTCCTAGACGTAACCGGAAGTTATTTGAATTTAAAAATAATCAAACAGAAGTAATATTTTTTTAAGTCTTTAACTTTTTTATAAAATCGTTTTTCTTAATATATTAATGATATTAATAACAAGAAAACGATCGCATATATACAATAAAATAAATGAATCAACTTATTAATGAATCGTACAGAATAATTTATTTGACAATGTTTTAAAATAAATATGCAAATGAAGGTCTTGACGGTGTTGTGTACATTTTTCTATCAGTATATATAGCGTATTTGATAATATTTTTTTGTATCATTGAATTTTGATTCATATATTTGATACTAGTCGAGGATACGTCCTCGTCGTCTAGAGTGGACTGTTGAGTCGTATTCTTGCCCTGTTCTGTCCAGGGTAGTCATAGGTAGCCTACTCTCTAAGCCTTTTCTTCTCCTTTTGATAAGGGTTTGTTTATCGCCCATCGTCTGAGGCGTCTCTACCGGATAATGTCGACGGAGCAACTAAGACATGTTGGTGGGGCTAGAGTGCGGTACTTTTTATGTGCTGGCCTACTATCCCCGTCTTAACATTTCTGTTACATCTTCCGGCGATTTACGGAGGTAAATACCTCTTTTATTATTGAATAAGGTGCACCTAATGTGTCTTGGTATGAATATAGTTCGGAAAATTCGGATAAACTTACAGATTTATTCATTTAGATAAAAAATTACGAATATTAAATCGAATATAAAATGGCGTCGAACATGTGGATACATGGTTTCTCGTTCAATCCCAGGTAACGCCGGATCTTCCTACTTGTATAGAAACTGTAAATAACTTTCATTTATATCGAAGAGCAATCGTTCACACTCTGAGAACGAATCAAATCAGCAAGACTGAATGCAGGAACGCTGCGGAACTTGTTCGACAGCTGGTATGTAAAGATCCGTCCACCAGTAACGTCTTATTTCTTTTACGACATCAGGTGTATACGCTGTTTTTATAAAAGTGTGCATCCCGCGTTCTACTTGTGTAGTTCGGTGGGTTTTTTTTTTCTTATCCCAAACTCAAGGATCTCCAAGATAGAATCAGTAGTGTTCCACGTTTCATCTTTTTGGGCTTGTGTCCAACATCGTCATCACTGGAGAGATTAGACTAAAAAGAACGCGAAACAGGGGAGGGGGTAGGAAAAAGGCATCTGCGTTTGTGATAAATTTAAATCTTATCTTAAAATAGTTTATCCTGAAAAAGCTCTCTTCTTCAATCTGCTCTTAGAATCAGGAATATGAGATTAGCGGCCAGACGGGGGTACCCCTTCACCCCCTCCGGTGGTAACGGGATATTTTATTCCTTTTTTTCTTTCTTTCGGCGCTTATTTACTTTCACGAGGTGCGTTTAGAACATATCGGCAAGGAAGCTGTATTTGCCAAGACGTTAATGGATAATAAAGGTATCAGGAATTGTCGGAAAAATATGAGGCTTTCGAGAACGTTTACAGAATGAAGCTGTATTTAAATGATGAAACCATAATGTGTTATTCAGCAAGTGTGTCTGTGATGGCAAATGAAACAACGCAACGTGATAAAAATACAAGTATTGCTTTAGTCTTTATATTTGCACAAACGAGTGTTACCAGTTACGTAAATAATGATGGGCACTTTATGCTTTGCTAGTGTTCGCACTGATATTCATTTGAAATAACTTCTCAATATGTAAATTTAAAAAGAAATAAGATAGAAAAAGACACTTCTCAAACTGGAAAGTGTATACAAGTAAAAAGAAAAATACGTAAAAAACATGTAAAACACGTAAGAAAACATTTAAAAAACATTAAAAAATGTAAAAAGAAAAAAAAACATGTTAATCGAAAAAGAAAAAAAAAGGTTTCGTCGCATTATGGGAATAGTCATATTTTTTATCAGTCTTCAAAATATGAGTCTCTCCAAAGTGTTCCGACTTAAATTGCATTCACAGGAGGAAAACCCGAATATGTTCTATAGCATGTTTTTTCGTGATGACAAATCAAGCAATCCATTCTTAGCCATTTACATAGTAGAAAAATGTAGTATCCGTCCTGATATTAGACTAATATTTCGGTCTACCATGAGTAAACGAGAAATCCTTCTTGACTGAGGTCATTTATATCATTGCCCAAGTTCAAAGTGCCCTTTTTGTTCTGTTAACAATGACGCGGAAAGATGCTTCGCTAGGGTTTGCATTATTTATATTCCTATTCATATAAAATAACTTTTCATTCGGTGAAGTTACAAGAAATAAGATAGAAAACATTTACAACTGGAAAACATACAAAAGAAAACAAAAACGTGTAAACAGGCGTAGAATTGGATTTTAAATGAAAATGCCTCATGGAAATGGTGAGTTATATTTCCGATTTCATTTAAGACGAGGGGAGGTTACTGTTAGATAGCGAATATGGGGCGAATCAGGAATCCCTGAAAAGTTCGTCTAAAACCGTAAGTCGAGAAATCACGTCACTTCTGTCGGAGAAAGGTTCTGTCTCTTAGACTGCCGACAACCGACCCGAACCGACGCAGCACGGCAACGGCGGGGGCGGTGGTGTACAGGAGGCTGAAAGTCGGCCAGATTTTTGTATGTTATTGATATCTCTCCATCCAATTCATCCGCTTCTCTCTCTCTCATAAACACGCAATTAAGTGTTCTGTCTATTCTACTTAATGAAACTTTTAAAATAAAACCAGCGTCCACGTGGTTTTCTATAAACAGCCGAATTTACCAGCGGGAACATTGACGACGGCCCGAGTCAGAACAAAAGATGCATGTGTGTATGATGGTTACACGCCGGTAAGCAGTATGCTACATTACTTGCTATTTGTTTTATTCATTTCCCTAAACACTCGGAATGGTTCGTACGGCAGATTTGTATTCGATATATTCAGTGTGACGAAGCCGATATATACGAATAAACATATTTGTGTGACACACACACACGCAGACGCACGTTCAAACCAGTAATAAAAAGAGGGGGGGCATAGGTCCTCATGCATTACCGGGTAGTATCGAACCGCTGCTAGTATATCAAACAAATGACCATGTTATATACGCCCAAATAGATCATAGAATGATAATAGTACTGTAGAGGAACACATTTAGCAACTACGAAGCAAGTGTGAGACTGCGATTTTAAGAATAAATAAGTTAATGTTGGTGTACTTTGTATCTATAATAGCTAAAGTTGTTCACAATTTAAAATAAAAATATTACAATTTAAAATCATGCAACATGATCCAATTAACAGTTTTAACTATTAATTACTTAATAGTGCTGTAATAATTTATACCATACATTTTCATCACTTAAGAGAAATCAATAACAAAAATCAGTTATTACGAATAAGTAATTCCAAATTAAGAAAATGTATGACATTATAAATAACTGTTGCATCAACAAATTTCAGCTATTTTCATAGTCAATTTTATTCGACTACACATCGTATTACCTTTATTGAAAACTGTATTATTTCATATGGTTTTGAACTCCGATTAAGCTACTTAGTAAATTAGGCTGTTTTTGATGGTTGCTGTCGTTGTAGTAGAGCGATATTTCTTGTTTACCTTCGACATACAAGCAGCAAGACTCAGCGTTTGCGTTTGGGGAAGCTTTTGACGATGGTATCCTCACTCCATGGATTGCGGTTCCGAGTCTAACATTTTTTCACTAGCTCCACGAAAAAACAGAGACGACCAGAAGACGACAGATCCTGATATTGACCACGGGATTTTCACAAAATCCAGGTAGCTTTGCAACTACCAGGTTATCACCGCTTCTATTATGGTGATGAAAGACTTGGTGGTTCGTTCATGATCATTAGTACCTCCATCTATACTAGTCACTTTGTGTAATAAAACCTAGATGTGGTCTACACATGGTAATCCAATTAAAGCTACTAAGAGAATCCCGGAAATTACGTACTAACACCATTGAATATATTTTCGTTGTTTTTCTCTCTGTGTCCTCATTCAAATTTGTCCAATATGTACTATTCGACTCTTTTCTCCCCTATATCTTATTCTCCCCCTAAACATATATGTTTCTCTTTCCTCACGTGAGATGACTGTTAACCTATGTATTTTATCTTCTTATATTATATGTAAGGATTTCGTCTAGATAAAAGGATAAAAGTTGTTTTTATAGTGTTCATTATGGATCGTTGTTTTTATAGTGTTCATTAAGGATCGTTGTTTTTATAGTGTTCATTAAGGATCGTTGTTTTTATAATGTTCATTCTGGATCGTTGTTTTTAGAGTGTTCATTCTGGATCGTTGTTTTTATAGTGTTCATTCTGGATGTTTGTTTTTATAGTGTTCATTCTTGATCGTTGTTTTTAGAGTGTTCATTCTGGATCGTTGTTTTTATAGTGTTCATTAAGGATCGTTGTTTTTATAATGTTCATTCTGGATCGTTGTTTTTAGAGTGTTCATTCTGGATCGTTGTTTTTAGAGTGTTCATTCTGGATCGTTGTTTTTAGAGTGTTCATTCTGGATCGTTGTTTTTATAGTGTTCATTCTGGATCGTTGTTTTTATAGAGTTCATTCTGGATCGCTGTTTTTATAGTGTTTATTCTGGATCGTTGTTTTTATAGTGTTCATTCTGGATCGTTGTTTTTATAGTGTTCATTCTGGATCGTTGTTTTTATAGTGTTCATTCTGGATCGTTGTTTTTATAGTGTTCATTCTGGATCGTTGTTTTTATAGTGTTCATTCTGGATCGTTGTTTTTATATTGTTCATTGTGGATCGTTGTTTTTATAGTGTTCATTCTGGATGTTTGTTTTTATAGTGTTCATTCTGGATGTTTGTTTTTATAGTGTTCATTCTGGATCGTTGTTTTTAGAGTGTTCATTCTGGATCGTTGTTTTTATAGTGTTCATTAAGGATCGTTGTTTTTATAATGTTCATTCTGGATCGTTGTTTTTAGAGTGTTCATTCTGGATCGTTGTTTTTATAGTGTTCATTCTGGATCGTTGTTTTTAGAGTGTTAATACTGGATCGTTGTTTTTAGAGTGTTCATTCTGGATCGTTGTTTTTATAGTGTTCATTATGGATCGTTGTTTTTATAGTGTTCATTAAGGATCGTTGTTTTTATAGTGTTCATTCTGGATCATTGTTTTTATACTGTCCATGTTCGTTGATCACCTGTTATTGTCTATCTCGCTCTAGCCAGTCATTGTCTATCTCCCCCTCCCCTGTTGTTATCTGTCTCGCTCCCCCTGCACCTGTTGTTATCTATCTCGCCCCCTCCCCTGTTTTTATCTATCTCGCCCCCCCTCCCATGTTGTTATCTATCTCGCCCCCCTCCCCTGTTGTTATCTATCTCGCTCCCCCACCCCTGTTGTTCTCCCTCCCTTCATTTCACTTTGTTACCGCCTCTTCCTTACACCTCTCTTACCATCCTTTCCTTTCCCGTTTTTTTTCTGTTGCAACCTCCTGTTTATTTCTCTTTTCCCTCTTAACATACTGTCTCCCTTTCGCTTTCCCCATTATTATTCTTTCTCTCACTCAAATAACTTTATGTATTTCGATTCCCTTTAGAAACTTCTACATTCTCCTATTTTCCTTTTCACATATTGTCTTCTCATTTTCAACTCCTTCTCTTCTAATGCCATTTCTTTATTCCAAATCGTCTATATTGCTTCCACTTCACACCTCTTTCAACACGCGCGTTTTCTTTTAACACACACCTGCTATTTAAAGATTATTTCTCATCTCTTTCTTACAAACTTTTTCTCTTCCTCACTTTTCACCTCCTCCCTCTTGACCCTCTCCTTCTTCCCCTTCCTTCTTTTTCTTATCCTATCTCTCTTTATCTTACTCTTTCTGTCTTCTCTGTCTCTTTTTCCTTCTCCTACTCTTCCCCCTTCTCCTACTCTTCCCCCTTCTCCTACTCTTTCCCCTTCTCCTACTCTTTCCCCTATGTCTCTTTTTTCTACTCTTGTTCTACATTTTTCCTCTCTTCCTGGGTTTCCATTCTCCTCGTTGATATGCCGCTCTTTACTTTTCCTCATCATGCTTTTTCCTTTCCTTTTTATCTCTTTCGTTATTCTTCTTTCTCCCTCTTTAATGTACTCTTCTGCATCACCCTATCTATACAACACTTACCTACCTTCTTTTTTATATTATCCCCTTTATATTCTTACCATGTTGTCCACACTCTCTCTTTACGCCGTCCCTTTCCCATAAAATTAACCTTCTTTCCTACTTTCTATATTCAAGGTTGATCCATTGAAAATAAGTGTCGAGAGAAAACCGTGTAAATAAAACGTTGACAGCCAGATTCTCTATTTAAGAGACCAGAATCGTAGATGATGAAGAATATATACAAAAAAATGTATGTTTGTAGAATCGTTCGAGATTGGATAAATATTGTGATGACGTGGCTGTTGCCAGTTCTATTAAACAATATTACATCATCCGTTGACTCAGAATATCTCGTGTCATTAATATACATAACTTTTTCAGCAAATAATTCCCTTGGTTGTTCGCCAGTCTAGGAGATCTACAGCTGTGTTCGCTCCCTCATAATGCTATCGTGAATCTAGTTTGATTGGAATCATTTCACAATATCTTATTGCCACAAACGAAACAAACACATACCATCACGTTCCAACTCTCTAGGATTCTGTCTCAATTTATTTGGTTTGAGATCAACTGCACAGATGCTGACTACTAAATATAATATGGCGCAATATGAACAGGATTCGAACCTGTGCGATCATTGTCCAGGTTACTACCTCACAAATGTGACACTTAGTGGCATAAAAGCTTTACATATTTGATTGGAAAATTACAACTTGAATAAAACAATATTCATATAATCTATTATCGACTCATCGATTAACAGTAAGTCAGAATTCAGGGAATGTAATTGCCTATTTGTGCATAATGGAACGTGTCAGCCTTCTAGAAAAAACTATCTATGGGTCTGCTTCAGTTTATTTGATTAGAGCTTTACTGGCCAGACAATAAAACACTGACTTCGAAATTCAATAAGATTCTATTCTAAATTGTGAGGTTGGTAGTCTAGTTATATATATATAACTAGGATAACAACCTCGCAATTATGTAGATAAGTTCTGCTATTTATAATTAATTGTCGCTCCCATAATCTAAACTCAGCTCTGTAGTGAGTAGAATTAACACAGCCGTCATCGTGACTTGAATGGATGTTCCTGTCACTAGTCGAACACTTAACGACGGCCGCCTTTTAATAGGATCACTATCTCTCTGATGTATGGGTTGTTGATAACGGTGTGTGGGATGAGACGTTGGAATTTGAGTTTGAAACATGACTCGTGTTTCGGGGTTCGAGTCCGACGACCGGTATGAATAATTCTTCTCTATATTGATGATTCCTGTAAGGATGAAACGTGTATGTATTTAGATAAATATTAATATTTATAATTATATATATATATATATATATATATATATATATGTAATTATATTAGTGTGTAAGATCGGGTTATTATGAAAAAAAACAATAGAATACGTAAACTTGTGACTCACTTTTTTATTTATTTGTCTCAGTCCGGCCCTTGACTGGACATTCACAAACACATATAAATATATAAAATAAAGATAATATGTATTGTATATCTCGTGTCAAAAGAGGAAATCAATATAGGTTCTAAATTACAAAAAAACAAGAGCAGGCTATGTGTTTCTATCCATATACTTTACGTTAAAGTGCACATTGAATTATTCCCGGTTTCTCGTCTTTGAATTTACTAGCGTTATTTGTTTACCCACCTAACGAACCAGACGGATCATAAGACTTTTAAAAGAATACTCGATAAGTATTTATATATAATATCTCTCTCTCTCTCTCTCTCTCTATATATATATATATATATATATATATATATATATATATATATAAGGGGATAATATAAAAAGGACGTAGGTAAGTGTTGTATAAATATGGTGATGCAGAAGAGTACATTAAAGAAGGAGGAAGTAGGATAACGAAATAGGAAACAAGAGGGAAATGAGAAAGGATGAGGAGGAAAACTGATGAGATGGGGAAAATGAAAGAGCGGCATGAAAACAGGTAGAGGGGGGGGGGCAAAGGAGGAGAGGAAAAATGTGGAACAAGGGTAGAAAAAAGGGAAATAAGAGAAGGGGGAAAAGAGAAGGAGAAGGGGGGAAATATATTTATATATATATATATATATCGTACATGTATTGTATTAGTTTCTGTAAATGTAAATCCGTAGAAACTCAAGTGTTTATAAAAAGTGCTCAATACCAAGTAGAGCTGTTTATAAGTATAACTTTTTATTTATACAAACATTATTGGTTACATATGTGCATACATGTTTCGGTTGCACTTTTCCAAGAAAGTCAACCTCATCAGACCAAGAATTTTTCAGTTTCCTGAATAATTCCTGGTCTGATGAGGTTGAATTTCTTGGAAAAGTGCAACCGAAACATGTATGCACATATGTAACCAATAATGTTTGTATAAATAAAAATGTATACTTATATATGTCATCCACATACTGTTTCGCTATATCACAGCTCTTCAGTGCGGCTAGGCCAGTTAGTGCTTCAAGCCGGGATTTTAACTCAACTGTCGCGCTGACAGTCGGCGCTCCTACCCTTGCGCTATCATACGACACTGACTGAATGTAATATCTCCAATGTAAACATTGTCAAGTACCGGGAGCTCGAATTAGTTTTACCTAATGAGCTATGCCTTAAAGCTAATGGCAGTTGGCGATATTCTTACAAATAAGCTCTACGCAGGGAGGGAGTGTCATATAGTCATCTACACACAGACTGCTTCGCTGTATCACAGCTCTTCAGTGCAGCTAGACCAGTTAGTGCATCAAGCCGGGATTGAAACTTAACCGTCAAGCTGACAGTCGGCGCTCCTTCCATTTGTTTAAAATAGAAAAACAACCAACATTATCTGTTTTCCCTGTGTTCTATTTTTAAGACTTTTTAAATACTTTTTAAGAGATTTTATTTGAAATTCGCCATTACTATCTTCAGCTGACAACACTGACACACACCGCACTCCATTTTTATGTAAGGTTTCCTTTTTTTGTTTGCACGGTCCGCAACAAGGAGAACGATAGAGAAGTCAGCTTAATACGCGTCAATAAATTTGCACTCCTTACGCCAACCGCCGACCCAGCGGACTTCAATGAAATTGATCCGTGGCTAAATTTAGCCAATCTTCTTTCGAACTGATAACCTCGCCTATTAGTTAATGTTTTCTGCTTGTTTTGTTGAAACGTTGTCTGTAGAGATGTGGACGCGAAGGGAAAGATTTTTCATAAACATTGAAGCACGCTACTTCCTCGTAGATCATTTGAAAATAGATTTTTCTTTTATTTCTTTTCGCTGTCATTTCTGCTTTTATTTCTAATATTTGTTTTTTTACATTTTTTTAATTTCTTTATTTTTTTATCACCTTTTGCTGTTCATTTGTCTCTGTTCATTTTTTTTTTTCTATTTTACGTTTTATTCTTCTTTGTCTTTCGTTTTTTCTTTTATTTTTTTCTATTTCCTTTTCTCTTTTCCTTTTCTCATTTTTTGTTTAACTATTTTTTTTCTTGTTTTTTATTAGGTTTCTTTTTTTGTTTACTTGTTTTGCTTTTTTCTCGTTTGCTTTTTTCTCGTTTTTCCCCCGTTTACTTTTATACGTTTTCCTTTATATTATTATCATTTTAAATATTTCAAAATTTTCTATCACCTGTCCCTTTTTCTTTTCTTTCTTTCTTCCTTTCCTCTTTTTTTCGATATTCTATTTTATTTTGCCTTTGTACTTTTGAATTGTTTTATTTTCCTTTGCTTTTTGTAGTTTACGTGTTTTCCTTATTCTTCATTTCTTTTCCATTTTCTTTTTTCATTTACTTTTTTTTCGTTTATGTTCTCGTTTCATTATGCTTCTCTTGTTTGTCTTATATTTGTCCCATATTTCATCGTAGATTATTTTCACGAAAATAAACTTTTAGTAATACCCGGTTCTCCGTTCAAATATAAATGTGGTGTCATTCAGTATAGCTTTGCAATTAGCTGAAGTGTAAAAGTCTGTCACATCACACAGCGAACATATTCTTACACGCACATACTCTCTCACTCACTAACATCCCCCATCTCTCTCCCTATATATATATATATATATATGTATATATATATATATATATATATATATATATATATATATATGCTAATATTAACATTGCTATATACACCAGATCGAGCATTGTTTTTATCCTGACAGTCTACTGGCTAAAGATATTATTTATATATTTAAAGTATTATCTTACTCATTCTCTCACACACCCACACACACACATATATATATATATATATATATATATATATATATAAATTATTTCCACAATCAGACAACGCCGCAGCCCACAACCTATGAAAGAAACAAACCGGAAGTCATAGACTCGAGTGTCGCCCTACTTTGGGCTCCTCTAGGACTTCCGGTTTGTTTCTTTTATAGGTTGTGGGCTGCGGCGTTGTCTGATTGTGGAAATAATTATATGTATCATCTCACATTTGAAAATGTAATATATATATATATATATTGTTCTGTAGCCATTCCTGTTATTATAGTAAATTAATTACTATCAGAGATCGGGAAATGTCGACGGTGAATTAATGTAAATATAATTTTATTTCATAGGTTTAGAAGCAAATACAAGTGTAACAAATAATAATTTTATCAGGAAATAGTTGGAAAAATAGTATACAGATTATATTCCAAACACTAAAATATTTTGTCCCCAACATATTTTGAATATACTTCATGTTATAACTGTATCTTGATATAACAAGCGTGTCCTCAGTTATTAATATAAATGAACACGTGTGAATTATTTCCCCTACCTGATTATTTTCTTCTGACTATTTACTTCCCCTGTCACTGTGGCTGCTGTTAGCTAATACTAAATTGTGCCATTTCTATATAAATTAACTAAAGCGTAACGTTTAACCAAACTAAAGGTTGACACACACATTTATTAATACATATATATTATTCTCACCCCAAAATAAAGTATTGATTAATAATCAGATTTAATAGTATTTGACGGTCTTTTCAAATGATATAAATAGCATTACCTATGTACATTAACAACCTTGCCTTGTCAATTTTCGTCTTTTTAGGTAAGGGTTTGCGCTCGGTGACAGCCCTTATAAACACAAAAATTATAGAGACCATTCCAGCTAATATAAAAAACATATTTAACACGAATATTCATATATAATCTGTCAGAGACTAAATTAAGTATATCTCATATATGAACACATTCACTGCGCAGACAAATCGTTGTTTACTATTGGTGCTGATTTGCGCTCTCTGAAAGCTAATATTAGAGCCTGCTATCTAGTGACATCTCAAACTAATATACAAATTATTATTTATGTAGACTTTAATCGTCGGCATGTCTAATCCTTTCAAATTAAACGAGCGAGCCATTAGCACCGTCAAGACTTATTCACTTACCTGTTTATGTTGGAGGGCTCTCCTATTTCAAAGACTGATATAATTAAACAAGAGGAAATAGTCTGAATATTCGTCTATTCAGTGCGTTAAGCGAGGATAATTCAATTTAAAACTTAAATGTAGCAGACGGCTAAAAATATGTATCGTGGTGCTTGGGTTCATGTAACATAAGAGACGATATTTTATCGTCGCACATATCGATGGTAATGCAAGTTTTAACTTTAGTATAAAAGATAAGGCAACTGGAAAATGCTAGTTACAACTTTAGTGTAACAGGTAAGGAAGATGCTAGTACCAACTTTAGTGTAACATATAAAGAAGATGCTAGTTAAAACTTTGGTGTAACAGATAAAGAAAATGCTAGTTCAAACTTTAGTGTAACAGATAAAGAAGATGCTAGTTCAAACTTTAGTGTAACAGATAAAGACGATGCTAGTTCAAACTTTAGTGTAACAGAAAGTAAATGCGTGTTGAAAATTAGTGCAACACATAAAGGAAAATGCTAGTTCAAATTTTAGTGTAACAGATAAAGAAGATGCTAGTTCAAACTTTAGTGTAACAGATACAGGAGATGCCAGTTAAAAGATTAGTGTAACAGATAAAGAAGATGCCAGTTAAAACTTTAGTGTAACAGATAAAGAAGATGCTAGTTCAAACTTTAGTGTAACAGATAAAGAATATGCTAGTTCAAACTTTAGTGTAACT
>OY744522.1:183445347-183452847 GCA_963556195.1 Sepiola atlantica
ATATAGTGGTGAGTTTAGTAGCCTGTGATGCATGTGGTTATTTTCTTATTCTCCGAGAAGGTACAAGGGGAAACACGTCTTTACTTTATATATTAGAATATATATACATATCTATGGTGAGAATGTGACCCATCGGGTTAACCATTGACGTCTGGTTTGATTATGTAAATAAGAACGAAGTGAGTTTGCTAACACAGTTAAACTATAAAACGATAACATCCTAAAATATACCATTTTGTTCTCTCTCTACGCCACTCTTACTCCAGATAGGATCAAATAGTATTAATATTTGGGTGATATTTTCTTTTTATTGAGAATAGAGTATGTTTTCAACTATATATGACGAACAAAAATATACTACACTCAGCATCAGATAAGGTAATGCCCTAGGAGGCGGTAACGTGACGAAAGGACATATACTAAAAAAGCGATAGAAATGCCTGGGAGAACAATCTTATGGCAACCAAATAGACACTACATTACCCCACCCCTTAAAAAATAGGTAATCGCTGGCAAGATGGTATCATGACTACAGTTCCCCCAAAAAATGATGTAATGCATGGCAGGGTGGTATCATGACCACAGAATAGATACTACACAACCTCACTCTGTATTTAAAAGTAGTACATTAGTCTGGACTAATATAGAAACGTAATTGAGCATTAAAAGATAAAAATAGTGTAGCTGTGTATTCCGACAGAGAGCAAATTTCCATTAGTAATGGATTACATTTGATTGCCAAAAAACGGAGAGAAAGTGAAACGGAAGTGGCAGCAGTAGACATCGTATCAACTAGCGAGGGACAACAAATTACAGTGAAAGAAGCTGAGAGTCACATACAAAACTTTTGTAAGTGATGGGTCAGTTGGTGTGTTAATTAAAAATTGTAGCTTATTAGAATAATTAAAATGTATTGTTCTTTTTATTAACTAAAACGTATTTCCAATACAAAAGAGCATTTTGAACATGGGTTTTGTGTGATTAAAATATATATGATAAAAATCCTTAGGGAAAGAAATGTGGAGTAACTGAGTTTTACTATAATGACATAAAGGCTAGCGGGACACGTGACAATTCTACAGTTGTATACTTCGTCTGTATTATACTACTGCCGTGCTTAATCATATGGTCATACTATGAACGCCCGGCGCGAACACAGAATCGACAATATTATATCACCACATTTGTCCAAACTAAAACCTACTTGTCTAATATTGTGGAAGCTAAAAGCTACTTGTCTAAGTATTGTGGAAGCGAAAAGCTACTTGTCTAAGTATTGTTGAAGCTAAAACTTACTTGTCTAAGTATTGTGGAAGCTAAAACCTACTTGTCCAGGTATTGTGGAAGCTACAACCTACTTGTCTAAGTATTGTGGAAGCTTAAACCTACTTGTCTAAGTATTGTGGAAGCTTAAACCTACTTGTCTAAGTATTGTGGAAGCTAAAACCTACTTGTCTAAGTATTGTGGAAGCTAAAACCTACTTGTCTAAGTATTGTGGAAGCTAAAACCTACTTGTCCAGGTATTGTGGAAGCTACAACCTACTTGTCTAAGTATTGTGGAAGCTTAAACCTACTTGTCTAAGTATTGTGGAAGCTTAAACCTACTTGTCTAAGTATTGTGGAAGCTAAAACCTACTTGTCTAAGTATTGTGGAAGCTAAAACCTACTTGTCTAAGTATTGTGGAAGCTAAAACCTACTTGTCTAAGTTGTGTGGAAGCTAAAACCTACTTGTCTAAGTATTGTGGTCAATGTAGTTTTCGAATATATATTGGTATGGAGTGGTCTATTGGTAAAACCCTTCACGTTATTATGTTGCAATCTTTTGTTAAAACGCATACTACACTTTGATCCTATCTCAAAGGCGTATATTTTAGTTACAGCAGTGACATCAGATAAAATATTTTAAAAAATAGTTTGGATTGCATCGTATCGATCAGAGATGGAAGGTGATAATATACGTATAAACCTGAATTTTGTACATCGTATTATTAGATAGATATTTATGAGATAGTAGACACTTTTTCTCTGTGCCCGTTACTTACATTTTATTTATTAGACCTAAGAAATTACAATTATGTAGCAATACTTTCTTGTGTATTTGTTATTCAAATAAATCCCCTGATTTGTTGTTTACCTCCGATTTTAATGAGGCCTAAACGACAAGTAACGGACGCGAAATGATGGAAGTCTAACAATTTGATGAAATGTCGTTCATTATCAGGGCCTTCAATGGGGAAAATAGCAGCTTACATCCATACAATTAAAATCCGTTTAAGTCCGTGAATTTTGTCGTTGATTGCATTGAAGTATTTTGGGATCAGATTTCTTGTACAAAGAATATTTTCAAGTGTGTCTCAGAAATGTCATCGTGTCCCGAAAGTTGTCTTTCTCTCTCTCCCTCTCTTTCTCTCTCGGTTTCTCTCTCTCTATCTTTCTATCTATCTCTCTCTCTATCTATCTATCTCTCTCTATCTCTCTCTATCTCTCTCTCTCTATATATATATATATATATAATATACACACATACATACTAGTAGAAGCCGCGCTTTAAGACCAGTATACGCAATAAATGTTGCTTTTGTATTTAATGTTCATGTGTGTTTTCCTTTGAACCTGATGAGTAACATGGGCACATTATTTTTTAAAGACATTACCATTTAGAGAGTGCGCTAACAAAAACTCGCACGCGCTCCAAAAAACTTTGAATAACTTAGATACAAAATATTTAGCCAAAAATTGGACTACATAAAATATTTAGTTGTATTAAGCAATACATTTTTCAAAAGGATCAATGTGCGCTTGAGTGTCAAAAGTATTTATGTGCTAAGTAGAATCATAAACTATTGAAATTATTATGAATTTTCAAATAGGTATTCTATGCAACATGCACATCATATTTTTTATGAACTGAAACATTATGGGGTTGCCACCAAAACCGTACCATACCCACAAAAGAAAGACAAACATCAAAATGAAATACTAGAGCAACATATATTGCTTATACTCCTCTTAGAGCGCGTCTTCTACTAGTGTGTATATATATATATATATATATATATATATATATATATATATATACATTTATTTATTTAAAGAAAATAGACTAAACACAAATTAGGGCTGTCCGCATTATAAATTATTTCAAACTAGATAGGTCTCATCAGACGCATAAACATCCACATTTCGGAAATTTGGCTGTTAACGCGTCTGATCGTTGAAGTCTTCATTTCGTGAGTAGCTAGGATTAGAAATGGATTGTAACGCTCTTTTCTAAACAGGTAAGGTAGAGCAATGTTAATACACACTATGTAACGTATCTTGAATATGTAACGTATAGTTTTTAAATAAATAATTGATATATATATATATATATATATATATATATATAAGGAAGATAACTGGATTTCACTAAGCTTAAAGACACTTGGTAGAATAAACTGGGCACTCGTGTAGCGTTGTACTTCTGAATAAATACATAAGCACTTACACGTTCACTTTTCAGGTGGCGGTCGCTAATTGCAAAATATGTATAACACTTGACTGCTAAGGATGAATTAGAGTTTTGATTCACAGTTAGAGGCACAGACTTGTCTCTCTCCATACAAAAAAAAACTTTAATACGACAAAATTGCTGTCAGTTTATGTACTACACACACACGTATATATATATATATATATATATGAATATATAAATATACGTACACATATATATTTAGTGAATCTCATCAGTGATAAGAGTGCATTATTTAAAAACGTTTACGTAATAGGTTTATTGTTATTCTGAATAAAAAAACAACAAAAACAACTTCAGAGTACAAAGATCATGAATGAATCTGCGGAGAGGAATTTCAAATGTGATCAAAGAAAGATTGGAATAGAAGATTTTTAAGTTTATTTATTCAGCCGTAATAGGTAAATAAGATATTTGATGAAAAAAACATGTGTACTGAATGACTGAATATATAAACAGAAAGAAATATAACAGTTTATATAAAAAACTATAAGTAAAAATAAATTTCTTTTGAAGTTGTCATCAATATTTAATCGTTTTTTAGAAGAATAAAAGAAAAATAAAGTGTGAAACATGTTGGAAAACATGGGTTAACACTTTATGAATATATATATATATATATATATATATATATATATACACATATATATATACATATATATATATACACATATATATATACATATATATATATACATATATATATATGCATATACATATATATATATACATATATGTATATATATACATATATATACATATATATATATATACATATGTATACATATATATACATATATATACATATATATATATATATACATATATATATTATACATATACATATATATACATATATATACATATATATATATATATACATATATATATTATACATATACATATATATAGACATATATATAGACACATATATATATACATATATATATATTATACATATACATATATATATAGACATATATATAGACACATATATATATACATATATATATATTATACATATACATATATATAGACATATATATATATAGACACATATATATACATATAGACATATATATATATAGACACATATATATATATATATGTGTGTGTGTGTATATATATATATATATATATTTATATATATAATGTGTGTGTAACTATATATTTATATATTTTATAATATATATATATATATATATATATATATATATTGCTTGAATGCTTGCGTTTATAATAGTGTATCTGTATATTTAAAACTACCGTATATATCGTCATGTCTAACTCCCTCAAACAAATTTCGATATTACTCATTTGCATAATTATTTTATTATATTGTTTCTTATAAATTGATATCATGCAATATACATGCCTTATTTGTATTGTTAAATTTACTTCTATATACCCAATCGTTTTATATTATACTATTCTATATAAAGTTAAGATGTGTTTCCCTGTACCTTCGGCAATAGTAAGAAAATAACCACATGCTTCACAGGCTATTAAACTTACTCGAGCGTATTATAATAAATTTATAATTATTTTCCCTATCTAACATTAAACATTACTTTTGTCCCACGATCGTAGATAGTCCCTGAATCAGACTTCATAGATGTGGTAGCACAAACTGTCCCTCTAATATTTTACTACTAACCACCTCCCCATCGACATCGGTAACTAATAAACAACGAATACTATATAAAAACGTAAACCTTATTATTTACCATTCATCTGCCATTAATTTAATGCATAATAAAATGAGTTCCGCACAAATTTAATAGACGCTCCCTTAAATTCCGCTTGTTTTCGAGAATATATGCTTACGCTATTTCTAACTGTTACGTATAGACTTATTCTCATTCGGGTTTTTGCGGAATACATATTTAACGAACATAATTACTTAAATTGTTCTCTAAATCTAAAATAGCGGCTACAATCTCTTCAGCGAATTGACTTTAGATATTTCTCTTCTCACTGTTCGTTTTCTCTGGGCATGATTTCATTTTTAAACTCAAACACTCAGGCAAATTCATACATAACACCTTTAAGGCTTATACAGTATTTACTAAATACCTGTAGTGTAAAACTAACTGCAGTGTTCATTTCGACAACATTAAATTGTTGGTTCCAATTCTATGGAAGCGCGTAATATCAGTTTCTCTACGAATCTTACACTACTTTAACTAAAAATGTTTCACTTTTGCTTATCCATAGAAAACTTAAATAGATGAAACATTTGGCTGTTCCTTCTCACGTTAGGTATTCTTTTTTATTTGTGGGGGTGGTATACGAAGTAAGACGTTTTCCTTTCTTCTGTACATTCCCTTATCATACACGTCCATTCTCTCTCTCACTCTACCCTCTCTCTTTCTCCCTCTCTCTATATATTCATTCGCAACAATTTCATAAAAAAGGTGTTTACATTTTCGCAGCCAATAAACATAACTAAGATACGTACAATAGATTCTTACTCCCGTACGATTTAAATTAGCATTCGTCAATGTTTTAAGTATATTTTGAGAATGACGAATAACGCTCCTTTGCTAAACAAAAGTAAAAAGGAACACAGATAGACTTCGCTAACACTGCAACTGATGATGTGATATATTGGCGTTCTCTCGACATTTTAATAATATATATTATACACGTGGTTCATACCAAATAATCATAATGTCGTCTTTTTATGCTCATACTTTCTTCAAACAGACACTTTAGATTTGTTTTGGGGATTTACATGACAAAAATAGTAATTAATCAACACCTTAATTTGCGCAATTGAGATTAATATTAATTTTATGTTTTTTTTAATTATTACCCAATATATATTTATCTTACGTTCCTAAACTAAAATGTGCATTCGTTACACATGGTCTACTTTAAGTCATATTTGACTACCCACGAGGGAAGAGTTCGACACAACGTATGTTCTTATTGTGTCCAAAATCCATCGAAATAAAAAGAAATGTCCGAATTTTACAACGATTTGCTTTCAATGACAGACAAGTGTATATATATATATATATATATATATATATATATATTAGATTTCTTGAATGTGAGATGATATATATAATTATTTCCACAATCAGACAACGCCGCAGCCCACAACTTATGAAAGAAACAAACCGGAAGTCCTAGACTCGAGTTTCGCCCTCCTTTGGGCTCATCAGTAGAACACATCCGAACTACGGATTCGAAACCCGAGTCACTTGCATGTTAAGCGAATACTCTGCCACTGAGCTACCTCGCCACATACAAGAATGTCTATTAATTTACACGGATAAAGCAAACCGCGGCAATGACCGACTGTGGAATATACCTACTCTTTTCAACAAGGGGTGTAGTCATCCAACTACTATGAACCCAGGCCGATGTCTCACAAGTAGGATTTTATACTCGCTAGGACGATGTCATCCAACAAGCTAACCAAGCGAGCAAATAAATATTAGATTTCTTGAATGTGAGATGATATATATAATTATTTCCACAATCAGACAACGCTGCAGCCCACAACCTATGAAAGATACAAACCGGAAGTTCGGATGTGTTCTACTGATGAGCCCAAAGGAGGGCGAAACTCGAGTCTAGGACTTCCGGTTTGTTTCTTTCATAGGTTGTGGGCTGCGGCGTTGTCTGATTGTGGAAATAATTATATATATATATATATATATATTTACATTAGGATCCGCACTAAAAGTGGCTCGGCATCGGTGCTTTCCGGATGTTTACGTTAAACGTCGAACAGTTCCGAATGAACAATCTGTTGACTTACCTGAGTACAAAAAAATACAAACAAGGCTAGATTTACAAGCGGGACAAAATAAGCAAAAAATGTTATGAAATAATATTTATCTTTTTAACGAAGATTCAAATAAGTTTTTAAAAAGTTACTTTTTTACGTTTGTTTTCTTATTAAACATCATATAATAAATAATGAACAGTGATAATAACAGTGAAAAGTTAATCAAGTGTTGTTTAACATTT
>OY744522.1:183457847-183545347 GCA_963556195.1 Sepiola atlantica
TACAGCATGTGAAAACAGAATGAGGGAATGCATTTCGTTATTTCGAGAATATAAAATGCTGTTTTCTATTTTTATTATTGAAACTCTTCTGTTTAACCACGATGTTTTTTTACACATTTTACAATCGACAATTTATGAATCTAGGAAAAGTAAGTATAGGTCGCGTAAGCAGCGAATTAAAACATTGTAATTATACGAATAAAAAAATAAAGACTAAAAAGTATGTATATTGGGAACTACTGTCAATGAAACTTTGTTTTGATTCCGACCACCACTATGTGTTCACTGAATACTAATCTGCAAATCAGTCGTTCTGTCAAGCGAAAATGTAAAAATAAATCTTTGAAATAGCAAATCTAAACGCAGCTAAAGAAGAACGTGTAGGCGAAGAGAAAGTTATCTATTTGATAAGTTAAAATGTAAAGTAGTTAACAGACAATAGCAATTTGTATATTTCTGATTATTCGGACTACTGTTTTCATCTTACATGTAATTCTCATGTTTTGGGCGATGTAACCTCTGACCTTCTTCAGATATTTTTAATTCATAATATTGCGCACTTTATAAAATAGCGTTTGAATAAATATAATTTCACTGTTTAAAATGTAAGTTTTGTATTCTCACTGTGAACCTTTTTCTAGTTTATATAGTGTATTATTAGTTTAATATATAAATATATAATATTATGTGGTGATATAGTGTACATATATTTCCAGTATTGAATTTAACAATGCTCAATACGTGGATAGAGCATAGTTGTTCGAGAGGCCAATGAAATTAATACGAACACGAGAGAGTGAAAATACTGACGAATCTGATTGTGTAGTAAACACTATATAGATATAAGAACAATAAAATATACGCATTTAGTTTAATAATTTCCTGCGGGATTGAAACTCAGGCGTTTCTGTGTAGCTTACTTGCTATATATATACTACTATATATATTCTCATAAGTACATATTGATACATACATGATTAATGTCCATTCGTTAGGTAAGCATAGCCATTGTTGACAAGTACACACCACTACTTCTATCATAGCTTCCTCATTTTTAACTCTGATTTCAAATGATTTAATTCTTACATTGTCAATCATCAAAGAGTAATATCATATCTTATTAATACCGTCAAACTATCGACACTACTACATTTTTCATTCACTATGTATATATAAAAGAAAACCATTGTTACTGGATTTTTAGATGAGGATTGATAATTTGGGTTATTATGACTGCTGTTCCAATCTTAAGTGTTGTTCTCACAACGTTTCGGCAGATGTAACCTCAGACCTTCTTAGGGTGTATCTTGTCGAACTCAGGAATATTTATGTCGAACTTGTAACGGACTGAGTGACGTTGTGTAACGGATGAAGTACTAAGTAAAATTAAGTTCAAGGTGCAGTTTTCTGAAGGTCGAAGGTTCGATCCTCAGTGCGGGCGATACTTGGAATTGCTGTCTGAACAAGAGCATGCTACTTCTATTGATTAAATAATTCCGTAAGGATTCACGAGTTCGACAGAAAGATTCTACGAGGTATAGCTGAAGAAAGTCGGATGTTACATCGGCCAAAACGTTGTGACAAAAACACTGAAGATGAGAACCGTAGTCCGAATAATCCAAATTATAGAAGAAAACCATTATTTCACAGAATAAATGTTCCAGCTGATTCTAATATTTTGAATCTGTAAAACTGATTGTAATTACACATTTACAAAGATCTTATTTTTAATTGTTCTTGTTTCAATAATAATAATAGTTTTGTAGGTGAATCGTCACATATTAGTGTCTATGTTCTTTGGTTTATTACACAACATCGTTTGTAAATACAGTATTATATTTCAACAAAATGACATTAAAAAATCTACTTGACTTTATAAGATGAGTAGATCATTCTATTTATAATATATGGAAAATGTCTCTTAATTACTAAACATGTGTTGATTGAATAACTGGTGCTACCAGATCATGCTGTCTGAAGATACCGGCTTACTTACTTAAAATACACCTAACATTGATATTGTTTTTTTCTTTTCCCTTTGCAAAACTCAATCAATTATTGCAAAGCTAAAAAAAACAAAAACAACATCATCCTTCTACAAAAAAAACTAAACTAAACACCATGTAAAAATATTTGAAGATATAAAGACCTTGAAGCATTAAAACTATTACCAAAATGACGGGATTCGACATTAAATAACCTGTAAGGGTTGACATGCCGTAACACAAAACAACTAAATATACAACACACATTAATATTTGAAGTTATAAAGAACTTGAAGCATTAAAACTATTACTAAAATGACCAGATTCGGCATTAAATAACTTGTAAGGGTTGACAGGCCGTAACACAAAACAACTAAATATACAACACACATTAATATTTGAAGATATAAAGAACTTGAAGCATTAAAACTATTACCAAAATTACCGGATTCGGCATTAAATAACATGTAAAGGGTTGACATGCCGTAAACCTAAACAACTAAACGTTGATTGAATAATAGATGAAACTGGTTGAATCCTTCCTGTCGAGATTTACACAGTATACTAATGACTGAGACATTAGTGTTGCTCATATACATCAGACAATAGGATTAATATTTGAAAGACACTTTAATCTTTGTGACAAACTATATGTATATCTGTAAAAAATACAGATGTTTCTGAAAAAGGGTTTATTATAATTCTGGTACTAAATAATAACATGGATACATATGGTTTCATAGGAAATAGAAAACAATTAATCTTAATATGGGTTTGCTTTTATTTCGATTCATAATTAATTATAAAGTAATAATTCAGTCGATCGTGTTTACTTTGTTTATACAAATTTGTTTGCCGTTGTTTATATTCAGAACCGGACCGTAACTATGGCAAAATACACGTCATGGTCAGAACAAAGAGGTTCAGCAGAGAATAATGATTATTAAAAGTGTACATTTTGACGCATTGATAACAAAATATGTTTTACTCTATAGAAATAAGTATTACTGTAATTCACTTTTACGAGAAAGTGTGTGTGACCATCGGGATCATCTTTTTGATAGTACATATAATTTATTTAAAATGTATGTATGTATGTGTATGCATATAAATAATACATATATTTATCATATTCTTTATTTTTCTATTTTATATATATATATAATATATATATATATATATATATATATATAATATATAGAGGAGTATTAGAAGGCTATCACAATGCAAGAAATGGAAATATGTCGGCGTTGAGAAGTAAGACAAAAACAAGTGATTTTAATTATATATTTTTTCAAAAACTTTTTAAATATTTTTGTTTATATATAGCAAATCTTACTTGATTAGGTAAGACTTCAACACTGATGTAATCTGTGTGACCGTGTTCAATAATATATTTCGAGGAATACCTCTTTGTCAAATGGTAGGTGTTTCAAATCTAAAAAACGTGTGGTTGGCAATATTGCTTGTAACGCAGTAAATATTAATATCCGCAGCGAATGTAATAAAATAAAACTATAATTGATTTTTATTTATGATTTTAATTTCTTAATTTTTTTTCTGAATATTTTATATTTGAACTCACCGATGAAGTGGTACATATTCATATAAAAAATAAATAAATAAATAAAATAAATATATATATATATATATATATATATATATATATATATATATTAGTAAGCTATGAAAATATATTTTATAAATCTAAATTAGAAATACAGGGAACCACGTGTTAAAATAAATTCACCCACTATATTGACACAACAAAGGAAACAGTATATAGGTCAATCCATAGAAAACAGAACAATAGAACAGGATATAAGAAGTAACACCAACAAGACCTTTGTTCGCGGGAAGCCAACGATTGGTTGAGTGAACAACACAGAATCTGATTGGTTAACTAGCTAACCGTGTATATAAAAACACCCGGCAAAATAACTCCATGCATTTTAGCCTGAAGATTCTCCCGGGGATGGAACACGGGAGCCTCTGTGTAGCTTAATTATTATAAGTATTTTTAATAGCTTACTACCTAGCTCTACTTACGTATCGAGCACTGTCGAAGAAAATACTGAAAATTGATACATAAGAAATTATATCTCCTTATAAAATGTTATGTGGATACATGAAATACTACTACTAATAATAACATGTGCGATTTTTTGAAGGCCTATAAAATCACATATACATGCTCTGTACCCTGTAATCGAGTATCATCGAGCTTGTTTTTATTGGCCTAATCCCGGTCTTCACTGAATAATATATTTTCTAAGTAAAAAATCTCTCTCTCTCTCTCTCTCTCTCTCTCTCTCTCTATATATATATATATATATATATATATATATATGTATATATATATATATATATATATATAATGCCTACACATGTTGGTGGGTGGGTTTTCGTTTTGTGTGGATTCTTAAGCGGTGTTTCAGCTGGCTAAAGGACCCACCCCACACGAGCATCCGACACCTCCACAAGTCGCCTATCCAGACTGTACTCTACAGAACGATCTCCCACCCACCTAGCGATTATTTCACTTCAGTCGCCCACTAAGAAGTAGTGAATCCAAACTTCGTTCCCCAAGGCAAAACAGAGCAGTTTTTTTTTCTCTCTTGGAAAATATTTCTAAAGAAAACCGGGAGTGTAAATGTTATCAGTGGTGGGGGAGTGTTTTCACCCCACCCCCTCCCACACACACACACCACCACACACATACACACATCGGAGTCCTTTTGCAGCCAACACCCTGTACTCAGACTGGGCTTACTGGAAAAGAAGCATTGCCTTGAACTCGGCATTTATTCTGATTTTTTTTCTTAAGTTCCGGTTTTATTTTCAATCTCTTTTTCTCGTCTCCTTCTCTTCGCCTCTCTCGCCCCCCCCCGC
This sequence comes from Sepiola atlantica, assembly GCA_963556195.1. Lineage (NCBI taxonomy): Eukaryota > Metazoa > Mollusca > Cephalopoda > Sepiida > Sepiolidae > Sepiola > Sepiola atlantica. The sequence continues at coordinate 183,462,725 of OY744522.1, forward strand.
TCTGCCTCTCTTTCTCCGTCGTCTTACTCTCTCGTTCGTGTACTGTCATCTTCAGCCTCTTTCTCCTAGTTGTTTGCTCTATACATTCGTGTCGCTCTCTGTATCATTATTCTTTCTATGTCTATCTACCATACACGGCTACTGCATCATTCTCTCTCGCTCACTCCCTGCAGCTCCTTCTGTATTTATCTCTCTCCCCCTCTCTCTCCCTCTTAACTCACGGTCTCTGCCTCTGTTTTGTTCTCCCTAACTCTCATCCAATGTCGCTATCTTTTTCTTCTTTTTTTCTCTCCCTCACTGTATGTGCCTTTTTCATTCACTCTCTCTTTAACTCACTTCGCTACCATCCACTTTCTCTCTCTACCTATCTCTCTCTATCTATCTCTCTCTACCTATCCCTCTCCACCTATCTCTTACTCCCTCTATCCGTCTCCATATTTCTGTATTTCTAACGTTCACTAACTGCAAATGCCGCTTACTGACTATCACTCTCTGACTCACTATCACTGTATCGTTGTCTTCCTTTCTATATCTTTTGTTGCATATTTCTTTCTTTTTTTGTACATTTCACCCACTGTCATCACTTCTTATATTCCTGATGTATATCTTACTAACTTGCACTGCTCCTTTCTCCCTCTTTCTATCTCTCCCTGTTTATCTATGACTCTATCTCTGCATATTTCTATCTCTCAAACACTGTGCCAGTCTTACTTTATATATTACTGTTTCTTCCGTCATTTCTAACTACTTATTTTATGTACTCCTCGAGGACGTTAGATACAAGGTCAGGTGTTAAGTTGAAGAAACCAGGGTACTAGGATTAGCGAACTCTAACCTATAAATAATTACTGAGCAGCTCCATTTGCATTTCCGAGTAAGAGCGCTCCAGGCGATTAGTGACAACCCCCCTCCCTAAAGATAAGGTAAAGCCTATGAAAGTAGACCTCCTGTGATTGAACAGAATCATACTTCAGGCCGAAATTCAACAAAGTCACCATTCGGTTTATTGTCATGGATGCATCTCCGACGTGTTATTTCTACCTCTCCAACTCTTTCTATTTTATTTTGTTTATCTAGTCTTATAGTTATCACTGCGTCATTACTCTACTTTTATCTCCCTCGCATATTTCCTCTTTTACGTTTTACGGCTTCTTTTTATTTTGAAACCATCACCGTGGTAACTATCTAAAATAATACCAAACGAATTATTATAAAGACGTGTCAAAAGTTAAAGTACGTCTTCTTTTTTGTTAAGATCGTGGTTCTGTCAACATAACTCCACGAATACAACTGTTGGGGAAAACGATACACACGAACGTACAGCTGTCCAGCAAACATTTCACGAAAAATACACGAAATAATCTGTTATTTGAAGAGTCGAATAATGCACGTGTTTTCTTTGTTTCAATATATATATATATATATATATATATATATATATATATATATATATATATATATATAGCTATTCCTTTGCATATAACAATAAAAGGTAATTGAATATATATTCAAGCGAACGCAACCATCATCATCAGCTGAACAAAGCATTAGTATTATTTCTAACGTAAAGAAGACAACTAATTTTTCTACGTGAATTGAATGGTAAAATTATACGTAAAAAATTGTCATTCATCCGATTCGGTGGATGTTTTATGTTTGGAATTCTATTAGATTATTATACATAATGGTCGATGTTTTACTTTTTAAAATGGTTAATTTACGTTGTTATTTTACAAAGTGTTATACTAATTAGTACTAAATAATTTCTAATAATTTCTTACAGAATACGAAGCATAGGACCACATAATACCGGATAACAATATTCTTTCTTTTTGCTTTGTTTTATATAATTTACACTGAAGATAGCCACAGTAAGAAATAAATGCACAGGAGCATTTTACAAATATCTTGGTGTAAGCCGAAACAATTGTAAATTGTATTCTGAATAAAAAAACAAGTTTTATGAAATCAAGGTAATATGTTCTTTATAACATTGATATGGTGTAAAATAAATAAAATATATTTAATATAACATAGCTCTGGATTTACACTATTGAGCTATTATCATTATTTTGTTGTAAATGTTATATTTGAATGCATATATATATATATATATATATATATATATGTCAGTACATAAAAAGAGTATAACATGTATTATACTAAAACTTTGATAAATTTGCTTGCATCTTGAATGTTTTACATAGTTGACGAAAGGTTAATGAGACAAGAAGTAGTGAGAGAGGGGGGGAAAGTTTCAAATAATTTAAAGAACAAAATAAGAGAACGCACGTCTAAAAACCTTGTGGGCATACCGCAGGGGAGGAATTTAAATATTAGCACCGAACTAAATATAGAAAAAGTAGCGATTTTAAAATCGTGTTCAATTACGTAAAGTGTTTTATCGATCTCTAACAAAAAAGTTCACTCGATTTCACTGCGAAGTCTTATATAGCATATTAAATCTTGTTTTGTTTGAAGTAATGTGTGAGATAGTAATTATTTTGATGAATGACAAAGGGCATTATTGGTAGAGCTATATCGCGTATGAGTGGGAAAGATTGGGCTAAAGTCTAGTTTTCAGAGAAATCTGCTATGCAAATTATTTGAGAGGTTTAAATTAGAAAATCAAGTTTTCAAAGCAATTCAGAGAATTTAACCTTCAATGTGTTGTTTTCTATTCAGGCCACAACATTAACTAATGATGTCAGTGGTTTTGACTGGAATTAACGCGGCTAACTGGGTCAGCATTTTTGTCTTCTCTCTTGAAATATTTCATCCCTAAAACAAGTCTGCAAAACAACATATCCGACCGGGTTTGTTACATCATGCATTCACTAGGTGATTCCAAGTTGTATTTAACTACCTTTACAACTCATTCTTCAATCAAGTTGTGCCTTGTGTAGCTCACAACCCTTTTTATTATCTAATACATTTCCAAAAGTAGAATTAGTTAACTATTTTCTTTTCTACGTGGTATTGTTTATTCTTCCGTGTTCTTTACAAGGAATCTGTTTAGATAAGTAGATGTTATTCTTAAGTTAACATAAATATAGGATCAGCGACAGGTGGAGTAATATGGTGGCACTCTGCTCACTGGTTAATAGTTTCCTTTCTTTTTGACGACTGTTGAGTTTTACAGCATGTCGATCATCGTTTGTTCATTTTCATACCGTAAATCGTACAGGCTTAGTATACTATTTATGTGTACATTTTGTTTTTCAAGTTTACTTCGTTACAAACAGTACCGGCCCTCCTCAATCGACCACCAATGTTATACTGGCAAGACTCGACGTCGCTTAACTCCAGTGATCTATCTTACTGGAGTCGGTTCATCAATGTGACTATAGCAGTATATTTTGGTGACAGTGTCGTAATTAAACTTTTTAATTAAATTATGTAAGGATAACTTGACAAATGGATGAAATAAGGAGAAACGTTTATTCGCCGTAAACTAGCTGAGATTTCCACTCCACCATACTACAATTATTTGTTAGGTATCTTTTGTTTATGAAATTGCGAGGTGAAAGTACAGAATAGTTTAACCCCCCTCATTATCTTAAGAATTGGTTTCTAAATAATACCGTTATTTCAGCACGGTCCGTAAACTGCAGAAGTACCCAATTAGTATACTCTGATATGGACAGCTTCCAAACATTTCGAAAAATATGCAGATCAATGAACAGAAATAGTAAAGTAAATGTATATGAATCAGCATGATACAACTGATTAGGGACTAAGTGGTAGTTGCCAACATCCCTAAGTGAAATTGGTAGTTTGGCGTCGACTGGATTCGTCAATCTGCGTCGCTATCGAATTAATCAGTCACATCCCCATGTACTATGAATGAAAAAAGTGAGACATGACTGAATTATTTCCCCATCCCATCGCCGCTATGTTGCACCCTTGTGCTTGTTTTACAATTACTTCAATGAAATGCGCTCTGATAAACTTGCTGCCTTGGTGCTCTCTCGACGTAAATACACTCGACATACCCGACAATCAGCAAAATCCCACCCAGTCACTATGAAGACCCCCTCCCCAGATGCCAGAAATCCTTCTACTCCAGTAGCTTCTTTCCTCGTGCTGCCGGTCTTTGGAATTCCCTCCCTGTTTCCCCCGACTGTACGGATATGCAGACATATAAAATAAATGTGAACGAGCATTTTACTGTACAGCTTCCAATTTAGGATGACCCCAAAACTTTCACCCTAATTCTCAGTAACTTTTTTACGTGTACAGTAACAACTTGCCTTGTTTGTGATGAACTATGTTTAAAAAAAAAATAATTCATACAATTATACCATTTTAGAATATTATCTTAAGTTATTACACTTACTGATATGAGACTTAGTAGGAATAATGACCTACCAACGCAACTTAGTCAAATGTGGAGATATGTATTTTGTCTCCGAAGGCGCCTGCACCAGCCTTGTTTGTTTTCTATTTCACACATCTAAGTCGTAAATTTCACTGACCGTTTTCAAAAATAAAGATATCAATTATACTTATTTATCGTTCGGCTATTTCGTTTTAAATGTCTGCTTAGCAGTGTTGATTGGGAAATAGTGTCACTCTTTGTATTATTCAAATGTTTACTTCTATTTTGGCATAAGTCGTTTTCACATCTAAGAGAAGGATGAAAACAACTAGATAACTGAAATAGTTATTGCGTAGAAAGATAAGTTACAACGGCACTAAAAATATGCTACAAATAATAATAATAATAATAATAATAATAATCTGTATAATGTTGGTGATGATCCCCTCGTGTGTATGTGCGCGTCTAATCTTTACGGTAAATACATATTATTATTAATTTTAAGAAGTGTGGGCTTCTTTAAGAAAAAGCTTTTTTTAAAATGTACCATAGAATTTTTTAAAAAACACGAAACGTTATTTTTTTTAAAATATATATTTATTAAATGAATAAAATCATTTGTCATTAAAATATCTCTACGAATTTCGCTGTCAAACGACCTTAACGAAAAGTTATTTACTTTCTTTTTCTTTTGTGTCCTCCTCAATGTATTAGTGTTAAAATCGCAAGAAAATCCACACGTAAGTAACCACGTGTGGATTTACTTGCGATTTTAGCACCAGCAAAATGAGGAGGGAAAAAAAAAGACAGAAAGTAAATAACTCTTCGTTAAGGCCGTGACAGCGAAAGTCTTAAAGACATATATTCATGAAAAATGTTTTTATTCAATTAATACATATATATTAAAAAATATTAAAATGAAGTTTCTTGTTTTTTTCAACATTCTATAATATTATTATTACTTATTTACTATAGTAAAAATAAAAAATAAATAGCGTAAAGCACTAATATACATATATAAGAATGATATAGGCATAAACCAGAATGCATTTCCTTTGTAATCGTTTGTTTATAGTTTAGACAAAAATAATTACTTCAGCACCCTTTCAAAATTGCTAAAGGAATTTACAAGCATTTACTTTATCAAATATAAAGTGATTCTTAGCCTTGAAATTCTTATGTATTAAAAGATCGAAAGTTTTGGAAGCTATTTATACCCAATAACATCATAAATATGGATATAAACACAATTATAGTAAAAAGAAAAAAAGTGGAATTTAAAAAATATTTTGGTCCAATTAATAAATTAATGAACACGGAATATAATAATTAAATGTAACTTTCAAAACCTATTAAAAACATAAGTAAGTTTTTTGTTACTAAATTATAAAAGAAAAAAATGCTATTCAAAATAAAACTAAAAAGATTCCCGGGCGACACTGATGAATGCAACTAGTAATAAATAAAGCGAACGAAAAAAATAACTTCGAAACTATAAATACTATAATAAGGCATGCGCAAAATGAAAACGTCTATTAAACATCACCACTCTTTAAATTTAGTGATCAACATGATACACATATAAACACATGATCATAGATAAAATTGAATAAATGATCTACGTACAAAAATGATAACTCAACACATGTAGAGATAGTATAATAAAATGTACGTATATAATACAAGCCTAAGAAAAAGATCAAAATGCATAAAAACTGATCTAGAAAACAAGTAAAATCGTGCTTGCTAATAAAAACACTATTTCAAATGTTACTATGAAAATAATTAGTTCAGCAATTTGTTTGAATCCATGTAGAATAATATTTAATGAAATATCTGAAGTGAGGGAAATGTAGGTTAGCGATTAGAATTCACGTACGGGTTGGTATTTGGTGGTAAGTGAAATTCAAGGCAAGTTATTTTGACAGGTTGTGATTTAGGAAATTCGATACGTAAACTTATTAAGAAACGCTTTGTGCGGTTTGCTGTTTAGAGAAAAATGTGTAAAGCTAACAATAAGCAAATGTCTTAGATAAGGATTGATAAGTAATGTTATTCGGATTATTTGGACTACTGTGCTTGTATTGGATGTTATTCTAAAGACATTCCGACCGATGTAAGGTCTGTACAAAGCAAACATACTAAGTATACAATTCTGGCGATATTAAGAATACAATTACGAATAACTTGAGACCTTTACCGAGTCATGACTAAGCGAAGCAGAAAAATCTACCGCCGGTGGATTAAACAAAAGGTTCGTTCAAACTTCTGTACAGATTACTGAGTTCTGCATGAAGATTGCCGATCCCGAAAAGACGCACCTGTAGAAGGTCAGAGATTACATCGACTGAAACATTGTACGAATAACACCCTGGATGAGAACAGTAGCTCAAATAATCTAAATAATAATTAAATAAACACGTTGATAAATACAGTTTTCTGATCAGAAAACTTGATTTCTGGAAGCGAGGGAAGTGTATGTCTGGTTCATTTAGCGGAATCTCCGTTAGGGAGCATGCTGTACATGCAAAAATGAGTGCGAGAGTAAATAATTTAAGTTGACGTAAAACCCATTGTTTAGTGTCTGGTCCTCTTAATTTTCTGAAAAAAATGTTGATCGAGATGACTCGACGATCACTATCGAAACTTACTAAATAAGTCCACATGTAAGGTTTTATTTTTTACGTGGCATATTAACGAGTTACAACGAATCCCTCTTAGCGGAGATAGTATCGACCTAACACACAGCTACAAGGAGCTACATCACGCATAACGAATTGAGATATTTTAAACCACCTAACAAATATAAAATGCTGTTTCCTTACACTTATTTTAATATCGTAGCATTATATGCAATTTTAAAACAAATCGATGCTCTGTTTCTTGTTATAAGATTTCTTTTAAATGATACGTTGTTGTCGAATACGTGTTTCTTAATAATATTCGACATTTGTATTATATTTGTTCAAATATGGCTATTAAATAGCACAAACATATCGTAACATCAACAATAATAATAATGAACCCTGTGAAATTTGCTCTAAGGTTTGCTGCTCACGAAACAGTCGGGTTTCGAATCTCAACGTGAAATACTTGCCACGACTAACCACACTGATGAAACATTCCATTAAAACCATATTTAATTATATATATACATGGTTATTTTTATTTAATACATTTCCTGAATGAAACAATTGTTCACTCCCCTCACACTCGCTAATTTGGTTCACCAATTTAATAATCATTACAGTGGAATGTTTACGATAATCTAATTGGTCGAAGTTATAATAAACCAGCATATATAAAGTTTATAAATGTATTATTGATACTCTGAATTTTATCCGGTATAAACATACATAACATACCACTTTCTTTTATGATATAATAACTGCGGAGTTTTGTTTAGAACATCTTATTTATATACCTCCACACTAAGGTGGTGTGTGACAGAAAGTCAAGCTTAAAGTAATGTGCGGCCATTTGTCAACGCCACACCTAATAAAGAGGGGAGTAATGTTTTAGAAGATGAATTACTGATACAGGACAGATGTTACAGTTTGAATTATTTATTTGCATATAACGTCATCTTATTTTACAAATTAAACATAAGTCTACAAAAATGTGAGGTGTGGAAGCTTTAGTCATCCTGTGTCTATCGTACTCGGAGGTATACTTATATTTCACATATTCATCGAAACACGTAGGTGTTATTATTTAACAATGTGTGTATGCGTTTCACTTCAGTAGTCACCACAATACCCTATTTACTATGTGGACTACGTCATACCAAATTGTTTGAATTGAATTTTATTCGCATTATCTCTCTTATATATATATATATATATATATATATATATATATAATTATAATTTAATAAAAATAGATCACACATATCTATGTCGATTTGTTTAGAACAGAATTCAAGCGGGTAGATATCTAAATAGTATAACTTAAGTGGGATATAATGAAATAGTAGTGGATGACAGGTTTCAAAGATAAGAAAACAGGTTAAGTAGATCATAGTCAATATAAAATACTAAATTTTTTATCATATCCTTAATACAGGGAAAATGTATTTATTTGAACGTATTATCTCTGTAAGAAAAATGACAAAGAACATGTTCGATTGTAGTTGTCGATAACGAATTGTGTTGAGTGCAGTATTCGATAACGTACTGAAATGCTCAGCGCCATTTACTCAACAGCTGTGGGTCGCCTCAAACAATTGGAGAAAATCAAAGAAGCTCGATGTCATGTGAACTAATGTCACGTGAACTTAACGAACACGGATCATCTGCTTGAAGAAGCGTCAACGCTTTCTTTGCGGTACGAAAACACCGCATTTCTTAATCAAATTAGCACGTGAAATAGAAAGTAGATCCTTTCTAACAATCGGCGACTATCTGCACAGTGGTCATATAGAAATAAATAGCTTGATCCTAGAAGCATCAAAAGTATGCGATTGCAAATCTTTTGTGTTATGCTTGGCGGAGTAATACATAACATTTTCCTGGATATTGACGAAACGGTGACTGTACAGAAACGTTGGTAGCAAATTTAAATAATGCACAAAAATTATGAAGTAAGTAGCCGTCAAGCGAAAATAGCAACGCCTTCAGTATGACAATGCTCCTTCACACGTACCACATATCATGTTGTGGAAGCTTAACAAATTCCGTTATGCAACTCTGACTTATCCATTGTTCTATAGGCTACTACTTGATAAAGAGTTTCGACCGCTCCTTGCGTAAGAAAATATTCGGAAACTAAGATACGACCGAACATTTGTTTCTAGATTTTCTCGAGTACATGATGTCAAATTAATATTGAACACATTGTATATATATAATAATTTGCGTCTGTATAGAAAAGGTGTGTTGATTATAATCATATCAATTTCCGTCAATTTAATTTGTTAAAACATACGAACCTAGGTGTAAAGAAACGAAACGGTTTTCTGAAAATGTTATATCGTTGATTTGTTATTAATTTTTCTAATTGCTTTGGGGTATATTTTAGTCTGCATTTTACTTGCCGTTTAAGTTACATCAGTAAATATAGGGTGGTTTGAAAACGTACAATTGGTGAAAAAGAATCGCCTTAAACTGTCGAATTTAAAATCTGTGTACAATGGATGAATTATGTTTGCAATGAGTTGACACTATCACACATTCATGCTAAGAAAATATACGAATTCTTGTTTTATTATAGCTTCTAGCCTGTTTTTAACTTGAAGGTACACACTTACTCTTTCGTGATATACTTACTGCATTGCGAGTTCTCAGGAATTAACTTCCTTTTATACCTTTTAGCAAGTAGTCAACACAACAGTTATGCCATCCCACAAACCCGAAATCCATGTCCCCCTGTCAGTTCTACCAATACAAATTTCTTTTTTATGTCTACATTACTTCTCAAACCTACCGCTACTCGGAATCTATCCATCAAAACCGTTTCTAGCTATGATCTTAAACTCTACTCAGTGGTGAGACTATAATTTAGAAGATTGCGAAATGTAGGCCTCATTTTCCACGGATCTACTTTAACTCAATCGTTTCATCTATGGGTTAAATAATATCTCTCGTAGGTTCAATATTTAAATAACATCAGGTGCTGATGTCTCAGTTTTGGACTTTCCGGCTGTGTTGAATAATCTTTTATTTGCTATTTCTCCAAGATCTAATCTGAATCAGAGCGGAAGTTCCAGCCAGGGTCACATCTATAGGATACATATAATCTAGCATTCGCAGATTATTTACGACATATGTATTACCAAAAATAATCTATATAAATTTAGAGATGTTAAATACGTAAAGCAAAAAATACTTTACTAAAATTACTGAATTTAGCATTAAACGACTGCGAAAGTGGTTGCTAGGCCGTAAATATAGCAACCAAACAAAATGGTATGTCGTATACAAAGGTCCTCAGCACACCAAACATGTAACACTTACACTTTGTGATTTCCACTAAATTCCCTGCCATCGCCAACACACGAGTGCCGTAGTTATATCATAATTCAATTTCGTTCCTCGTTTACCATTTCTAGGTATAGCTTATTAAGTATTTTTTTGCAAAGAAATTGAACATTACTGCTTATTTAATCGTCCAAAATTAGATTATATTTTATATGCTTCCACTGCTTGAAGATATATTGCGTTAATTCTTCTTTATTTCTCTCTGAATTCCGGTTTATATATTTCGAGATTTACACCTTGCTCTAAAATGAATGCAAACCTACATTCTAATGCTTCTTGCCTTTAACATTATGTTGCTATTTCGTTCTTTCTCTTCTTTATTTACGTCATCTATTTGTTACATTATGCTTTTCTTCTCCTCCTCTTAGATTTCTGTTACAACTCCCTGTCTGCCACCACCAACACCTCCCCTTTCTTTTTTCTGCCTTTTTAAAACATTTCACTTACCATCTAAATTCAGTGTGCATATAAGCAATGTAAATTATAAGAATGTTAGTATTATACTAGTAGACGACCCGTGACTCGAAGGATCACGGGTCGGCTTGATAAAAAATCCGTTCAACACCTAGTGTTATTTGCTGGATGACGTGAACATTGCGGCGTCATCCAGTATGCCTGGTTATCCCGCATCACTGGTTTAAATGAATTACGCCACCCTCTAGTGACGTGATCATTTTGATTACGTCATTAAATGTGAACGGGGACACTCACAAATATAAGATTCACATAGTTTTCGTAGTATATAGATGGATTTTTGTGTGTATGTGTAAATGTAAAATTTGGAGCAGTGAGATGAAAGAAATGGTGATATACTCGGCAAAAGAAGTGTTGCTATGTCGCGTGTATTATGTTTCGAAAAAAGTGAGTTTCGGGTTGGCTTACTTTTAATAGAGAACATATGCAACGTTCGTCCTTCCGTGACCAATTTCTGATGCATATAAGCTGACTGTTCTTGAAACTAAGAGAGTTTCAGCTGTTTCGTATTTCTTGGTAACAGTGTCAGATCAGATTGCTTCGTGTGTTGCGAAAGGATTAACTGTAAGTGATCACATGTTTTACCTCGGCCATCACATGATCTGTTCGACCAATCACAGCTTATTATCTCTAAGTTATTTTTTACTCTCTTAGTTATTGTTAGAATCGTGCAGTTATTAATAAGGTGTTGATCTTCATTCGTTACTGGACAAGCTGGGTGGGCCATCCTGTAAGAAACAGATAAAGTGTATTTTCTTTTACCGCATATCAACCCCTTGGAGTAATTTACTGCTGAAATGAATATCTATTAAAAGGTAGAATCTGAATTGGAACAAATACATAGAAGATACTGCCAAGGCTGCTGCAAGGAAGGTTGTTTTCTTTTAACGGGATAGAAACCTTCTCACACTTGCCAGTATCCTAAATCTCTACAAAGCTTCCATGAATGGAGTATTATTGGCACGTCTTGACTGGTACACCAACCAATAGTATTTCCCTCTTAGACAGGGTAAAAAAGAGCCTCTAATCTAATGAGTATCTACCAAGCTTCATGCTCTGTCACATCGCCATAATGTTGCATCCCTGTGCTTGTTTTACAAGTACTTCAATGGAATGTGCTCAGATTAACTTACTGCTACTCCCAACCACCAACACGACAATCAATTAAATCTAACCCATTCACTGTAAAGGTCCCAGATGCCGGAAGGCTTTCTATTCTAATAGCTTATGTCCTCGGACTGTTAGCACTTTGAATTCCGTCCCTGCTCCCTAATTACTTGAATGTACCAAAATGCAGAATTTACATGTAATGTGAAAAATATCTAGCTGCACAATGGCTTACTTATGATAATTAGCCATTTCAGCCAAATGCTCAGTAGACCCTTACGTCTACAGTAGAAACTTGCCTTGTTTGGGATGAACTAAGTTTTTTAAAAAAACTAATTCATCTGTGAATTAAATAGTAAACCAGACTTGAATTTTAAACCTTCCTTAGGCAAGTAGGGAGAAAGAAAACATTCAAAATAACACCAGTCTTGTTCTGTTTGTCCCAGCGGTGTCTCCATTATTTTTCAACATCTGAGCACCGAACTCTAGCAATGCTAGTACAGAGAGGCGCGGTGTATTCAAGCGTAAGCAATTAAAGATATATGCGCATTCATGTTTCAGATATAATGTCTAATCTTCTAGTAGATTCTTCCAGTTCTTGGATATCGGGCGAGTTCAATATAACAGCTTCGAGACAGTTTTAATGAACTAATAATATAACTGACGGCGATAGGGGTGAAATTTCTATTAAATAACAAAGTCAATTATTAAACTGAAACGGAACCGGTAATACTTGATGTGGTAGTAGCCCTGGATAGGCTATGTCGGCTTCCTCCAAAGGCGGAAGTTTACATGTAATATCAAATTCGCAAGCGGTCCCACGCCCCATGTATATCCCTGGCATGTGAAGATGACACACAGCGCCTAGCATTCGCAAATGGCCACTCATCTAGTACTGGTCTTGCTTCACGTTGCTTAACTTCGGTTATCTAACGAAAACCAGTGTTTTAACGCAATCATGCCGTATGAAAAAAAAGCAACCGCAGAGTTTTTACGTGGTTCTGCTAGTAATTATTGTTTTTACTAGACGTTTTCACACGAATCATTGATGGTGATGTTTCACTCGTAAAAGCAGGTGTTTTTCCCTTGAAGTCAGAATGAAAAGTCAGCTTCTTTCCATCAGTGCAACTCGTAACAGACGTTTGGCATCGTATTCTCGCTGATACTAGTCGATGTGTTTATTAAACATCTCATCGATGATAAGCCACCTAAAAACACCAAGAACTATTCGTACATTTCCTGTCGAAATCTGTATGGCATTTCATTCGTTATTCTTTTCATCCTCTGAAGTCCTACGGAGTCATAGTCAGTGATACAAATCAGTATTAGTGTCACTACGTTTTTAGTGGGAGTATCGGATTAACTTGTGGGAGTGTCAGATAATTATTACTCACTAAGAATTTAAACAGTATGAATTACCAGTGCCTGCTGACTGGCAATAACAGGCTGTGCTTTCTGGATGTTGAGTCGCAATAAATCAATCCCCTGGCTTCTTGCGATAATTGTTTATTATTGATTTCTCGCTGATATCGGCCGGTGGTTTATTTGGATTATTAGTGGCAATATGCCTCCGTAAGGTTCTAGTATCCTCTGTGCTATTCCAGTCAAAGTCTTGATGGTACTCTCTCTCTTTCTCTCTCTATCTTTCTCTCTCTCTTCGGTGTTGTCACCCCCGTTGATCGTCCACAACTATTTTTCTTTCTACCAACCTATGACATAGGTTGTTCTTTTTTAATTGTAGATTATAGTATTTCTTTTTGAAATATTTAACCTGATAGTTTCAGTTCCTTTGATTCATGTAATGAGCTTTCTATAATTGTTATTATATTTACCTAGCATCATTATGTTTCAACTTACAGGCGTTTGGTTAATGCTATCTGCTTATGTGCGAGGTATTTTCTTAATAGTTCAGCTGTTTTCATCAACTTTGTTTGCTGGCAATCTTACAATCGATTCCAATTATTCCAGGTTAATTTTCAAGTGTTCCTAATGTCGTTATGCATATTTGAATTACTGTGACAAGCTTCCTATTCCTTTTATCTATCTGACTAGTTTTTTTTACTTGTTGGCTATTATCACATCATGTTGACTATTATCACATCTTGTTGACTATTATAACACCATGTTGACTATTATCACATCATGCTGACTATTATCACATCATGCTGACTATTATCACATCATGTTGACTATTATCACATCATGTTGACTATTATCACATAATGCTGACTATTATCACATCATGCTGACAATTATCACATCATGCTGACTATTATCACATCATGCTGACTATTATCACATCATGCTGACTATTATCACATCATGTTGACTATTATCACATCATGTCTCTTAGCATTGATTAGATTGCCCGTTTTGTATTTATATGTTCCAGATTATTTTATGCTTTTCATTTTCCAAATCTTGTAAACGGTTTGTGCCAATTCTATTTTTCTGCCTGCTCCAAATTCCATCGTTTGCACCGCATCTCAAAGTTCAATATTTCCAATACAGTGTGTGTTATACTCCTTTTGGGCTCGTTTGCTGTATTGATGTCCTTTATCGATTATTCTATAAGTGCACAGAGTTGGAATTTACTTATTTTTCTGTCTGGGTTTTGATGTAGTTCGTGACGATCGCGTTGTTTTGTGCGTCGCTATTGTCTGCTATGATGTCGTTTCCGTATCCGTATTTATGTTTTCATGCGCGATGAAGTTTGTTTTATAAATCGTCCACGTATGTGATTCCATTCTGATTTTCTTTGCTCACCTTTTCCCACGTTTTGATGCAACGCTGTTGTTCGACTTGGTGCTGTTGTTAGAGACGGTCATTTTTATTTAATGATTGTTTTATTTGATACCGTGAATAATGATTACTTTTTTTTATTATCGTCCTTATTATTATAATCTTAACTATTTGTGATTATGTTTCCGAATGTTTTAGATGAGCATAGATAATTTGAATTATTTGGACTACTTGTCTCCTTTTGAGTTTTATTCTCACAACGTTTCGGTCGATGTAACCTTCGACCTTCTTCAGGTGTATCTTGTCGAACTCGGAAATCATCTTTGTCGAATAAAGGGTTCGTTTGAAATTCCAAGCAGATTCCCGAGTTATACAAGATACACTTGAAGAATGTAGGAGGTTAAATCGGTCGAAACGTTGTGAGAATAATTCATGATGAGAACTGTCGTCCGAATAATCCAAATTATATATATGTTGTTCTTGATTCGATCATTTATTTCAAACTGTTTTGCTTATCGCAATATATTTTGTTATATATTGAATTTATTTCATTTTTGCAGGTAAGTCATATTAAAGTGATCGATCGGATATTATCAACAAATATCAATGCGATGTTCTTGAGCTATTAACCAATGTGTAAGTATTTGATTTGATTTGGTCTTAATAAATCCAATAAATGAAGTAACTATTTTTTCTTCCTTACAGACTATGAAAGCATGGTTAAATTCCAATCAAATTTATCATTCATGTATTTCCATCATTGTCATTGGATATGTATTAGTTCAGTGACATAAAACTGAAGTTCATTAAAGTTCGAAATGAAAACGTTATTCCTGATATTAAATAAATAAACCATTATACTATTTGAAAGATAAGTAATTTAAAAAGTGGAAATAATCAGAATCGATATTCAGGAGGGGTTAGCCTTAAACATAGACAAACACACACATATATTGATTCCGAAAATCAAATAAAAACACTACTTGTTAACGGATGATCGAATATATAATATGTATAGTTTACTATAGTTAACTTTTTACTGTATTTTATTTGGCTAAAAAATATATAAATATGTATAGTCTACTATGATTAACTTTACTGTAATTTTTTTGGAATCAAGGATATATAAATCTAAATAGTTCACTATGATAAACTTCTTAGTGTAATTTATTTGGCTCAAAGATGCATAAATATGTATAGTTTACAATGATTAACTTTTGACTGTATTTTATTTGGCTGAAGGATATATAAATATGGGTAGTTAACTATAAAATTGTTATTGTATTTGAATCAAGGATATATGAATAGTTTACTATTAATTGTGTTGTATTTGGATCAAGGATATATAAATATGGATAGTTTACTATTAATTGTGTGTTGTATTTGGATCAACGATATATACATATGGATAGTTTACTATTAACTTTTTATTGTATTTGGATCAAGGATATATAAATATGGATAGTTTACTATTAACTTTTTATTGTATTTGGATCAAGGATATATAATAAGGATAGTTTACTATTAACTTTTTATTGTATTTGGATCAAGGATATATAAATATGGATAATTTATAATGAGAAATATTTTACTGTATTTTATTTGACTCAAGAGTATATGAATATTAATAGTTTACTATTAACTTTTTACTATCTTCAAATTAAATCACTATATTACTATTCTACACCACACTTTTTGATTGTTCTAACTAGTTATTTCTGTATGAACGTGCCTTGCTCAGCCTTAACTTAGCCAACAATATCCTAGTAACTCAATATTTTACTACAACTATTTTCTATGTCAAATAAATCGACTAACCAATCAACTATCACCCGTCATATTTTGATTCCAGCTCAAAGATCACAAACTAATAACTAATTACGTGTGGGACCCAAGCAAAATATATGTTCATATGAGATTTTTAGTTGATGTGTTTTACTAATCTTTCCGAGTCATGCCTATAATACTTTCTACTTGAACTAAGACTGTTTATTCCCTAACTTTATTGACACCATTTCAATGACTCATAAAATATGTGCTATGACATATGATGAAAGGGACTAATCAGATACCCATCCTCATATTAAAGCAACAGTTTAAAGTGCACACCCCATAAACAATCTAATATATAAAGTAAAGTTAGTTTTCTTTACGAGAACAATTAGTATTTGTCGGAATTATTTTCAAAAGTCAGCAATCTTAAAAAGAGAGATAACGTTATATGGCTTCATACATTTAATTCCTTATTATTGGTACAATAAAATTATTTAAAAAAATGCATCGTTTAATAATATTAAAGGAAAACAAAATAACTTGCAAGTATATACACGATCGGGCAATGCTGTAATCCATTCAGCCACTGTATTTAACTCAACTGATTTGAAGACCGACTATTTTAACATAATTCGTTGTCAATTTCATTTGATATTACTAGCAGTACTAACTCGCCGTTGCCTGGGAGTAATTTTTTCTTTTATTTTTCATTGGCCTTTTAACCATGATGCTTTATTTTGTATTTACAAAATTATTATGAAATGTTAATAGAATTTAAAGTATTAAATGTAATTATTACGCTGTCGTTTATTATGAAATACAATCAATGTTGTTAAGGTAATCTTGTTTTAATGTAAATTTATAACTTCATCGGTTGTAAATAGCTTCTAACAGTTTCATTATTTTAATATATGAGAATTTTTCAAGAAATTTAAAGCTAGAAATTTCTTTCTATTAGTTTAAATTCTTCTAAATTTCTCGAAAATTTGGAAGAGTCACAAGTTAGCACATTCCTTTTCCTAATTATTTATAATATATTATTTTACCAAACTTGTTTAAAGTTAAATGGAATTCATTATTGTCGATTTTATTTCGTAAAAAATGTCATTTAAAATAGTGTTATAATTTCGTTTTATTTCATGCTATTACGTATGTATCACGACAAATATTCAATAAATCTAATATATAAATCTCAGACGATTTTTCCCTTGAACCTTCTCGGAGAATAGGAAAATAACCACATGCATCACAGGCAACTCACCACTATATTACACTTATTTACTCGAGCGTGTTTTTGTACATTTGTTATTATTTTTTCCAGCTAACACTATATATTACATTTGGCCCACCATCTACAACTCTCCGCCAAGTCATCTCCATATAGGTGGTAGCAATAACTTGTCTCCCTAACAATTCTGTACTGTCACTCCACTCATCGACACTGGGAACCAACAAACACAGTTTAATATTCACAAAAGACGCCGTTCTTATTTATTATTTGCCTGGTATTAATTTACTACATAATATAAAGCAATACACAAAGACTTAATGACCGCTCTCGTTCATTCCGATGATTTTCCGCGAATATCAGATTACGTTATTTCTATTTCTACCTATAACTTCTATATTTATATTCATTTCGGAATTAAGCGTATGAAATAAACAAACACTGTTTTACTGCAACATTTAATCATTCAACATGGCGGCAACAATTTCTTGATCGAATCGACTTCCTATTTAATTCAATAAGTGCCAAGATACTCA
Organism: Sepiola atlantica; assembly: GCA_963556195.1. NCBI lineage: Eukaryota > Metazoa > Mollusca > Cephalopoda > Sepiida > Sepiolidae > Sepiola > Sepiola atlantica. The sequence continues at coordinate 183,480,884 of OY744522.1, forward strand.
TAGACCCCGATACATTTATATCTTCAAAATCATACGCCATTGACACGCATATTATAGAAAACGTGCCCAAAGTTATTTATTTCATTTACAACAAATGACCTAAACCGGGTCTTTGATGAACTTTACATTTGGTCAGCAGAAGCTAAATCATAACATAACACGCATGTCAGTGAACAAGCTTAGCTTAATTGGCCTATTTTCACATGTATTTCTAAGTCGAAATCGTGGCGCAGTCGTTAAGAAGACATGTTTCATTATCGAAAGTTTTAGCGTTCAATCCCATTCTACTCTACCACTTTTTTTTCTTTTTTTTCTTTTTTTTTTAATTTAAAACATTCGCCAACACGGTAAACGGGAGGAGAAAGAACAATAGGTCGTTTCTTTTTCTATTCGATGTCATACAATAGGTAGTACTTTCTCCCGCGCAACGCCGGGCGACGGGTTCCGCTAGTACTATATAATAATAAAGTCAGTGTGTAAATCGTCAGAAAATACAAAGACAGACGCATGAAGTTGTCCCATAATGTTATTACTATAGAGAATAGCGACTGTTCGCGACCGTTTATCGACTTAATATATTAATGAAAGCTACATGTGAATAATAAACAAATCCCAATGATGATTTGAAATTTGAAAGAAATATATTCTTTCGCATGTTATGTTTCTCAATACGGAAAGAAGATAATTTTTAAAACTGTATTCATCCATATTCTGCTTGTTCATATTTCGTTTGTATCCCTATAGTCTTGAAAATGAACCATATAAGATCTCGAATCGAGATAGAACAGCGAGGTTGATTGGAGTTGGGAGAATACAAAATGGCAGAAAATCGAACGGGGGAAAAGGGGCGTTTTATTTTAATTTATAAAAAAACATGTTTATAAAATAGATTATTGCCTTATTCGGAAACAATTGGTGCATTTTGGTCGTTGTTTGGTGTCGAGAGTAGATACAACTTTTACTTAAACATACATTGTTCGTCATAGGAATACATTATATTGCATAACGTATTCCAGAAGTGAATAGAAAATGAGATAGAAACTAAGACAACGAATAAATGCTAAAAGCATTTATTCAATATAAGTTTACGTTGTAATTCTTCTGATATTGAGATCGACTTTAGGGTTTTCTGTTTCTCCAGTTAGAGAGACCTGTACTCATAAAAAAGAAAAGTGAATAGTTTTAAACAGACATAAAAGAAATAAAAATATAATTGAATGGGGGGGGGCAGAAGTTCATGATATTTTTCTGGTTGTACTTCTCTTAGTAAGAACGATCAGAACCCTGCCAATACGCATTCTCTTTATCAAAAGGATATAGCTTCTCCAAAATCGACGCAGTGGTAATTTTAATACAGCTATGTATTTTGAGTAAATTCGTGCTTTTTACTACTTCATATACATTTCACAATATAACCCGCTACATTTTCCATGTTGATTTTTTCAAGGAGTTAAAATCTTTAAACACCTTCTGGTAGAACCAATCGTGTTTTTATTCATCAATGGATGTTGAGCATAATGGATGTTAAACATAAGCAGTTTAATCACACTATGCTACTTTTATCGCACATACAAAAAATCATCTTACTAATAAGTAACGATATTTACATGAATTAAATTCGTAGAATTGTTCATTATATACTTAAGAATTTATTCGTGGAAATAAAGGATCATTAATTTTCAAGATGTCATTTTGTGTAGACCTGTATTTCATGTAATAATTCTTAATCGTGTTTAAAAGTGTATGAAATTAAATTTAAAAAAAACAGACGAATACGGACTAATAAAAAGAAAAATGAATAATATTTGAACACGAAAAGTACGGTAAAATGTCATATTATTATTTTGCTTATACGTAAGAACAATTATAACGCTGCAAATACGCATGCGTTCAATAAAAGGGAGATAATTCATCCAAAGTCGACGGAGTAACAATTTTAATATAGCTTTGTTTGTATCTTGAAACAAAACCACACAAGTGATATTAATTTAAGTTAGTTAATTCTTTTGACAATTAAATTGAAAAAAATATTAATCAAGATTAAAAGAAAATGTATTAATTATATACAAATTCATATTATACTTGTATTTTTAATAAAAGATTAAACTGGCATCTGTAATTACTTAATTTAATAATGGACGTGTTTAAAAATAATTTCAATTTTCACAGGCAAAAATACCGAGAGAGAGATAGAGAGCTTTGAAAACCAAAATAAATCTGCTCTATTTGTCTTTTTTATATTTAAAAAATAACAACATATATGAAAAAATAAATTGAAATAGTTCACGAAAACAACACCTACAATTGGCATGATTTTTAACGTGAGCGTTTCAATATCCCAGAGTGTGAATGAATGCGTATGTTTGTTGTGTCTTTAAGTGAGTATATGTGTGTGCGTGTGGTGAGAAAAAAATTCGTGTATGACATAAATGCATAAATGTAATAGTTTTTTAATAATATGTCCGCATATGTTTTAAAGGGTGGAAAATTAATAATAGTCGAGGTTGTGTATCCACGAAAAATTAGAAAGTGTGCGCGTTTAAAAGGTCAGCGATCATCTGAGACTTATTATGAGTTCATGTAAGTTTATGAGAGTGAAATATATAATTTATTAGTCGCTAAAACGTATGGTTCAAATTTCATGCAAATCAAAGATATTTGAATCTTAGGTGGAGTGGTGTTGTGCTAGTTTTTGACTCTGTCAAACCGTCAAAATATATGCAAGCTGTGACTAACATATCAATACAAATGGTATTAGTTTTGCATGGAGATCAGCCGTTGATAACCCATGCTATGCACATATCTACATATTGGTTATATATATATATATATATATATATATATATATATATATATATATATATATATATATATATAAATAAATATAACCAAGATGTAGATATGTGCATAACTGTTTCTTTGAGGAATCAATTTTTCCGGTCTTGAACGGGTATTACACTATATATATATATATATATATATATATATATATATATATATATATATATATATATAGTTCAGGGTCGGCAAAATTGATTCCTCAAAGAAACAGTCATGCACCACTTTTATGTCTCCTAACGAAGATAAACAGCAAACAGTAATGATACTAAGTGCTATGCTTAGCCACCTTATACAAATGGATATAAACATCCATAAGATGATGTTGATTCTTGAAAATGTTCAAAATTACAAACTTACGCTTAAGGAGTGTTACGAAGAAATTGAAATTACTTAATGAAAGAAAATCCGATGATAACGGTATATTTACAGACATGTAATTATATATACCCCTCTCTCTCTCTCTCTCTCTCTCTCTCTGTGTATATGTATATGTAATATTTATAAATATATATATATATATATATATATATATATGAGAGAGAGAGAGATTTGACAATATTCTAATGTATGTGTTGATATATTAAATGTTTATGTATTTATATATTGATATATCTATATCTATAATTTCTTATAGTTATATTGTAAAGTGAATTATTATTTAATAAGAACTGTGTTTGTAATAAGATTATATTGAGTTCATTTTACGAATGTACTGGTTTCCTATTCATATATGAACATTCATTTTTTTTTTTTTAATTCTGATATTTACATATTTTTATTTTTGCAATTATTTTTATATATCCTTTTATATTATGTTGTATTATTCATTACACTTTTATATCATTTACACTTCTCATTAATTTCATGATAGTTATTTTGATTTTTTTTTCTGTTGGTCTTTATTCCTTATTTGTATATTATTATTATTATTATTATTATTATTATTATTATTATTATTATTATTATTATTATTATTATTATTATTATTATTATTATTATTATTATTATATATCCATATATATATATATATATATGCTTATTTTTCACATCAACATTATACTTGGGGATGAATAATGTTGATGTATTTGGTCAATTTCTATTTGTATTGAGATGTTTTGAATCAGTTCTTACGAAGATGATGTAGAATCACCAAATCTGTTTCATCTTGATAAAGACCGTACGCCAAATATATAATTCCTGGAAATAATATGAATAATATGTTCAATTTACTATATAATAGCTATGTTTGACTGAATGAATTTAAACATGGAGCTGGAATTATACATTCAGTATTTCTCAGTATATATTGTTCTTAATGTTATTTAATCGCATTTTTATCCTTAAGATAGTTAATACTTGTTCATTTGTGTACTACCTAATCTGTGCATTTGACTTATATGATCCTATATATATGTATAGAAATGTGAGTATGAAAAATATAATATGCATGTTTATTTTATCTTACACGAAAGCAACACTCAGATTCAATAAATCCTCTGTCATAGCACATTCTTAAAAATATAATTAACGAATGTGCTTCTATTAAGTCTCCCGGTTGATATATATGGCTATATTCCTACTAAGAAATATACGCTTAAACACTGGATTATTCTTTGATTAAACTAGTGCTCTTTGGCTACTGCCTATTTTTTCCTATCTTTTTTTAGAAATGTAGTTTCTATATATTTTGTGTATATTTTTATGTACACACGCATATATTGATCTTTATTACTATTATATATACAGATGTGCGTTAAAACTTTTCCCCGAGATATTATAAATCAGTTTACTCAGATTACTATATATATTCGGCATTATATATATTATATATATATATATAATCTCATAATATAAAACGAAATAATAAAATAGGGTGCCAATGAAATTTTATTAGAATTCAAAGTTAAAGGAAAGTGTCTTAACGTATATATATATATATATATATATTATAGTATATTATATATTCACGGCATAATCACGTTAACACACCGGTTCCCGTTAGATGACCGAAGTTAAGCGCCATGACCCTGGACAATATCAAGTGGTAAACTACTTGGGAATATTATGAAATGCATCTTATCTACCCTGACCGGCAGAGATAGATATAGATATATATAGATTAATATATACTGCAGCTGAGAACCACTTGTGAATTTCATATTCTCTTGACATTTAGTTCTTCAAAAGAAAACGGTTCACCCTGCCGAGGTGAATGTCACATCAGGTAAGATATATATATACATACATATATATACATATACGCACCTTAAGTTTGTATGTAGATTCTCTAACCCATCTTTATATCAAGAATACAAACATCATACACATATGCAAACAGTCATTAAATGTGTGTGTATATATATATATATATATATATATATATATATATATATATATATATATATATATATATATATATATATATATATATATATATATATATCCCAAAACAATAACAACTGAAATTCCGATTTACTTTACTTTGCTTCTAAAATCATCCAATAAATTCGGAAGGAAATTGCACGTTAATTTTTTTTTTTCATTTTCAGTTTTTATTAGTTATTTACTATTTTTTTTCAAACTTGTGCGCTGATAATTTTCTGTTGAGTGATTTCCTCTATAGACATATAAATATACAACAAATATATATATATATATATATATGTGTGTGTGTTTGCCTTCACACTTTCCATAGTATTTGAATGTTTCCCACTATCTCGATGAGCTCATAGCTGATCCTATCATAAACGACATTTCTTAGCCTACAGAACACTTGCTCCCTCCCTCTCCCTAATGATCTTATAACTCAAACTGCCACAATTCCCCCCCACACTCTCTACTATTAACTCAATTTCCCACCGACACCATATATTTGTATCTCAGAATTTATTATTTGTCATAAGCGGCTTTTTAGGCCAACTCAGGCTATCTCCTTAGTTTTAAAAAAATGTTTACTTGTGTAATTTTCTTAAAACAATCATTCTGAGGAAGTCTTGAAATAAAGACGAAACTTTGATGAATACTTAAATTATATAGTTTTGGTTTTCCTTTTTTCAATTCCCATTACGTCGGAACACTATTTCCATTCTTTATCGTATATGTATGGGTGTATGACATGGCATTGATTGGTGTGATTAAATATACGTAATGTAAATAAGAATACCTCGAACCATGATAGAATTTATTCCCTATTATTTTAACTATGCTTCGTTTACAGTAACAGATTCCATCGTCGTCGTCTTAAACGAATCCTTTGCAACATGCTCTAATGGTCTAATTAACAAAATAACATTTTGGCATTAATGAAAAAAACGTCTGATCAACCATTAAAAATGACAACAGTAAACAAACTTTCCTGTCCAGCAAATTCCCGTGTATTCACTGTCATCAGTTCCTTCTTTGCGACGCTACGGTAACGTCAACTCTGCCATCATCACTCACTCTTATCAAAACCCTTAACCCACTTTTTATTCACACTTTAAAATGACATATTTTTTCTAATATTCTGCTTTCCCTTTGGTGTGTTGAGTTTAACTGTCATCACTAAAAACCCGAAGCTCATGAGAAGTTCTATTGCTTTCAACCACGTTTCGCGCGTAACACATAGCTTAACAGTTCGCGTCTTATCACTTGCTCTTACAACTTCTACTCGTTTGCACTGTTAGATACACATGCTCTTCATAGTTGACCGGTTAAGATCCAAGATCATGACTGATGGTTTTATTGAATGAAAAGATTAGATACAATAAAAATAATAGCAGATTGAAAATACCATTTGTCCAATTTTAGCTTACAAGTAGAGTATCAATACGTATATCTAACTCTATAAAGATAAATATGTCTATATGTGTCTATGTAAAGGATTCACTCTTTAACTAATTAAACGTTCATTATGGATTTTAGAACACAGCAGTTAGGTTTTAAAAGTCTAAATATCGGCTATATTAAAATTTAGCAAAATGAATAAACAGAAGGCGAAAACTTTTTGTTAAAATTCAGAAAACTTCGATTTTGTAAAATTCTAACACTATGTGTTAGACATTCCCCAAATTCCAGGTTCTTCGCAATATTTTAAACAGTTCTAGGATGCATAGTACAGGCACAACCTTCTATTAAAAAATTAAATATATCAGATTTGCATTAAACAGAAATAAAGCAACCTTCCTTGCATTTCAGTTTCTTCGTTAGACTATTTAAGCTTAAGCCTTTAAATAAGTCCATTTTCTCGAATAAACTTCCTATACATGATTTTTATAAAAATACGAATAATGATTCTAGACATAGGGAGAAATATAATATCTTTATTTTAATCTTTGTAAGGGGACATAAAATCAATGCAAAACCTATTTTCGGGTAATTAATTGTGCCCGTTTTAAGACGGGTGGTCTTCTATTTTTTTAATTTTATATTCACACGTTTCATTGTTAGACATGCCTGGTTTAGTATGTTTAACCTCCGTTCTTATTGGAATTAAAGCAGCTTATCTCGGCAGCAACAACCATCGAATCTGCTCTGAATACCGGACAACAGGCTTCATTGATTATCAGGAGAAAATGCGTGATCGTTTCAGGGACTATCTTAGGACAAACTCTCTACACCCGCTTTGCTGATGTAGGGTCTAGTCCACCTGGATATGATAGTACTGTTTGGTTCATTCCAACCAACTCACGTCATGATTTTTCGTACCAAATCCAATGACTTGCTTCCTCCACAGTGGATTCGACTATCTTCATGAGATAATTGATAGAAGTGTTTTAATCCAATCCATGATATAAACCTTCTTAATCTTCTTCCAATAAATGATCGGCATCCAACTTCAATCACCGAAGGCTTTGCCTTCCATCCAGCACTTTTAAACTCCGTCAATAGGTTATCAGAGAACTAATCCTTACGAATTCTTGCAGCATCGATGTTGTCATCGGAGGGAACTTTTATTTCGATCAGGTGCACTAAGTACCTTTTGCCACACCAGATGACAATGTCACCTCTATTCTGTGTTGCAGTTATTTTCTGTGTAACAACCGGAGCGATGTCCGCATTAGACTTCTTCATCCTTTATACATGGTCAAAGGGCAGGATGATCTCTGGTCGTGCTGAGATCATATTTCCAAGAACCTTTCCCAGAGGGCTTAATCTTGAATCTCATTTTGAGATAGTGTCGTCGCTAATTTCCATTGCATGGCTGTATCAACGCTAAGGATTTCCCTTCATTTAATCTGAGATCAGTTTAGATTCGGACATGGTTGGGTTTGATCAAACTGGAATTCAAAAGCATTATCTATGTCTGTTTTCTATTGAAGACCGCCAGCACTTGTAGACCTATAAATCAGCAGTAACAGGTTAAACATCGAGATTTTTTGTCATTCAGATGTCAATATTTAAATCATCTATTACCATTTTAGTATAACACGGAGAATAGAAGCATTAGAATGTTCAGTGTTTCAGATGTATTTTCCCAAACACGCGCACGCCCGCACACACACACACACACACGCACACACATATGTATATATATGTGTATATATATGTATATATATATATGTGTATATATATGTATATATATATGTATGTATATGTATATATATGTGTATGTATATGTATATATATGTGTATGTATATGTATATATATGTATATATATGTGTATGTATATGTATATATATGTATATATATGTATGTATGTATATATATATATATATATATATATATATATATATTCTCTACATATATTTGTCGATTCGTGGTCGTCGGCAGGTTGATTTAAAACTGTTCCATTTTACTTGCGTTTTTTTTTATTTATATATAAAATTTCGCACGTATATCACCTGTAGCCACCTGCTTGCAACTGGATTTTACACCAATTCATGGTTTTCGTGTATTTTATTTACTCTATCGACGATTCCCCTGACGAGAGTCGGACGAAAGACGCCTTGGGAACTTCAAGTTGTTTTTTTTTTTTAAATTGTAAATGTGTGAACTTTAGTTTTTATTCGTTATTTTTTTTATTCGTGAATTCCGACATCATACATAACGTTTTTGTTTATATATTTTTTTTTCTTTTCGATTTCATTTCATATAGTATGTTCCCTATACAATTCATTATATATATATATATATATATATATATATATATATATATATATATATTAAATCCAAAACAAAAACGGCCAAATATACGATACTCATAATATTAACTCACGGCTTATATAGAAGTATTGTTTCATTTATTTCTTTTTTTTTAATTTTTAATTTTTTATATCGATTTAAATCTCAACTGTTACTTTTCACCCTCCCCCTTTTTTTGAAACCTTATTAAACCTTCTTTACAATAAATTTAAACAAACATACACAACACTCTAAGCAAATAACGCGTCCAAACAAGAGTGACACGTGACTTCACATTCCCGAAACAGATGACAACAGAAGCTGAAGAGAGGCGGATGGCTAAGTCCTCCCGTGCTTGAAACCGACGGTACAAATGTTGTACTAATTTTTCTGTACCAAAATAAATAAATATATCTATATATTTATATATATATAGTCTTGGAGGTTTTTCAACCATTAAAACTATATGGATAAAAGAAAAAATATTTTTAAAAAACACTTTTAGTCCCAAGTCGTTTGCTTATACGTCAATTAATTTTGTGCAGTAACTACATTAATTTGCTTCCCATAATTTACGCTATTCTTAATATTATTTAAAGGATCATCAGTTGTTTACCATGTAAAACTGTTTCTGAATTTAGAAAAAAAAATCATCTCATGGCTTACTAACAGAGATGATCAGACACTACTTCACTTACAAATAAGAACAAAAAACGTTTCGGATTTTAAATCTATTTTGTTTTTTCAGATTAATTTTTTTAACCACTTTGTTATTAAAAACAATTATATATATAATAAGTTTAGTTCCTACCTGTTCGTATGTTTTGAAAATAGTACCGTCCTTAATATACCACCTTGGATCTCTCTGTACATGCAATGTCTCCGAATCTTCAAAGCTAACATTTTCTGGCACACCCAAATGAAGGGACCAGAGGCAAAACATTTACAAGCGATAAAAAGAGATATACCCTCGAAATATTTTGAAATTCCAGCTTTCTATGATTGAAGCGAAGAGGTCAGAAACCAGTAAGATTTAAAATAAATATACCCATGATTTTATATTCGCCTTTTTGTCAGATTGTTTTATTTCTCACAAACACGGGTACATTTTTATATGGTTATAGCTTCTAATAAACGATCTAAATATCATACACAATGCTTCAAGCTAACAACAGTATTTACAAACATATATATTAGGATTGTCTAACATATAAAAAGTGTTTTTTTCTTTCTTCGAAGGTCTAGTTTTATTACAGTAAATGAAAAGGATATTATTGTGAATTCTTTTCTGAAATGCAATTTTTTACGATTGCTCCACTTTTTATTTCATTGTTCCTCTTCGATGGAGTAGGGATAAAGTTTAAATTTTTGTGAAGGAGGCGTAAAATTCATTGTTTCTGTTCCTCATCCTGGGTCAGGGTTGCACAGTAGGCTGTTCTTTCAGATCGAAGGGTCCGTCTGAAGGAAGCCTTGCTTTGCTTCTGTGGCTCTTGCTTCTTCATGAAATCGAAAATGACGTACGATATATTTGTGAAGAAAATCTCGAGACGTATGTTTGTGGTGTCTTCGATTTCAATCCGGCGTAGATGTTCTTTTGTCGCATTTTCTGTCTTCATGCGTACATCTAATCAGGCCAACCAAGTCCACAGACAAGTACCAAATAATGCGATGTAGTGCAGTGCTCGCAGTTGCAGACATATTAAGTTGTCAGGGTACTTGTGGAGCATGACCAGCATGAAGATGTCGTTGTACGGGGCGTGGAATGAGATGGTAGCATCATTCCAGAAGCGGGTGTAGATCAGTGTAACGAGGAGAGTCATGGTTGTGATGCTATGTTTCTCCCGTTCCGAAGTATTTAACTGGCGCGGAAAGAGAAACATCTTGAGAAAATACATGTCTTTTGACTTTTCATTGGGCGTGATAAATGCCCACAGGAACTCGGAAAGGCGACGGAGCTGTGTGCCATCAAAAAATTCAAAGCAGAGGGTTGGATAAAGCTCCAGTTATCTTCACGTGGGCATTTCGAAGGATCACTTTTCTCCGAGCGAAGTTGCTGCAGGTTCCCGTCAAAGAGGTTGTCTTCAGCCACCGCCAAAGCTTATTGGTTTTTCGCTGGCCAGTGTTTTGCCAATCATTTCAACAGGGCTACTTTTAAAGCCACATCGTGCCCGAAGACGGTCTGGAACACATTGAAAAAAAGAACGTTGAGAATGTTGTGGTAGCAAGCGAACATAGCTAGACTCCTCCAAAAACCCTTTGCGATTCGAATAATGTCGCTCGCAATTGAGTCGAAGACTAATTCAAAATCTGCATCCCAGATCTCCCGGGCCTCTGCAGTGCTTCTTCCAGCGTTCGGAATTTCCCGCAGCTTCTTGAAGTTGGGTCCTGTCGCTAGGATCGCCATCCTGTCAACCGACCATCCGCTCATTTCTGCAAAATCTTCCCGTCCCAGTGAAGTTGTATTGGGCCATTGGGATGGAAGACTCCATTTGACCGCTGGACCAAGACCTTTCGTATTTTCGGACGAAACCGCCGTATGAGGATTCGGGAGTGTCAAGATTTTGACGGAAGTCATGAGCTACAGCCCAAGCAAAGTAAGCAGCCCCACGATCTGGAGGATTCACTGGATCAAGTGACCCGACAATTTCAGGAGACTTAAAGATGGTCTTGAGCTTTTAGCTAAAAAGCTAGGAGCACAGCTTGATGTTAAATTGGCTGTATTCGTTGTCAGTACTCGGGTATTCCGACATGGTGGAATTAGAACTGAAGGCGACAGCTGCAGAAGCTCCTTTCTGTGATCTACGTTTTTCATACCGGCGCTTCAGGACGGCTGCTTGACATCGTCGCTGCTCTCGTGGGCTTCGATTCAACTTGTTTTCGAGTCGACTCCCGACCTGCTAGATGACAGGACTTTCTCGCTCTGCATCGTGAAGAACTTCTTGTGCTCCTCGTTTTTCATTTTTTTTTCCATCGAAGAGAATCTAAAGCTCGTCAACGAACATATTTTCCTTAATTCGGTCAGACTTTCAGTTTTCGCGTACGGTTCTTCTACAGGCTTACATACTAATCCCAGATACGCCTAGGGACCTCCTTTTAGCCCAAGCTGACGTGGTGGAAGAGATACAGGATAAGAACCTCGCGCTTCCTGGGGAGCCGAAACATTGTACAAAAACTATACCGGCTTGCTAAAAAGCCAACATTCGAGCTTGGAGCGGTTTACGCTAGCCATTACCTGAAAATACAAAAGGATCAAGTGAAGCGACCCCATAATTTCATCTTAGAGTCATAAATTCTTGCATAGAGAAAACCAGACAAACACAAACAAAAGCAGCAACTATGCGAGAAAATTTATCAACTTTTGAATTTCAATTCCTTGATCTGGAAAATCGTAACATATATATATATATATATATATATATATATGGTAAAATGAAAAAGGAAAACCAAAAACTGGATGTTTTTTATGTGTACATCAACGTTTCGTCTTTATTTATAAGACTTCATCAGGATGATGATATAGGGAAAAGATATCATGCAAGCACAGATACATGTAGGGTAGACATGTTGGGAAGAAAAATAAAATAAAATGAAAAATAATGGCAGCGTCTTGCTGGACGTCCGTACTTGTTAGAGAATGAAAATGAGTGGGAGAAAAAGGGGGAAGGGTGGAGGGAGCAAGGACTACTGTGGCTGGCGATGAGAGAAAGAGGTGGGGGATGAGCAGGGGTAAAATGGATGGCAGAGAGAGATTGGAGGAATAGGGGGAGGGGGTGTTTGACCAGATGGCTGTGGTCGAGATTTAAAAGTTTGTAATTTATATTTAATATTTCTGTTTTTTAAACTAGGAATTCAATTACGCTGAACATTCCTGGTGTGTTCAACACTTCTAGCGCGAATCTTGAATCTGTTGTCAACTCTACGCCATGACAATCATCATGTTACTATTCTGATTAGTTTTCGCATTTCTGAGATGTTTCTGGTTCAGTTTATCAGGCGTAAGTTTGTAATATCATTTTAACCGCGCAGTTTGACTGGATGTGTATTAAGACTATCCGTTTTGTTATTTTTAAATATTAATGTTTCTCTTACTCTCATTTCATTTTCTTCTCAAACGTATGTATCTCTATTTCGTTCAACACTCGCTTTTCCTTCTCGTTTGGCTTACTGTTATTACTCTCGTCTCTATAGCAGTCAGTACTGAGAGCTCAATTGTGTGACCAGTTTTGTAACAATAAGTAAAACTGAAAACACAAAAAAACGGTTCATATGACAGCTGGAATGTTTTACTATGCAAATATGGGCAACCCCATTATTTTAGCTTTGATTGGCTGCCAGTCCACGAGTGGATAATTCACTATGTAAATATTGCTTCATTCAAACAATATTTGCATATGGAATATTAAAGCATGTTATGCCGGTAAGTGTCAATTGATTCTCTATCAGCCTCTCCGCCTAAGTACGCGAACGTAATGATCTTTGTGAAGAATGACTTATTTTTGGTCTGATTGATTGCGAAGGAGTTACATGGACAACACCCGGTGGATTTTGCTGGCATTGTCTTAGCAGTTTGGATGATGTTAGTTTCCTCGCCGATGTTGTCACGTGTCCTCTGGTTTGCGGTACTGGTGTACCATGTGTATGGGAATTCCAAGGCATTGGATTGGGAAATTCAGGCTAATCACTTGGCATTAGGATTGGAATCACAGGTGTAAAAAGTTATCTCAGGAATCTGCTGTTTCGCAAATTTATTCTGCCTGACCAATCACTCCTGATCCGAAACTGACGGTTAATGAAAGGGTTCGACCACACAGTCTGGTGTAACCTTTCGGCGATTGTGTTCACGGTGTATTGATACTCTTTCTCTTTCTCGGTATGCGCATAGAATATGGGCTTTGCGGGTGTACTTCTTGGTGAGATAAGCGTCGCCTTGAGATAAGCTCATCTCACGGTTCCTAGCTGCAGCTATCAATTTTGAGTGTGGCTTATATAGTTCAGGTTGGGGTGGTATGAAGTTACGAAATCAGTTGTGGAGCAAGGGTTGTGCCGGGGATAGACAACTGCCTTTGATAGGGGTGTTGCGATATTGTAGGATGGCTCCGGCGATACTGTAATTATTCAACGAGTCCTGACGACCTGGTTGCCATTAATTATTCTCTTGACTGTGTTTACAGCAAGCACTGCTAGACCATTAGATTGAGGGTGTTTCAGTGATGTATTTTCTTCTTCTAATGTGTCTTCCCTTTTCAGTTATTCCTACTAATCATTTCCATTGTCCTTCCCTCTACCTCTTATGTTATTCGTTTCCTCGATCAACACTCTTCCATCTTTTGTTTATCTACTTCATCTATTTTTATGCCGGAGAGTCTTCTATTCCAATAGCTTCATTCCTCGGGCTGCCGGCTTATGGAACTCCCTCCCTGTTCCCTGTTTCCCCGACTGTACCGACACGAAATAAAATGTAAAACAAATTTGAACAAGCATCTCTATGCACAGCTCGCAATTTAGGATGACCCCCTAATTATCAGTAGCCCCTTACGCTTACAGTGTCAACTGACCTTGTTTGGGGTGAACTAAGTGGCTTTTTAATTATTCCAAATATGAACAAGTATCACCACGACAAGTGGATCGGAAGCAATGCGTGAGATGGGCTGACTTAAGATGAATAAATTATTCTAGAGGACGGCTCAACAAGTATTCACTTAGATCGACAGTAAGACGGTGATGCTGTTGTCAGTTGGTTGTTTGGTTGTTTTGTTTTACGGCATATCAACCCTTTTCAGGTTATTTAATGCCGAATGCAGTCATTTTGGTGAAAGTTTTTATGCTTCAAGTTCTTTATATGTTCAAATATTTATTGATTGTGTTTGGTTTGGTTGTTAAAGTATATTTGTTTTCTTCTCTTTTTTGTTTCATCTGTTTCTATTTAACCCATAGTTGGGACCCTAACAGGTACTACCACTCCGGGTCAGGGTGGACCTGGGAGCAATGGTAATTAAGAGGAGGCTCCACATTCCCCAAAGTCCGTAAGCCGGATCTCACCATCGGATGTAGTTTAAGGTCATATCCAGGACCGGGAGTAGGGTAGGAAAAATAAAATAAAAAAGGGGAGGGAGAAAGGGAGAAGGGCTGTTGTTTTTGTTTTTGGTTTTGTAGAACATAATTAAGTTTTACAAAAAAAAAAAAAAAAAAACGTCAATGTAGGTGAATTTCGTCTCAGGGAGCCACAGGGCAGCCTGATCTGGTATCACCAGGTTGTCAGTTGGTAAGCAGTCTCATGGTATAGTGTTCTACATAGGAGATTTCTAGAGAATAAACGTTTTTCATGAAAGTTTCGTTTGTTTTTGTTAAACAGAAAAAGAAAATATATTTGTTTTTGTAGTTAGACACTTTCTTTCTGTGAATGTTTTTTCTAGTGTGTACTTAGGTTTGGGACTTTGCCGAGCACCTACTATTAACATAACGATACAACAGAGAGAGGCTAGCAACATATATTTCGTGCAAGAGAGGGTGTAGGGACAGTAAGAGATGATCCTCAACTAGATTGCGTAGACTATTTTGTACTCTGTCAACACTGAAAAGATAACAGCGGTACTTCCTATTAGGACTTATCTGACTCTTATACAGGTATAGGATTGTGTCAGGGGGGGAAGATACTATCTATAGCGTAAAAATGATCCAACCCAGTGGCGGAAAAAGGAGGGCGGGATATTCAGGGCGCGGACGCTAATGATAGGGGAAGTAAAATGATCATTAGCAAGCTTCAAAAGCGCACGCATTTAAAATGTTCAACATTTTTTTCGTACCTATTTGCTAAATGTTTATATGACATCTCTCGGAGAGTTCTCGGCTAAGGATTTAACAGCTCAAATGAATTATTTATCTCTGGCGACCTTGCCTTGTCCAATCAGGTCACCAGGTTACTGCTAATACGCAGGGCATATATCTCCTCAAAAATATTTAATATTTGTATTTTTCGGTTTGAACTTCTTTAAACCTAGTATTTTAAAGTTATTTAATCAATTTATTATTCATGGTAAACTTTAAAACTCATGATTTATAAACTATCTTTCTGTTTTACCTAGGCATGCTGGTTTAGTCAAATAAATAACCCATTTGTTTTTTACAATATATGTTTAAAAACAATTATTCATTTTTCTGGTCTATAGTAGTTTATGTGGTATGTAAACAATATTTACTGTAACCTGATTTTTTATTACAAGTATTTAACTTAATTAATTTTTTTACAAGTATCTCATGAATAATCGTATGTAAAAATAGTTATAGTAACCAGGTCTTATTTATTACAAGTATTTAATTTAATTTATTTTTTTATTATTTGGAAATACTCTATATTGAATACGTAAATTCTATGATTTGTAATAATAATAACATTATTGTTGTGGACCCGTTTAGGGGTACCAACAATGAAATAAAAGAACAACAGGTTTAGAGATTATAATAATGAATTGTATTGAACAGAGAAATTATACACAAGTCAGTGTTGGCAGTGCTAGTGCAAAATGTGGTACCTAATGTTCTCCTGACAAAACCGCTATTTATGGTAGCCGGTTGCTACCATTTAGTTATTATTAAAAGGTAGGTAGGTTCACCCACAACACCCTTTTCCGAAACTCGTTCCCCCGGAATCTCAAGGTATATCTTCTAGGATATTTCCTAGGATTATCCTCGAAACTCCCGGTTAATTTACGTTTTCTTGATGAACGTCTCTGTTCCGGAGGCGTTTTTGGTGTTGGCAACTCAAATGCGTCGTATATATCTTCCATGATGGTCTTACTCTGATCCGATGGGCCTTCCCCTGGGTCGTCCGACATGCGACGACGCATTTGTTTAATGTGTTTTTATAGGTGCCTCGAGGACTCTCTACAATGTACACCATCCGCCCCAATCCTTTTAGTACCTTTCCCACTTCCCACACGGTTTTGTTTCCATGGTGTTTCTGGAAGAACACCTTCTCTCCATCCTCGTAACTCTTCTTTGGTGCCGTAATGTTGGTCGGTTTCACCTGTTTTGGTAAAAGTTTGTCGAATACCGACTTTATTTTTCTTCCAAACAATACTTTCTGCCGGTGGTACTTGGGCTGGTGTGTTCTCGTTGGGTGTAATTCTATACACTTGAAGGAACTGCTGGAGTGTCTTATCTCTCGGCGTGCCCGTCGTTTTTTCAATGCTCTATTCAAGGTATCAACACATTTTTCTGCCTGTCCGTTTGACCTCGGATGGTAAGTCGGAGTGGTGATATGTTTAATTTGAAAGTCTTCACAAAATTCTTTGAGCTCTCGTGAAGTAAATTGTGTACCGCTGTCCGATACAACAATGTCAACCACTCCGAATCGGGCAAACAGTTCATGCAACACGCGTATCGTGACACCCGTTGTTGGGTTTTTACATCTAACGACTTCTGGCCATTTTGAGTAGCTGTCGACTATAATTAAATAGTAGAAGCCTTCCAATGGTCCCGCAAAATCTATGTGAATCCGGGACCATGGTTGCTCTGACTTTGGCCATGGACAGTACTGAATAGGTGGTGCTTTCGCTGCCGACGCACAGCCCGCACAGACCTTCACCTCCGTCTCTATGTCCCTGTCCATGTTTTTCCAATACACATAAGATCTCATTAGGCT
Organism: Sepiola atlantica; assembly: GCA_963556195.1. Lineage (NCBI taxonomy): Eukaryota > Metazoa > Mollusca > Cephalopoda > Sepiida > Sepiolidae > Sepiola > Sepiola atlantica. The sequence continues at coordinate 183,498,469 of OY744522.1, forward strand.
CTTCATGCGTGTCGCTCCGGGATGCCCCTTATGGAAATCCTTCATAATTTTTTTTTCAGCGTAGCTGGGATTACTACTCGCTCCCGGTATAATAATGTGCCGCAACAGACTGAAAAAGCTTCTGCCGTTTGCTCATCGTCTGTTTGTAATTTATTTTTAATTTCGATCATAACATTATCTTCTCTTGCCTCTTTTTGTATATCGCCAAGTGTGACTGGCAGCTCTTTTATTGTGTTACACAGTACTTTACTATAGTCATATGCAGACCGAAGGGATGCTATAACTGTATCCTCGAGCGGTTCTGTGTACTTTGGGATTAGCCGCGATAAACCATCTGCGTGTCCTAGTCTTTTTGACGGTAAACATTCCATCTCAAAGTCATAATTTAACAGTATTATACCTCATCTCTGTAGGCGGTTTGCTGTGTAGGTTGGCAATCCTTTTTTTTATCCAAAGATGGTGATAAGTGGCTCATGGTCTGGTTGTAGGATAACATAACGGCCGTGTAGATACCTGTGAAATTTGGTCATTGCGAACACAATACCCAACGCTTCTTTTTCAATCTGAGAGTAATTTTTCTCTGCAGGAAGTAAAGTTCTTGAAGCGTGCGCGATGGGTTTTATCGAGCCATCCGGCATTTTATGCAAAATGTAAAACCAAAATCGCTTATCCTTTCGAATACTTTGTTTACGTGCTCACGGTGCTCCCCGACGTTCGTACATTTCATTAAGATATCGTCAAGGTAGCCGATCGAAAAATCGAGCTCGCTCAACATCGTGTCGATTACCTGCTGAAAAATCGACGGGGCCACTTTAATTGCAAAAAGGAGACGATTGAACTTTAGTAGTCCCCTGTGTGTCGAAATACAGAGAAGCTTAGAGCTATCTTCCACTACAGGTATTTGCAGATAGGCTTCACTCAAGTCAATTTTTTAGAACAGTTTTCCACCGTTTAATTTTGTGAACACCTCTTCTGGTGTCGGCAGAGGATAGTGATAATCTTTCAGTGCATCGTTCAAACCGGTTGAGAAATCGGCACACACTCTGATCTCTCCAGATGTTTTCTTTACGTAGACGGTTGGGGCCGCCCATTCCGAGTAGTCAACTGGTGTCAAAATACCTTACTCCACCAACCGGTCTATTTCTGCGTTAATTTTTTCAAGAGAGGCAAATTGTACACTTAGTTTTCTCTTAAAAACGGGATTCTTATTTTCAATTAGTTCAAAACTCGCCTTCATTTTAGTACAGCGTCCTAATTCATTAGAAAACACCTTGGCGAATGACTCTTTCAAATCCTTCTTCAATTTTTCTGCTTCAGCATAAAAGTTCTCTGTTCGTTGACAATAGGCGCTTATCGGCGAATCCCAGAGCTGGAAGTGCTGAATCCAATCTGAACTGAACACATTTCCTGTATCTTTCATTACGAACATGCGTAATTTTAATGTCTTATTTTTTAGTGTCACTTTTGAAATGACTTCCCCTTCAAAGTTTATTTTCTCTTCTGTTACCGATCGAGCGACTTTATCGGTGCGTAGCATAGTCGGTCTGCCGATCTTTTTCCAGGTATTAATATTAATAATTGATAGGTCAGACCCTGAATCAAGCTGTAGTTTAACATCTTGATTGTTCATTTTTACCGTAACATACTTTCGTATGTTTAGGTTGCCACCATTAATTCTAGTTGTTTTTATGTAACTTTTTTTCTAGTGTTACTTCTGCAATGTGAGGTTTTCTGTTCCATTTTATGGCATTTGTCACAATTTTATTCGTTTAAAAGGACACTTCTGGTACCAATGTAGGTCCCCGCAACCCCAACAAGGGTGGTTTGGCAATTTTTCATCCGACCTTTGAGGCAAATCCTTCTTGATTTTTTCTTTCGAAGAGTATGATTTTTTTGAAAAACGACGAACATTTTTAATATTAGAAATTGCTGATTACTCTATTTCTTTAGCTTCCTTTTTCTCGGAAATATGTCGTTGACAGCTTTCGGCCAGTTGTTGCAATGTTAAATTTGGCTTGGTTTCAAGTGTGCTTATTGCACGTCTTCTTAACTCTGCATCGTTTTGCGAAACGAGCCCTTGAACTAATATTAATACTTTGAAATTGTCCGCTGTGAAGGATGACAACTTAAAGTCGTCACAATGTGTATTGACGATCGAAGCAAGCGTTGAGTAATTCTGGCTTTCTTTTCGCGTTAGCTTCATACATTTCCACCTTTTGTGGAATAAACTTGTTTTGGGGCAATATAGTTCCATTAAGATTTTAATGGTTTCATTGAAAGATAGTTCGCCCGTTTTCTTCGGCAGAATATAATCGACAAATTGTGTATGCTCTGCCATACCTAGTCTACGAAGAACTAAATGAACCTTTTTCTTTTCCGACCATGTGCTACAATCAATGTTGAAAAAATCCTGATATCGACGGTACCATGATTCGAAGTTTAGGTCCTCTTCAGGAAAATAGTTGAAGGTTTCTATAGCTGACCATATTGCATTTTTGTTGAACGCGTCGCTGTCGGCATTCGTCGTATTTATCATTGCTTGTGCAAGCTGTTCAAATTTTCTCTCTGATTGAGTCTGTTGCTCTAATTATAAATGTTTTATCCCAATCAATTGTTCGTCTAAAGATTGTATATCTTCTCGCTTTTGTACTAAATTCTTTTCCTCAAAATACTTCAACAAACTTATTAGCTGCGACTGAAATTCCTTCTGTAGAGACTGAAGTTTTTCATCGTTTGCTATCTGTTGAGCAAGGTGTTTTTCATCGTTTGCCTTCTGTTGTTCTGATTGAAATTTAATCATCTCCAATATCTGTTTCGAGAAATCTTCCATGATTAAAGAAATACTTTCTTGAAAAAGAATTAGTCACAAATAGGCATTCACTATTTTTTTCTTTTCAAATGCTTACTGTGTAATAACAAACTCAACGCCTTCTCATCACTGCGTCATTCGGGTCTCGAATTCGACCGGCACTTGCTAATCTTCTTTTTCTTCTTTCAAAGTTCTTTGAGAAAAAAAAAACGATTTTTATTAATCCGGCTTATTGGGTAATTAATTTAACAAATTATTTGTATTTTTGTTCGCATCTGGAACTTTTTTTTCCAATAAGTCCGTTTGCCCTTCAGTGTAGGCTGAAAATGTAAAATAGCAAGTAATGGCTATATAAAAATTGACTAGTTATTCAAGAAAGTAACTTTGTTTTACTTGTCAGATTTTTTTCCGACTATACGATTTTACAGTGACAAGTCTGTTCGCAAAATACTTTTGACTATATCAGACACGAAAAAAGGTTTTTGTAGTATGGAGTTTTTTTGTTTTTTTTTTTCAAACCTTTCAGTTTTATAAGCACATGGTATTCCAATTTCATTTGTTGCACGAGGTAAAATCCCGTATTAAAATACGAAGAACACACATAGTAAAATCTGTCTTACTTTTATTTTCGTCCAGTAAATGTTTACACTTGTTATTTCTTGTAAGGCAGACTCGTCCCAAAATTGAATGTATTCGATGTTTCCAATATTTTCCCGAAAATTGTAAAGCGCAGGGGTCTTTTTTTGTTTTTTTTCAAACGGGTAGAATTTTTTTTTCGAAGGTTGACCGTGTTGTAGACACTGGTTTATCACTCACAGGTTGCAAGGTCCAAGGTGTTTCCAACGAAGTCCTTTACGAATCACTCGCCGCCAGTTGTTGTGGACCCGTTTAGGGGTACCAACAATGAAATAAAAGAACAACAGGTTTAGAGATAATAATAATGAATTGTATTGAACAGAGAAATTATACACAAGTCAGTGTTAGCAGTGCTAGTGCCAAAATGTGGTACCCAATGTTCTCCCGGCAAAAGCCGGTATTTATGGTAGCCGGTTGCTACAATTTAGTTATTATTAAAGGGTAGGTAGGTTCACCCACAACAATTATACATAAAAAAATCCCGATTCATTTCAGTATTTGTAAATAAAGAACATTTCAAGTAAATATTTTTTGTCAATAGAATGTGTTTATTATTATTAGTTTAAAAAAATGCTGAAATCATGAAAAAAAATTCGGTTGATTATGTTTATGAATATATTTTTTAAATATTAGATTCATTATTTGTATTTTGTGACAATTAGAAATTAAATAAATTCAGTGTGCAATTTATTTGTTTATTAAAACACCAAAAACATCTATATTAATCGTTTGTCTAGTTATGTAACACGACTAAACACTAGCATAAAAAGCAGCATATTACAAAACATATATATATATATATATATATATATATAATGTATGAGAGATACATATTTATTTTGGCAATACACTTATTCAGACAAATTCTATTTTTGCATAGTTTCGTTTTTTCTTTTTTTTTATTTCTCACCAGATGTTAAAGCAGTGTTGATAACAGATCTAAGAATTTTCTTCGCCTTTCTAAAAAATCCGCATGCGATCTCCATCACGTTCTCTGAGAACAGCTTTTTGTATTTTTTAATTTAAAAAAAATATATTTTATATTAGTTTTATGGATTTCATCTTTAAAGTTGTCAAACGTAGAAGCTTACATCCCATAAAACTCACAAGGCAAGCCAGAAAAAGACGAGAGGTAGTCCTCTGTTTCCTCACAGTGAATCCCCAAAGAAGCAAAAATCTATAAACAAATAAAATACTAAAAAAATTGTTCATACGCATGGATTATTTTTTTTATGTTATATTTTGGTAAAATTTCATATTCAGATGTATCAAAAACATATACGTAATTTTTTTTTAAACTTTGGATATTTTCTGAAGCTCAGTTAATGCCCGACATATGGTATTTTTTATGTTCTGCTTTCTGCTAAAAAGTCTTAGATTACGCGCTAGGGAATTCTGCTGTACTTTCTGGTTTAAACAAACAATATATGATAGTTCACATGTGGATTGCCTACAGAGTGAAGCCCAAAGATCGCATACAGTTTAATAAGATATATAAATAGAAAAAAAAAACATCTAAATAAAAGCGACTTTCAGCAATATAATCATTCTTTTAAAGAATTATACCTGGAAAACCGGTTATTGTTAAAAATATATTGTGCTTGAAAAGTCAAAAAAAAAATTTAATGAATGTTTTGCTCTACTTTTCAAACTTTGAGCGGTGGTAGCAAAACAATAGCACCTTCTTTTGTGCAACAGTCCATGGTTGGGCTTTTAAGCCTGTTTCTTTTTTTGTTGCTGCATTTGATGGAGATAGGGGGCCAGGACCTTTTGTCTCAAGGCCTGATGGCTGACCCTGGTTGACCTCTGTATTGGCTGGGGCACCATTTCCAGAGGCAGGAAAGTTTACACCATTGCTTACATCTTCCCGCCTGGTGTATGAACGGGTTGATGGGTCCTTTTTATCCTGGGTGCCGGCCTGCCAGTATTTATTCTTGTGTTTATTTATATTTTTTATTATTTATTTCCTCATTGTCAACAGCTTCTAATTGTTTATTCGAAGCTGCCCTCTATGAGTAGAGGGGTGTCCCCGTCTGCAATTCGGGAGACGTGCTGGGTGGCTTGAGGAGACAGCACACCATTTGTTTTGCATATTTGGTCAGGGTTTACTTCAAGTAAAAAGTATCCTCATGTCAGAGTCTCTGACACACCCTATACAGAGAGACCGAAGACACCCGAGGGTGGTGTCTAGTAGGCATTCAAATCCTCCCCAGTAGGCATCATGTGCAAAAGAAGTCTCTTTATGCGGATTGATTTTGTCATATTACTTTATTACGAGTCTGATTTTCTGTGTGGTCTATTTCTTTATTCGCCTTTAATTTGTTTTGTGTTGTTAATATTTATTTACCTGTATTTTATTTTTTTGTATTTTTACCTGAAATAAAAGAGTCAACCTTTGCAGTATACCGATTGGGTTGCCCGTGTTAGCTATCAGAGAAAACCCTGCTGATGATGACGCTATGCTATTTTCTCTAAGCCCAATGCTGTCAAATATCCAATGTTTTGTTGGTGTATGAGGCAAAAACAGCCCCAAGTTTAATTCACCTGTGATTGTGTCATAGGTATAGTGTTCATCCATGTTATATGTATAAATAGCACTGTACAATGACATACTTAGTACGTGTTAGATGTTTAAAAGAAAGAATTTAGAAACTTCCATGAACAAATTGTCTTTTTAAACATTACATATGTTGAGCAAAATACAATGGGGTTGCTTGCCAACTGACTATAACATGGTCGTATTCAAGTCAAATCTTTACAAATAGTTGTTAGCCGATCTCTTTCATAATCAAATTCTGCCTTTCCCACTGACATTTTTCTACTCATCTAATGGTGTTGTTTATCGTCCAACTTTAACCCTTATTATCTTCGAGTAGTCCCCAGCCGGGATAAGCTGTGATCCTATTAGTAAAAAAGAAAGAAGAAAGGCCGCGTGTAGTGGTAATGTGTGCATCAAATTTTTCTCTGACATAAAAATTTGTTCGGAAGATATCAACTGACATGGCAACAAGTGATGCAAAAGACCATATATTCCAGTATAGCGTTGTCTGCATCAGAGCCAATAAACCTGACTTACTTGAAGAAAAAAAATGAATGAGCCCCCCCCCCCACCCAAAGCGTTTAGATTTCAACGTAATGGGTTTTAACGTTTGAGGTTTACTGTTATATCGGCTTCTATTAAAGAAGGGAAATAATTCAGATATAAAATCTGTAAAAAATTGTTACGAAAAGTTTCGAACAATATCCCGCTTGGAGTCATCTAAAGAGCGAATGTGAGTTGGTTACACGGTCTATGCCATTGTGCAGATGCTCACAGAAACCTTATTATCTATTAAGACGATGTTGCCTTGCTCAGAGCAGAGCATATACATCTGATTTCATTAAAGAAAACGAATAACACCTAACCACTACAGACTTCGATGTAATTGATTTTACCGTTTGGAGTTTATTCTTATATCCAATTCAATTAAAATAAACAAAGGTTACATGTGGATCGATGATCGCTTTCGTAGTCGCACTACGATAAAAACAACACAAGTCATATTGTTAGTATCACTCAGTTGAACTCTAAATGCGTGTTTTATATCGTCAGCGCGAAAAGATGTCCCCATAACGTTGTCTGTTGATAGATGCCTCGTCGTGTCGCTCCCAGCAATTGTCTTTTATTTCCAACGCCGAGTCGTTGAATTCCGAATTATTGTGGGGCCTCTCTAAGTCGCGGACTGTCTACAAACAATAAGCTGTCACTAAACTAAAACTCATAAAACCGTCGTAAATAAAAAAAATAATTTAGTTTCGACAGGAAATCTTAAGGTCAAGCGTTTGTCCGAGTCACCTGTGCCTGAACTGACTACTTCCGCTATCCCCCTATCAGCCACTGTTAGATGACTATACATAACATTCGATACTTTGCTCGTCTAATGAATCATTTGCTTTCAATTGTACGAGGTCTGGGCGAGGAGATCAGTCGATGGTATTACACACAGATACAGAATCCTTTAAAACTGTCGCTGCAAGATCAGTTGATAGTATAGCTATATTCTAAGAGCTGTTATATGCCCAGGTTGTTGTAAACATATGTATTGATGTCGTGAAAAATGCAGTGAGCTAAATGTAGGCTAAATCCTGTTTAAAGTCATCTAAAGAGTTTATGTAAATTGATTAGACTGTCTACGTCGTTGTGCAGCTACTCACCGAAAAAACACAGCGGATATTTCATTTAACATTCATGTTATTCTTACATCGTGCTTAATTTATAAACAACTGTTTTCTATTTCCGACTATTACATCGGCACGTATGAATTAATTGTGCTTGATTTCCTATTAGTTTTTTAGGAGAACCCTTTTCTTTGGTTATTATATGTTATGTTTTCCCGTTTCGTTATGTAATACTTTCTCCACCGTTTTTTCAGTTCAGTACGGAATGAAACGTGCCAACACACGTTCAGGTGTAAACGTGTATCGTTTATTCCTGAATGCGTTAAACTCGTCAATGTGTATCTTCTGTACCCATGTCAAGGTCATAGAAAATAAAAATAAAAGGTGGACGTTCAAGCCTCCTCGGATTTCGTCAAGGATTCTGGGGCGGCTATCATCTGTTTAATATAGCAAGCTGAAAAAGAATTCGCAGATGCTTAATGCGATAATCGTAGAACTTAACAAGCACTATGTCTAGAAATAATCACGACAGAAATATCCTTAGTATATGACTTTAAAAAAAAACGCCATATAAAAGGTGTCTGAAAGTAAGGGAACTGAGTGTGCTGTGTGAGCTAAGTAATCAACAGAGGCCAACTGACTGTGTCAGAACTTAACATTATATATTACGAGTATAAATGTGTAAATTTCAGTGGTATGCACCTGTTGCAATTTAGCTTACATTAAGCTCACTGCCTTTTTCTCGACGCCAATAAATATGTTAACAACATCCTGAGCATACAACAGCTCCTAGAATAAAACGGTAATATTACCTGATCTTTCTCCGTGTGACTCACCAAAGAGATTCGTTATTCTGTGGCGCGGAGTGTATGCAGAAGTCCTTAATGACGGAGCTGACGTAGATTTCTTCAAACAGTGCATACAAGCGTGGTAGATAACTGTGGGAAAATACATCTGACTCTAGTTGGCTATTTTAAGTGAATAAAGTTACTATGTAGTGTTTTCTTCGGAATTGAACATAATCGTTTGCATCACCAATGTAATTTCTCCTCCACACGTTTGCATTTACCAGCACGATCTTTGTCCCTATCCTATATTAAAAAAAAACGGTAAGTTTGATTATTACCGTTCTCCTCAACTATCTAAGTATACAGATAGTGGCTACCTGGCCACACAACTACCGACCATCACCACAGTGATTGAAATTGAGATACACTTACTCGGGGAAGCAATGGAAAGCGTTATTACTACTGTGTGTAATATATATATATATATATATATATGTATATATATGATAATTTTATTTACACAGACATGTACAAAATCTGCGACACTGGCATGTCGATGTTATCGATCAACAGTTACCTCTGGAGGTTCTCTCCAAATATGATCTGAGGTTAAGATCGGATTCTAACTTTTCCTGATGAGATCTCAGTTTATAGTAACTGTTGATCGATAACATCGACATGCCAGTGTCGCAGATTTTGTACATGTCTGTCTAAATAAAATTATCATATATAAAGCTCTATTTTGATATTGAGCACTTGTTATAAACCCGGTTAAAATTCTCTGGATTACCACCCTGTGGATGTTTTTTACCTGGATTATTACCATTATTATATATATATATATATATATATATATATATATATATATATATGAAGAGGACAACTTCTGTAATTGTTGTTTGCGAAATACTTGTACCCGCGTGATGGATACACCTGGTAACTTATCGGATTTTGTTTTGTTTTTTTACTAAAAGCATTCGTTCAAAATAACAAAGAAAATAACCTCCAGTTGTCATTAATGAAATATAATAAATTATAAAATATAATGAAACTTGCCGACAACAAAAATAAATAAAAGCAAAGGATGTTCTCATGATGCGTCTTAAAACGAAAACCCGTTGAGTGAACATTGCATCTCCTATGTATGCAAACACGTATCTTTAAATGCTATTTGAAAAGAAATTGTGGCAGACATCTGTAATGTTATCTGCAGGTATTTCATAATAAGTCAAACGACTAACATAAAACTATGAAATAATTTATTACAATAAGTGAACAATACAATAAGTAGTTACACGTATGTAACTGGCCTGTAACGGATAAAGTAAACGTCCGCATGTACTTGTCCTAAAGTCTTAGGCATCGAAGGTAACATCGTTATTGCGATAGTTCATTGTATAGGGAATATGATTTCAATATTTTATCTACAACGATATTCGACGAAATTACAATTTCAAACTTGAGCCTAACAGAACAATGGAGAGAGCTCTGAATACATTTAGACGAATTTTTAAACGGTGTACTTGATAGAAAATAAATGGCATGTAAATTGTAAGCGTGACCGGTCGACCGACTTAGGTACATACTACAAACAGTCAAAGGGTAAATGTGGCGTTTTGCATTTTTATTTATTTATAACATAACAAATATAAAAAAATGTTTTAATAATTTAGATCACTTTTCTCATCTTGAATGTTATTTTCAGAATGTTTCGACTGATAAAACACCCGATCTTCTTCAGGTCAATGGAGAATGAATACGTAATGTCGGACTGAACGTTTTTTTTAATCCACGAGGGTAGATTTTTCTTGCTCCGTTAGCTATGGCTTGGTAGAAGTCTTGAGTATGTTTTAAATGATATGCTTCGTTTGTATCGCTTGTAATAAAGATTGCACTCTGATCTCCTAGAAGATTGTTACTTAGCACGGATTTTTACTTAACACCTTCATCTAGTTGGGCATTGTGTCCACACAGATTTCCGAATTAAACAAAATACACCTGAAAAAGTTATATGTTACACCAGTCGAAACGGTGTGACAAAAATATCCAGAATAAGAACAGTAGTCCATATAATACATAGAAATAAGTTATATAGAGTTCAGGGCTGGGAGTATGTGTATATACTTGTCCTAATTCCGGGAAACATCATGTTTGATCCCTAGTAAAACGTAAAATATTTTTCAATATGTTTTGATCGAATTTTGTCCCTTAAAAGGTACCAACACCAATGAACTGACAATATCTCAGAAACTCTTTGATTGTTAAGCCACGGGATATTTTTAATTTCCTTATCGTAACATCCACCCCTTTACGGCCTTGCCCGCCCCCTCAGCTTTTAGATAGGGTGAGTGTAAATTAACCAACGTCTATAAATGGCATATCAAGAGATAAAAATAAATTGGAAATGACGATAAAAACGGGAACCTTCTAAGAAGTTCAGGTCTTAAAGATAAAATGAGGAAGGCGAATATAAGTTGGTCATTATTTTGTCGGTAATTAGGTTCGAATTTACACAGGAAAGTGCATGAATTGGATAGTCAATGACACAAACGAATAGACTGTCTGAGATTTGGTTACACACAGAATGCCAAGAATTGTTGGCTTGGAAAAGGAACACAAGGAGATACGAGATTGGAATGAAAAAAATCTCTGTAATAAGAGATATGTACATTCGTGTTGTACGTACATTATTTTATGTCTGCTCCTTCTTACAGATATTTACTATTTACAAATGAATTGTTCCCAAATCGAATAAAACGTCATAAATAGACTGCCGTCGTCTCTGTCGTCTGGCGAGTGACATTCTTTTTATTTATTTAAAGTATGTTTACCTGCCAATTATTTCTCTAGTAAGAAATAGACTATTTAAAAAATAAATAGATTAAAATGTTTCAAACGCAGTTTAATCTATTAAAAATGTTTGACAATTATTTTACGATTAGAAAAGGAGAAACCGATAGGTAAGTAACGTAAATTTTAAACAGAGCCCGACTAAATAAATAAATAAAAGACCGTTGGAATTTTAGGAAGGAAAAGAAGAAGACCTAATAAAGAGTGCACGTTTAGATGTATCCATCTAATCTGCGTGTTTTCCAATGAAAATCTTTATTCAAAATTCATTGGCAGACGGACGGAGCTTCTTATAAGTATAGACGTGATTCTGTGAGATAATGAAGAATGGCAAAAATGAATTGTGGACGAGTCCATTGTTGGTGGGACGTCGGGAAAGAAAAAAAAGGCGACTTGATAACTGTTAAAAAGGAGAAGGTTCCGCAGTACAAATAGATGTGAAAGACGGCGGTTTCAAAAACGCGAAGAGCCGGAGCGCTTGGTGATCGGAGTATCGAAGTATCGGAAGAATGGGAGTTTACCGATGTTAATGGCACAGATGAAGCTTTATTGACTATGGTACCCAAGCTTGTTATGCTGTTAGGTGTTCGTGTCCGCTACTAAAAATGCGACTGATAAGCAAGTTGGTACAGTGAAGGAATCCCCTTACTGTTACTTCATCAAAGTGTTTGTGGAACAATTTCTTCAGTTCACGCTCTGATAGACGATGCAGAGGAAATTGCTTTCCAATCGGATGTATATACGAACGAGTTTCTCGCGGAAACCAAGTCTGTGATCTCAGCAAGAAAAAGAATTTCATGAGACAAAAAGTATGTCATATATGTGTGCGTAGCCGGCGTAAACCATCCGGTGATGGCAAATAAAGAAAACCAAAATTTTTCTATATACGTTCTGTTCTTTGTCATACTTGTTGAATCTTACAGGGTACCCCGAAAGAACGTGTAATACAACAATTCTAAGCTTTCGATTAACAGTTGTTTGTATTTACTAATAAGTCAAATTGATGTCCTAAAATAACACAATGTCTTGAAGAAAATATATTTTATATAAGAAAAGTGGCCTTTGTTTTCTATAAGCAGAGCTAAAACTTTGTAACTACTCATGTAACACTTACACAGCTTATATATATTTGATTGAGTATGACCGCGAACAAGTTATGGTAAAAAACACTGTAATATTCATTATTATTTGGTTAGCCGGGACCAAATCATTAACCGGAATTTAAGAAAAAATGTATTCTACATTCAATAAATATATATAGAAATAACTCTATAAATAGTTTATTCCAGTTATTTTCCTGATGAAAAATAACATGGACAATTATATCAATTAAAAATAAGAATTACAGTGCTAATATTGGGAGTCAGGGCCGGGAGAACGAGTCACTTTATTTATTACCGTGTAGGATCAGGTGTCCCTGGTTGTTTAAAATAAAAGCAAAATCGGAATGAAAAAGATCTTGAACAAATGATCACTTTAATTAATCAAAATCTCAAAGATTACATTAAAAAGATGAACGGAAGACGTTTTGATCTTAATTGGGATGAAGTCCGACGACCTTTTAAGAGGAATGCTGAACGCAAATATTAAAAACGTTAAAAATGGAAATACCAAAATAAAAAAAAAGTTCGCACAATTTAATAATTGCCTCATTGAAATATTTGTGTCATGATCCAATTAGCTTCATTTTTGTAGTTGCATGTTTTGAACTAAACTAATTATATTCAGACTAGAAGAATACCCGCACTACACTTATGCCAGTTACGAATATTAAGATAGAGATGAAATGCAACTAAACCTTGAGTTTAGAATCCTTATTCTAGCCTTGATCAAAATCCATTACATGACGTGTATTATACAATATATCTAACATGTATATCTTAAGCTGAAAGTGTTTAAAAATAAATCGGTATTCAGTTAATCGTACTTAGTTATTCTCTAATGATTATTGATAACATTTAATACAAATCTGATATATTTTAATTACTAAATGAGAGGGTTTGCCCATATTATACCTTTAAAGCAATTTATAAACACTCTAAATAAACTTACATTTTTACTATATTTATTAATTAATGTTGTATATCAATTATTGAAATTACACAAAAATCAGAAGCATTAAGATTTTTACGAAATGCCTTTACATCATTTTTACACTGTTTGCAAGAAAGTACATTTAATTGATATAGCCTACATTACGACCCTTTACACCTAGCCGTTGCCTTCTAAAGGTAATAATGTTTGGTTAATTAATTTAGGAATTAATCATGAAACTGACACATTTCTAGTTTGTATTTTAGACATAGTTTAGACAACTTTTATAGATTATCTATGCATCAATTTTTTTTCAGAATAGCATTTTTAAAGATGTAATATTTTATACTTTTTTGCTTTATCGCAGCTACTGGTTACCATGCATTACTAGCTAATAAGGATCGTTAGCTTTTGTTGGAATTTTAGTGGAAATAAACCTCATCGACCCCTTCTCTCTTCCCTTATCTATTCATCCTCTTAAAGACCTCACGACAATTTTATATGATACTAGCAGGGCTGGTATATCAAATTATTTTTGGAGAAATAATTTAGCTCATGGGGTTTCGAGTTATTATAGTTCCCTTATATTTGTGACATTATTTTTTGTAGTTTTAGTTCTATTTATATTCTTATTTACCTGTAATTTGTGGGTTTAACCTGTTATGTCTATTGTTTTCCGCACTCGAGGATTTACCTTAATTTGTCAGTTGTTTCGGTCAACCGAATTTGTTGTATCTTAGTAATGCTCTCTTTGAATCAATTTTTTCTAGTTATTTCTCTCAAGCTTTTTAGAAGTATTACTGTTAAATAGTAAGAATACATCTGCTAGTACTTAATCGGTGAGACACGTTCAGCTAGCATGCATTTGGGGTCATTGATTCCCGTGAGAACACAACTTAATGGAAATTATGTCACACGAGATAAGATAGGCATGAAGAGCAGGAATTGAGTTGGAAGCATTAAGCGACGAGATGTGATTAGAAATGACTTAAGAATCTATTGCGATCGAAAAGGCCATACCCCATAAATATATAGCCCCGACACTTTTTCTCTCCGTCTCTAGCAGAGACAAAGGCAACGTCAACAGCCTTATAAAATAACCATTTTTCAAATTCGGATCTAGTTCTCTTCCTTATGTAGCTGTGTCAACTCTGGTTTCAGAGCAGGAATGAAACCTACAGAGAGTTAGCAATGAAGGTTCGACGAGATACAATATTGGATAACATGTTCTCAGTTTTGGAGGACCACGGTGGTTAAGAGTTGAAGGCGATATGTATGATTTAATTATACTGTTTATGATTTTTTTTATTTGCATTCGATAGTATGTGTCACTATCACTTGCCAGCGGAGTGTAATTCATTGGTTCGCGCCTTAAGTACTTTTCTGTAAGTGATCTTTTTGTTCTGACATGGTAAGTCAGCTCCCTTTTATGCCAAACGATAAGGGCATGCCGTTCAAAGATGACCGAACAAGCATCTTATAGAAATATTTATTTATTTATTTCGAAGAAACACGACACAAACTCGAAATTCGGCTGAGTTTGCGAGCTGGACAGGACATGCGTCCATGCCGTACAAAGAACAACACCAAACTGTTAATCTTCTCTAGCGGTGATAAAAATAAGAGAGAGATGGAGATGAAACAGAAGGATAGTGACACAGTATACATGAGAAAGCAAGAGGAGATAGAGAAAACAACTACAATCATTGTTTTTCTCAATTCAACATGTTCCGGGTGACAGTTGATTTGACCTTTACCCGAGCCGGCCGTTTCAATTTTTGCGATGTAAGTTGTCATCACCAGAGCACCCGGCGACCCCTGAAGTTATAAAAATCGTGAATTGTATTCGCCATGTTAAATACAACAATAACACATAGATTATTACGTGTCTCCCTACTAGGACAATAGAGTCAGGCGCAAGGCTTATAAATATGGGGAACTCCAGCTCGCCTGAAAGTGGTAACTATCCTTGTCACAACAAACATATATTTTGTTTAATTGTGACATAAAAAATTTGACGCCACACAACATTACTAGCAATCTTGCACTTATTGGTATTAGAGTTACTTTTCATATCCCTTTTAGCTCTTTTGCAAGTTTTTTGCCCTTTTATCTTCACTATGTTACCTGCTGGGACGGCGAAATATATTTCTCATGTTTTTATTTCGCCTTGTTGATTATTGTCGACTCTGGTCTGTTTGTTTGAATAAATGTATCTATTTGTACTTTCGTGTCAGATTTTATGGGTTTTTTTAAATTTTCTAATAGTCTCTTTATTTCTGTTTGTACTATGTGTTTACCTGTTCAATGTGCATAGGTATGCATAGTTTCCTGTGCATTACATTACCCACGTATGTCGTATCTGTTTTGAATCTTTTTTGAACTAGTTTGCTGGATTAAAATATTTATTGTTTCGTTTTTTTTCTCCACAATCTGCGTTTTATTGAATTTTGTCTACCTTGGCTTACTTATATTATTATATAATTGTGTGTCTCCTTCTTCTTCTTCTTCTTCTTCTTCTTCTTCTTCTTCTTCTCTTTCTTCTCCCACCCTTCTTCTCCTTCCTCTCCCCTCCCTTCTTCTTCTTCTTCTTCTCCCCTCCCCTCTTCCGTTTCTCCCTTCTTCTTCTTCTTCTTCTTCTTCTTCTCTCCTCCCTTCTTCCCCTTCTACTCTCCTCCCTTCTTCTCCTTCTTCTCCCCTCCATTCTTATTTTTCTTCTCCCCTCCATTCTTATTTTTCTTCCCCCTCCCTTCTTATTTTTCTTCCCCCTCCCTTCTTATTTTTCTTCCCCCTCCCTTCTTATTTTTTTTCTTCTTCTTCTCTCTTTTTCTCTCTTCTTCTTGTTCTGATTATCTCTTGTTGTTGTTGTTATTCTTCTTCTTCTTCTTTCTTCTTCTTCTTCTTCTTCTTCTTCTTCGTCTTCTACTTCTCTCTTATTTTTCTTCTCTCTTATTTTTTTTCTCTGTTTTTCTTCTCTTTTTTCTTTTTTCTTCTCTCCTTTTCTTTCTTTTTCTTCGTCTCTCTTCTTCTTCTCTCTTCTTCTCTCTTCTTCTTCACTCTTTTTATTCTCTCTTTTTATTATCTCTTCTTCTCTCTTCTTATGTTATTTGTTATCAATATCATATTATTTACTATCATTTTCATTTGTATGTTCGCTGGTTTCATTTAAGATTACATTATTGTGTATACATAAAAAGTAGCCTATGGTGAAAAATAAAGTTATTCAAATGGAATGTATATGAGGATATTGCGAAACTAGATAAAATTCGCAGTAGTTTGTGAAAGAAAATAAAGTCGATATCTTTTACACATTAAACATTATGGAAATTTGAAGTTATAGAAATTCATATAAAGTTTCTAAAAACCTGTATATTTGCATGAAAATCATATGAAAGTCACTTTTTCCCCCAAAAAACATAAAACACTATTTTGAGACTGTTGTATATTTTGTGTGTTTTTGTGAGAAATCATTATTCTATCTAACACTATTCTCTCAGTTTTCCAACTGTTTTAGTTACAATTTAAACAAAAATACCCAATTTTTGTATAAATGTTTCCTAAAAAAATATATTTAGCGCTATAGATCACCAAAACCGCTGTGGGGCACATACGAAAACATAGTACTTATAAAGGATAATTCGATATGCTTTTTAAATAACTAGGGGTTTGGTATGTGGACTAGCTCGGTTTTCGAACTATAAAATAACTAGGTGACAGTGGCCATGAATTCATTTGTTTGACCCTGTTTATCCTGGCAGCGGTTTATGATCATAATATGTATTACTTATTAAGCTTTTTTATTTGTTACAAATGCATTAAAAGATATGCTGTGAATCTAAAAAAATAC
The DNA here is from genome assembly GCA_963556195.1 of Sepiola atlantica. Lineage (NCBI taxonomy): Eukaryota > Metazoa > Mollusca > Cephalopoda > Sepiida > Sepiolidae > Sepiola > Sepiola atlantica. The sequence goes on from OY744522.1 coordinate 183,515,591, forward strand.
ATTACATTGTGCATTGCGACAATGCAATATCATTCAGTACTTGACCAACGTAACGTATTTTTTACGTGAATACCCTTTTGATTCGATGTCAATTGGCATCAGATAATTTAAAGGTAATGTTATATCTTATACATATTACTATTTCTGAGCATTTAAAAACCACCTGGAAATCACTTAGAATCGATATTTATTCACTAGTATTACTGTTCTTTAACATGGCTGGTATTGACCCATGTCCGACTGACCGTGAATATAAACACATAGGAACGAATCCATTCATTAAGGCAACTTTAAGAATGTATCACGTCTAGACACCTCGCATGATGACTAATATATCAACTTTAATGACTAATATATCAACTAATATATCAACTTTAATGACTAATATATCAACTAATATATCAACTTTAATGACTAATATACCAACTTTAATGACTAATATATCACCTAATATATCAACTTTAAGAATGTATCACGTATAGACACCTCGAATGATGACTAATATATCAACTTTAATGACTAATATATCAACTTTAATGACTAATATATCAACTTTAATGACTAATATATCAACTTTAATGACTAATATATCAACTTTAATGACTAATATATCAACTTTAATGACTAATATATCAACTTTAATGACTAATATATCAACTTTAATGACTAATATATCAACTTTAATGACTAATATATCAACTTTAATGACTAATATATCAACTTTAATGACTAATATATCAACTTTAATGACTAATATATCAACTTTAATGACTAATATATCACCTAATATATCAACTTTAAGAATGTATCACGTATAGACACCTCGAATGATGACTAATATATCAACTTTAATGACTAATATATCAACTAATATATCAACTTTAATGACTAATATATCAACTTTAATGACTAATATATCAACATTAATGACTAATATATCACCTAATATATCAACTTTAATGACTAATATATCAACTTTAATGACTAATATATCAACTTTAATGACTAATATATCAACTTTAATGACTAATATATCAACTTTAATGACTAATATATCAACTTTAATGACTAATATATCAACTTTAATGACTAATATATCACCTAATATATCAACTTTAAGAATGTATCACGTATAGACACCTCGAATGATGACTAATATATCAACTTTAATGACTAATATATCAACTAATATATCAACTTTAATGACTAATATATCAACTTTAATGACTAATATATCAACATTAATGACTAATATATCACCTAATATATCAACTTTAATGACTAATATATCAACTTTAATGACTAATATATCAACTTTAATGACTAATATATCAACTTTAATGACTAATATATCAACTTTAATGACTAATATATCAACTTTAATGACTAATATATCAACTTTAATGACTAATATATCACCTAATATATCAACTTTAAGAATGTATCACGTATAGACACCTCGAATGATGACTAATATATCAACTTTAATGACTAATATATCAACTAATATATCAACTTTAATGACTAATATATCAACTTTAATGACTAATATATCAACTTTAATGACTAATATATCAACTAATATATCAACTTTAATGACTAATATATCAACTAATATATCAACTTTAATGACTAATATATCAACTTTAATGACTAATATATCAACTTTAATGACTAATATATCAACTAATATATCAACTTTAATGACTAATATATCAACTTTAATGACTAATATATCAACATTAATGACTAATATATCACCTAATATATCAACTTTAATGACTAATATATCAACTTTAATGACTAATATATCAACTTTAATGACTACTATATCAATTTTAATGACTAATATATCAACTTTAATGACTAATATATCAACTTTAATGACTAATATATCAACTTTAATGACTAATATATCACCTAATATATCAACTTTAAGAATGTATCACGTATAGACACCTCGAATGATGACTAATATATCAACTTTAATGACTAATATATCAACTAATATATCAACTTTAATGACTAATATATCAACTTTAATGACTAATATATCAACTTTAATGACTAATATATCAACTAATATATCAACTTTAATGACTAATATATCAACTAATATATCAACTTTAATGACTAATATATCAACTTTAATGACTAATATATCAACTTTAATGACTAATATATCAACTAATATATCAACTTTAATGACTAATATATCAACTTTAATGACTAATATATCAACATTAATGACTAATATATCACCTAATATATCAACTTTAATGACTAATATATCAACTTTAATGACTAATATATCAACTTTAATGACTAATATATCAACTAATATATCAACTTTAATGACTAATATATCAACTAATATATCAACTTTAATGACTAATATATCAACTAATATATCAACTTTAATGACTAATATATCAACTTTAATGACTAATATATCAACTTTAATGACTAATATATCAACTAATATATCAACTTTAATGACTAATATATCAACTTTAATGACTAATATATCAACATTAATGACTAATATATCACCTAATATATCAACTTTAAGAATGTATCACGTATAGACACCTCGAATGATGACTAATATATCAACTTTAATGACTAATATATCAACTAATATATCAACTTTAATGACTAATATATCAACTTTAATGACTAATATATCAACTTTAATGACTAATATATCAACTTTAATGACTAATATATCAACTAATATATCAACTTTAATGACTAATATATCAACTTTAATGACTAATATATCAACTTTAATGACTAATATATCAACTAATATATCAACTTTAATGACTAATATATCAACTTTAATGACTAATATATCAACTTTAATGAATAATATATCAACTAATATATCAAGTTTAAGAATGTATCACGTATAGACACCTCGAATGATGACTAATATATCATTACACACAGTAACACTACTTCCAGAATGATTTTAATCAACAATAATTATTAGAATGAACAAAAAACCCGAACGAACAGCACATAGACTGAATATTCTACGGTGCATATGCGGCTTGATTTTCAAATAAAGGGGTTATTTAATTTTATATTTTAGTTATAATCCCTTTAACCATATCGTGAAGCGATGTATCTACGTAGTTGATAAAATATGTTTGAAGCGAGTCTCTTCATTTTATCAAGAGGTGACCAGCCTTGCCCATAATCTCTGGTCAATATCCAACCTTTTTTCGTATCTCATCAGTGTACTGGCTCAACCGGTTCCCTTATGGGCTAACACAGGCGGTCAGTTGGCAGTGTTACAATCTAATCAACTTGTTCGATTTGAAAGTCGCATCGACTAAAAGGAACGAAGCTTAAGCAAAGCTTGTAACTTATAGTCGTGGTCACGTGTAATAGGGATAGTATAAGTATAAAAGACAAGTGTCTACATAAATTAGAACATATTTTGTCTCAGCAAACTTCTCCATCTTCCCTTTCTCTCTATCCACCATTAAAGTAAGATATGGCTTTCTCTATGGTAATCTTGTACGATAATCGTCTAATCTCCAATTAAATTACAACTATCATTGATCGACTAGCAATTATTTATAACTATACTTTATTAGATGTCTATCTACACTTAGGCTATCTTCGAATTGTGCAACCAGAGTTGTTCTTTTTCCTGCACTGATGATTGCCGTCATTGTGCGTACCTGTCTGAATCTGTTAGTGAAAAGGAAAGCACATCAGTTATAGTTGTCTTAAAGGTAGTGATGATGGTTACGTTGATAAAGACACAAACTTACGATGTTGGTATTCCAAGTTAAAATATAGTACCACGTTCACTTAGGGGTGTTGGCAACTTTGAGGTCGTCCCATCGAGTCACACAACGGTATCAAGTCGGTCATGAAAAGTTGATTCATATAAATTTACTTTTTATTGAAGAGGCAAATAATTCGACAACACTAGGTAGAAAAGAAGATAGGTTTATTGAGTCGCACTCACTAATCTCGTTACAATTACACACCAACTTCTTATTCTCTTATTGTGGTTATACTCATCAGCATAAGGACGGGAATTACTAGTAATATTTAAATCGTTTTACTAATTCTTTTTATTCCATCTTAGCAATACTTTTCTTTCCCGGGTGCTTCTTCGAGACTAAAGCTATTTCGAAACATCGCAATGATTAAGATTTATAAGGCAATCTTGTTTTAAAAGAAATTGTCTAGTTGTGTGGATCTTGAAAACACTTTTTTATAAAGAATAAAGGGCTGTCTGAAATATTAAAATTATGATAACATTTATAACAAGCGTTTATGTTTTCCAGCAATCTTTATATTTTATGTGTCCAAGGAGATGACATTCATCAGTTCTAATCGGAATTATATATAGGGAGAGAGAGGGAGAGATAGGAAGAGAGGGAGTGAGAGGGGGGAGAGAGAAGGTCAGTGAGAGGTGGGAGAGTAAGATGTGTAGAGAGAGAGAGATCTTGTATGTAGTACTGTTGTTATATTAGATCTGCTGAATCTCTGTCCGATTTGAATGGTCTTGATATGCGTCAGAAGCTTATCTGTAATTATGTTGGCGCCGCCTTTACTTCTTCACCTTTCTCAAAAACAGTGTCAGTCTCTTTTATAACTACGATTATGGTATGTAATCTTCAGAATTGTCTGACTTGTTCCCTGTTTACTTGGTTCTAGCTTATTTGACTCGTTGGTCTAGTGGTCTTTATCGATTCTCTGTTCAGGTACCTCGTTATAATACATCTTCCAATTCCACGAGCTCTTTCTAATAATCGTAGAATGTATTCCTCTTGAGTGTGTGTCTCCTATATGTAGCATTGCTAATTTTCAAAAACAAGGGTCAGTAGGTACCTCATAAATTTTGCATCTATAAGCGTTCGTTCTTTTCGCCCTTTATATCAAGTGATTTCATGCCTTGCCTTGAGCGATGTTCGTATCTCGCTCATCCCATTCTCTCTCTCTCTCTCTTTCTCTCTCTCCCTCCATCTCTCTCTCTCATATATATATATATATATATATATATGGTGAAATAGATTTTGACAGGAAAATGTACAATATTAGCTATTAAGCATTGATTGATTTATTTCAGTTTTTATTTAGTTAATTGTGTTAATATAGTTATTGTTATTGTTTAATTATGATGTATTTATTAATGTAGTTTTTAATCAAAAAGGTGCAATTTATCTATTCGTCACTTATCTCTTTAAGTGGTAATTATTTTGCTTAATCGTTTTATATTAGTAGTTGAAAACGTTTAAAATGTTTGTTCTAAATACGAAATTGTTTGTTAGGTTATTTTTGGTTGTAAATTGCACCGAGGATTTTGAATTTCAAAACCTAAAAATAATGCACAAAAATTATTGCACGAATAGACTGAAACGTCTAGAATCAGTGTACATCAAATAAAAAAATAAACATAAACCAAATCGCCTTAAAAGTTTTTTCACAAACCAATATAAAAAGTAAAACTTAATCTGTGTTGGGCTGATAGTCTATTATAATAATATGCATAGTATATGTATGTATAGAAGTATACGTATACCTCCCTAAGTAAAGTCCATCATATAGACTGACCTTGGAACTTTTGCACAGAGATTGGACCCTGACATATTTTGAAACAAGAAAATTACATTTAAAGGGGGTAAAACTGATATATGTTTCTCTTGTAGGGTACTGACATTGAAATGTCGGTTTCAAGGTTGCCCTATATTCTCTGTCGTTTTTGTTATGACAGCTTGCCTAAATTCGCAAGTGTATTATTATCACAGCCATGAGACCGATGGCCATAGTTTCTGTCTGTCCGAGACGTTTATTCGTTTGGTGTCCCTCGGCTTTGTTTTTCGTTCTAGTGGTTTGCAATTTTAATCGTGTTGTTTGAGCGAGGGAATATTTATAGTAAGTTATATGAATTCGCATCTTACGACATTTCTTATACATTTTTCTTTTGAGGGTGGCAATTATATATATATATATATATATATATATACATATATATAAATAAGGGAATTAACACACGATGAGTTATCACATAAAGTCTGATGAAATGCCTAGCGATACTTGTGCTACAGCTGTAAAAATATCTGGGAATTGCACGCCATGCCTAGTGTCATTTCAGGCAAGTGTCAACTAAACATCACGACCACGTTCTATTTCTAACGTTTCCACAATTAAATCATAGTCATTATGGTGACCGATCTAAGGATACTGATGGCCTGAACACTTTTTCTAAATGAGATAAAAATGTTTAAACGGTCATGAGTATGTTTCTATTATTATTTTTGAAGAGGCGTATTTGTGATCGAATCATTGTTAACCAGGAAATTATTTAACGCGAAGACGTTTATAGGTAATATATATTTTGTGTATAAATGTATTTTAAGTACTTCGTTCGGACATCGATGCCGAAATAAATTAGCTTTCTAATAATTATGATATTGAAATCTGCTGCTCAATGGTTAGTATCATAAACTTATAAAAATAATACATTAAAAAGGAACGGAACGTTTGTACAAGTTTGCAATTATTGATAATAATACTAATAATAAGTTAAAAAATATTGTGTCAAGGTTTGCGTAATTTCGACCAAGAAATATTAACATGAAATATTTATCATAAGATGGATATTATACTACATTATTATTATTACTACTATTACTGTTAATAATAATACACACAATTCGAAACGTAATGGAACATATTAAGAAATACAATAGAAGTTGTAATTATTTGGGAAAATTTCATATAAGAACAGGAATAACTGGGCACGTAGCACCCCCCCCCCCCAAAAAAAAGGAAAAAGTAAATGCAGCGACACCAATATAAAATGGTTAACTTCAATTAACCGCAGGTTTGTTATTTTTAAATAATTCACATCATATACATATCACTTTTATTATATATTTTAAAAGAAATATATCCGTAACTACTAAAGAATAATCTAAATTATTACAATTAGGGTTTTGATCAATCCTGGAAGAGGAACCCGATCACTAGTTTCCGACATTTTATTGGTGACAGTCATTCGGGTGTTTTTTTTTTCAATAGTAGCCGCGCTAGGCACTGCGGGTTCGCGATGCGATTTGCCCATTGCTATGTATTCACATACAACGCCTGGTATTTCAAAATGATCACCCATCTGGTACTGACGAGGCTCAACGTCGCTTAACTTCAGTGATCTAATAAGAACCGGAGTGTCAACGAGATTATGCCGTATATTATGCCGTACATTATATTCGTTTAAAATTAAACAATATGATTACATATAATTCTCCCCCATGAGAATAGTAATCACTTTTTCAAACAGTAGAATGGTATAGTTCCTGATGGTATAGTAAGCAAAAGATTTAGAAACTACGAGAATCAGGCAATATTTTAGCCTAAAAACAAGAATTCTGTGGACGGGTTCATAGCCATATCCGGCGATTAGAACACCTAACAATCTATTGTATTTAGTGCCTTCATTCAGATTGAAAAAGCTGATAATTTAGCGAAATATTCCAGAAATATTGACTCTACCCTATAATATATAGGCGTACGACCCAATTACGCTCATACATCGGTACTCATATGATAAACGAAGCGAAGTTCATCTTTGTCATTTGTATATGAGAGGGATGGCGAACACTCCTGCTGATTTGCAATAACAGACGTTGTTAAAATAATTTCCCTTTTACTAGGATATCAATGCCGCTGAGAAATGCTTGTGGATTTAATATTCCATTCAAACTTCCTCATTGTTAAATTGCATCCTCTTATGTCCAATTGTGTCTGAATATTCAGCTGGACGGCAGATGAAATAAATTATTAACTGACATGGTGTTTCCAGTTTTTCTATATATATTAATTGTAGCGAGTGTATCTACACGATATTCGAAACTCGAAAGAACAATCCTATATATATATATATATATATAAATTATATGTGTCTGATGTCTGTGTGTTCCCCATAGGAAGAAAGGTGAGATAACTTGCATCAAATGTATTCTTATGGAAAACTTACTCGGGAAGACAATGATAGGGTTCCAATTTTTTAAATTTCATCTCTAAAAAGGGGTATAAAGGCATACCCCCTTCAAAGATCAAATATATTATATTTTGATAAGATTGATATCATATGTATAACATTCATCGGAGAAGACAATGGAAGTGGTTGCTAACGTCTACATTACTCTCTGTGTCAAATATAAACGTGGTCTCACCTGTAAGTGCCAAATGGGGGCAAACTACTTTTAACAGTTCAATACGTATATCCGATGTTAATTAAATTTAAACCATATGTATAAGATATTAATTCTAAAAGTTTTAAAACATTTCAGGTTATTTTGACTATATCAGGAAGCGAAACGTGAGAAATGGGTTAGTTTGAACAAATAAAGTAAAATATTGTTATGAGCATAGTGAAAAAATACATATTAGTGATCCTCATACAATCCTGAGAAATGTCGAGTGTTCCTGCATGTATTTTACTAAATACATAGAAATTAAGTAATTACGTAGTATACACACCTTGTGGGCACCGTCATAGGTTTAATCCGCTATGTCGACTTCAAATACTCACTGATCTATTGTGATCATATCCGCTCTAAAACTTGTGTTGAATGGTAGGGAGTTTTAATTGTCCTCTACGTACGGGTATAATAAAAGTACGTGTTCAACAAATCGTATATAATATATCTTTGGATATAATAAATTTTACTTTGGCATAAAATAAATTTTAAAATGTTAATATACTCTTAAAAGACAAAACAAAAGAAAGAAACGCATTATTATATAGGAAATGCGCAGATGTTCTTTGCAAAAAAGAACAACAACATACAATGTCCATAGCAAAATTATATGATCACCTTTTTCCTTCTTTATAACGAATGTCCACTCTCTTATTATGGTCATTCCATCTTTTGTCACCCGCATAACGGAATGGCACCCTCTGGCAGCTCTCAACACAAAGCAATGATGGAACACTGGATATTTCTATTATCACACCATCAGTGTAATCTTCTGTCAGTCTCATCTTAATATGTTGTGGTCCCAACCCTGACTAGTCCACCAAACCATGCAATGTGTTTCACTGACCACAAAATCTGTCTATGCCACTCTTATCCAAAAACAATTTCAACCTGTCCCCAGGGGACTGGATTGTTTCTTTAGTTGGTAGATGGGTCTCAGGAACTGGAGTGTGGGGTTTGCAGTTCGCAAGGATGCTCAGGGGCAAAAAAAGCACAATAATAAAAAAAGAAGAAAAAACACAAGCATTTCAGACTTATATCTATATTACACGCAATAGAATTCCTGGCATTCCGATTGGTCGTTGATGTGTGATCGTTTTGCTCCTTCGAAACTGCAATTGCTAGAGTTTTTCATGAAGACAGCGTTGCGGGATTACTGCAATTGGTTGGATACGGCCCGAGTTAAAAAGAAAAGTGGGAAAGAAAAAAAGCGGAAGTGGGGAGACATAAGAACATATAATCGAGGAGACGATGAAAGGCTTTTAGAAAGTGAAAGATGTTGGACATAAGACGATGGGACGTTGACTGAGATATAAAGAGGAATAATCATCAAACATGGCCGGGAAAATATAATTAGGAAAGGGAATTGGATAATATAGAAAGAGAGAGGGAGTGAAGTCATAAGAAAATAGAGAAAAGGACTAATATTAAAAAGGGGCAAGATAAAGAGTTATCATAGTAAGAGAAATAATAAAGCAGATAGAAAATAGAGGGAGGTATGTTAAAAGAAGTGATTAGACAGAGAAGAAAATAGTAAATATTAAAATTGAAAGAGGGGGTGTATTAAACGTATAGAGAAAGGGTAATATTAAAAAGGAAAGGTACATCAAAGAGTAATATTGAAATACTAGGATCAAAAGAGAAAAACAATTAGAAAATGTAGAAGATGAATGAAAGAGTAGTTGTCACATATAAGGATTAAATGAAAAATGCTAATATTAAATGTGTAAGGATAAGGTAATCATCAAAAAGGAGGAGCTAAAACGAAAGTGTAATACTAAAATATTCGGACGTACTTGGAAAAGTGGTAATACACTTGTATGGAAAGTGTAATTGATATTACACGTTCCATACAAGTGTAATTTCATTAAAAATGAAAGAGTAATATTCATATATTAGAACCTAACGAGAAAGGCTAATATCTAAATAAAAGTGTAATATTTAAATATAAGGATGTAATTAGAAAAGGGGGTTATTACACTTGTAGGGAAAATGTAACAAAAAAGGGGGAAACAGAGTTATTAAAGCCAAACTCGAAAGGCTAGTATTAGACGTGTAGTGAAATAGTAACATTACAAAGAGAAAGAAAAAAGTGGTATTAAAATATTGGGATCGAAAGTTTAATATTCAATGTTTAGAAAATGTGTATTCTTAAAAAAAGTGAATTATAAAAGAGAGTTTAATATTTAACGTGTCGTGAAAGGTTAATAGTAAAACAAAGGTAAATACAGGAATAACATTAATTTAAAAAGGCAAAAGCTAATATTTAGAAAAGGGAACACGAACTTAAGTAATTATCAACAATTAAGATGAAAATTGAATGAGCGATAGTAGCAATAGAAAAGGGAAAGATATATATATATATATATATGCTCCCTCCAGTCGCATATTTTTGCTAGGCTGCCGCGTCAGAAATGAACGCTCACGCGTAAACCGATGAAGCCCCCGTCATATTTATTGGGTGGTTAGACATTGATTTTCTTTGTTTATGACCAAGAATACATTTAGTTGAAAATAAAGAAAAACAAAAATTTCGACCCCAACCCCATTTTTGTTTTATCCAATCCTCATAAATAGAAATACATTTTTTGGAGGGGGTCACATTTGTTTTTTTACTCTCCCCCATACATAGAAATGTGTTTAGTTAAGAAAAGAAAAAAAAGAAAAAGAAATTTTTTGACCGCCCCCAATTTTTTTTTAATCCTTCCCCATACATATTTTTAATTAAAAAGAAAAGAAAAAAACAGTAAAAAAATCAAATACAGGCAACACGATTAGTTATTTAAATGCTCTCGAGAAGAAGTTTACCTGAATTAAATTCATTAGAATGTGTGTTATTTTAAATAGTAATTTTTAAATCAATTATTTTAATTAAACTATTTGATTCAATAAAATTGTCATAATCAACAATTTAAAAAACTAAATACAGCGAACAGTATTTTTTCAAATTGGAAAAAGGTGTACTTAAAATAAAACAATAAAAGATCGGTACTATTTTACTGTAAGACCCACGCTGACTATGACCATGACCCTAACTCTAAACCCTAACCCTAACCCCCAATTTGACCCTGACCCTAACGCTAACGACGGGGTCAAAGTTAGCGCGGGTCCTACAGTGAAAAAAGCACCAAAAAATCAAATACAGTGAACACGATTAGTTATGTAAATGCTCTCGGTAAGAAAGTTTACCAAAATTAAATTCATTAGAATGTGTGTGTCTGTGTATTTGTTTAATGACCTTTTTTTAATTAAACAATTTGATTCTAAAATCAGTTACATAGTTTTCCAGTACAATGTGTTAGTCTTTTTGTTGACAGAAAAGAAAAAAATCACATTTTTTATTTTAATAAATCAAACACGAAATAATAAAAACAATTTGTAAATAAAAACTTAACAGCGTAAAAGGTAAAAAAAAATCATAAACACAGTTAAGGTTGTAAAAAGATGATAATATTCAAAGTTTGTTTAGATTTGGAAGAACAGGTGTACCTATAATGAAAGTATTAAAAAAATAAATATAGTAAACACAAATAGATTTTTAAATGCGCTCGAAAAAAAAGTTTACCTAAACGAAATTCGTTATTATCTGTGTGGTTTTTTACATAGTAATTTTTAAATCAATTATTATTTTAATTAAACAATTTGATTTAATAAATGTGTCTTTTAATACATAATGGTTAATAAGATTAAGAAAATTAGCAAACAAAGAACGTTTTAATAAAAAAAATCAGAGTAAAAGTAACACGGTAAATGCCAACGTTTTGTTTACATTTTAAATAACTCGCCCGTATTGCGTGCATACTGAATAATCAGAGGGAGGTAACCGATTCAATTGAGTGACTCAGGCTGTTCAAAACAGTTTCGCAATAGATAGATTAACTACGTAACTCATTTCATGTGTGTATATATATAAATAATAAAAGAAATAATTATAATTTATAAGTAAGAGAAGTAAGCGAGAAAAATAGCGTAAATACATGTGGAAATCTGAAGAAAACAATCATGAGTGTATATTTGCGAATACTAATTTTTTAGAAGTTGAAAAGCAATTAATTATGTAAATTGAGAAATGCGCATAGTGTTTACGGCGGCTTTTTCAGTAGTATATAGAGGCTGACAGACTAAGTAAATAGTAATATTACTCTGATAGAGTTTCGGCTTCAGACAGACATATACATAATCTCCATTATTAATATACATATAATATATATATATATATATATATATATATAAAATAATCACAAGAGTTATCCACACAATGTAATCGCGTCTATATGTAAACGTGTCCGCGGAATCAATAGGAGTGGTCCGGAATATTAACGTGCTACCTAAGAAAGCAATAGGTATAACCGTTCTTAAAACTTTAATATATCCTATGTTGATGGCATTTAAATCATATGTATATCATTCTTCGGAAAAGATAATAGAAATTGCCCCTCAATGTGGCGAATCTCGATGTGCACTCTCTAAAGAAACTATTGAGGCAGAATACCTTAAAAACATTCAACGCACATATCTAATTTGAATGAAATGTGACCAATATTTGTAATACACTGATTCAGATGTTTATCCAGCATTGCAATTTTTGTGTTTTTGTGCGAAACGGGGGCCAATAAACAAGAAAGAAAGTGTTATGGTCTCATGGAAAAAAATACGTTATTTTTCCTTATTTAATCTGAAGCAACATCGGCTCTTCCTGTTTGTATACAATACAGTTTATCTTAATACATGTCTGTAAATTCAGAGGTTTTCCATTGTTAGTAGTGGATTTCAACATGTCTGTCTCTTTAGAATTGTATTCATATGCAAAGAAACGGTCAGATACTGCGTGGACCGGAACAAAATGTTAAGATAAACGATATTTATTACTGATAAAGTCTAGCTTGAACTATTTTATTTGTTTGTAGAAGTATTTATTTTTTAAGGCAAATTTTGTAATATACTCTATTAGAAATGATCGCTGCTTCTATTTATTTTCCTCCCACAAGGTAAGAATTGACACAAGGTCGGGAAAGTGGGAAAGAACAAGCGCTCGAGAATTTGAGCACACTGGCCGTTTTAAAAATTGCCTGGGCAGCCCCGTCGACATTCCCCGGTAGGGACGCCTCAGACAGTAAGCAATAAACTTACTCATCCCCAAAGAAGGGAGGTAAAGCCTGGGAAGATGCACCTACTAGAACTGCACAGGACCGACAACCCCCAATAGACTGGCGTAAATCCAGATCCGAAGGCCCGGACGATACCGGTGTTATTAGGCGGGGTATAAAAAAACCCTGGTTGAACTTATATATATATATATGTGTGTGTGTGTGTTAGGTTAAACAACAGGGTAATTCGTGTTGGTTTCTTTTTTATCTATCTTTTCTATGGTAACGGACTAATGATCTAATGTTCTGTTCGAGGATGAACAGGAACTCGCCATAACTGCTAACGTCTTCAACTCCCATCAGTCTCCTTCGGGCACGTAGGAGTTATGCAAACCAAAACTGGTGAATTAATTTAGAAACTCGATTAACACTTTTTTATTATTAGAACATATTAAACAGGTTGCAATATGAGACAGCGAGGATGGCAGTGTTTTTTTACTAATATGTCGGTGAATTCTTTTTTTTACCAACACTTAGAACACAAAACCCCCCAAAATCGTTTGTTTTGTAAAATAATTATTATGCTTTGAATAGGCAATCGTCTGGTCCGCTCCGCTACAGATCCTTTTCACAAATATATTGTAGCTAATTACTTTTTTATATTGTCAATAACAAGACACAATAATAACAAATGACACAATACTAACAATTTATCAGATATCGGATGTTGAATCTTTTCAATGTTTTTTTAGTAGTCTCATCGTTTTGTATGTAAGGCGAAAATGTAAATGATATTTCTCCACTGAAGTGCGGGAATAATACATTGAAGGAACTGATGAAAATTGTGTCTTAGGATTGCTTTTTGCATGGACTTTGAAATATAATTAATATAGTATACTGTATTAGCTCTGCTAGTCTTATATAAGACTAGCAGAGCTACCCGACGTTGCTCGGGGTCATAAACATATAAAATAGAAGAAAAATCGCATGTCTAACATCTTTATATTCAAACTTCTATTTCTCTCCCTCTCTCTATAGCCGTCTCTTTGTTTTTCTACTTTTCTCCTCCCTGGTCGCCCCATTTCACCACTACTTTCTCATTTTGCCTTTTGTGAAAGCTGTTTCTTCCGCACCATTTCTCTTACGTGGCCCAGGGCAAAAGTATGACATATTTCTATAAAATGTACCACCTCTGTCTTCGCATCTATATAGGTACTTATCTCCGTCCCCGTGTGCATACAATATAGGTACTTATCTCCGACCCGGTGTACATACTATATACGTACCTATCGCCGCCCCGGTTCGCATACTATAGACGTAGCTATCTTCGTTCCGGTTCGCATAATATATACGTACCTATCGCCGACCCGGTGCGCATACTAGATACGTACCTATCGCCGCCCCGGTGCAAATACTATATACGTACCTATGTTCAAGTTTTCCATTAAGGTTCAGTTAATATGAAAAGTGAAGAATATTATTTCCTCTCTCCAATAGACAAGTTAACTACGTTCTAGTATATCTTCATTATGGCCTATTAGTCTTACCAGTCTCTAGGAGAATAATTCATCTAGTGTGGTGTAGTATCCAGCTTAGTGTACTTATTGGAGGCAACATTAATTGAAGAACGTGCACCATTCTTCGTATAAGTCAGTATGGCTACGCCACATTAAGAATATCTTATTTGGGCTTCGAAACTCAGTCAGAATTTACTCGTAGGGGGAAGTACTATCATGCCAGGGTGTCCTGAGAAACATTACAAACTCAAGTACAGTGTCTGCGGGTGTGTCTTTTAATGAATACTTGATATATCTCTGTATCTATCTATCTATCTATCTCTATCTCTCTCTTTCTCTCTCTCCTTCTCTCTCTCTCTTTCTCTCCCTATTTCCCTCTCTCTCTCTCTCTCTCTCTCTCTCTCTCTCTCTCTCTCTCTCTCTCTCTCTCTCTCTCTCTCTCTCTCTATATATATATATATATATACATATTTCTCTCTCTTTCTCTATCTCTTTCTTTCTTTATCTCTTTCTCTATCTCTCTCTCTATATATATCTCTCTATCTCTCTCTTTATATATATATATACATATTTCTCTATCTCTCTCTTTCTCTATCTCTTTCTTTCTTTATCTCTTTCTCTATCTCTATCTCTCTCTCTCTCTCTCTATATATATATATATATATATATATATATATATATTCATTCCTTGTGCTACAAAGTTTGCAATTTCTTTCTGACCCCTCCCCCCCCCCCCCCCCCGCTTGCTGGTTTTGCCAATTTCAACTACAAGAACGTTTTTGGTTTCGCTTTATTCTTCTTTTCTATTGAAGATCATTTTCATTTTTCATCTTATTCGCTTCTTGCATCAATTTCGTTTGACACAACGTTTTTTTTACTCTTCTTGCCAACCTAATCTTCCCAGCTGGAAAAATTGTTTGTTCAAATAAGCAACGTCAACTGAGTTGTTATATAATGGTGACAGGCAAGCAATAGCTTTGCTAGAAAGGATATAATAATGGAGTACACACTCACACTCACACACATATATATATATGCATATACATATGTATATTTTCGACATAAAGGTATTAGTGTGTAAATAGATTGAGGGGTGAACAGAATAAAAATAGAGCATGTATGACTACAGTAAAATAAAAGCTTATTGTGTGGACTATAAATATGTTAATAATTATTATTTCATGTATATACACATAGAATATTATAAGGTATGATAAAAGCAGTACCATGACAAAATATATATAGAAAGTAGGCTACACAGGCGTCCATATTTCATTCCGGCATGAAATCATCAACTTGATGTGTAGCTTACTTGCCATAGGTATATTTTATACCATATATATATATATATATATATATATATGTGGAAAATATTGTAATCTTTTTCCTCTGATGAAAATAATGTTTCTTAAAAACTCCATGGATTAAAGATAAGATCTCTACTTGTTTTGAACTTTTAATGATTTAATAAATATTGTAAGTGTATAACGTTATTTTTTAGCATACATTTATATATACATATATATATATATATATATATATAGGGGGTGGGAGTCAAAATGCACGCAAGTTATAAACTCTTTATTAAATGTATATTAAATCATACGAAATGAAAGTAAATGTAATCAATAGAAAACAGAGTTATTAGGATTTGAAACATTACAACAAATGTTCAATTATACCGCCTCCTTCTTCTTCAATCACCATCTTTGCACGTTTCACCAAATTATTCACAGCACGCCCAAGTTCATCATAGGACACTTTATTAATTTCTGAAATGATGCAAGTTCTGAGCTCATTAAGATTGTTAGGCCGGAATCGATAGAATATACGGACCTTCAGTTTGACCCCAAAATAGAAGTCGAGTTGACTGAGACTAGGCGACCTTGGTGGCCACGGTGTTTCGTATCCTCGACAATCACACGATGTTCTTGAAATTTTGAAGCCAGAAAATCTCACACCAACACCGAATCGTGGGGAGGAGCTCCCTCGTGTATAAAGACAACAGTCTTCATTTTACGCTTTCTCTGTAGCTAAGGGATGAGAGGATCGCGAATCAGCGCGGTATAAATCACTCGATCAATTGTTGAGTCAAAGAAAAATGGTTGCAATCGATATTCAGCACTAAATGACAATCAACACACACAACTTGTCTGGGTGCAGACTTTTAGATAAAACCGTTTTTGGATTTTAAAAGCTCCGAATTACACTACTATGGCGGTTAACCAAGCCGTCAACCGAGAAATAAGCCTCATCTGACCACAGTACATCTTTTAACACCAACTGATTTTACATAACTACATTTGCGAAATAAAGTCGTTGTGGTATGTCCAATCATCGATAGATTGTACCAAGCTGAGGCAGTAAGGCTGTATACCTTAGTGATGAAGAATTCGTGTAACACTGCGTTGAGGAATGCCTGTGAATTAAGCTGCACCTCTTGAACTTGCATGGTCAAATTGATTAATTGATTGTAAGTTTGTGACTACCTCTAAAACAGCACATACACAATTTTCCCCCAGTGACGGCCTGCCGCTTGATGGTAAATGATAGAGTGACTTTGTGCTCTCGATTTTTTTTATCAATCGTGTCTTAGTACATAAGGAAAATGTATTATTAAGCATGACTTTTATCGTTCTGTATACCCTCATTGTTCCATCCGCATTTTCCTTATTATAAGTATACAAGTCTAGTTTCCAAATCAAGTGGCATGATGTAAATAATTACCTGTAAAGTATAAAAAACATTAATTATACAAACGTGATGCATATATCTAACACATATATAAAAGTAATGTAAACGTATGTATTATTGTTGGGATAATTACATCGCAGATTTCCGTTGCAAAGAAAACGTGAAGTGATTTTAAACATTAAACTGAAGCTCCATTGAAAGAAATATTTCTTCTGAAGCTCCATTGAAAGAAATATTTGTTCTGAAGTTCCATTGAAATAAATAGTTGTTCTGAAGCTCTATTGAAAGAAATAGTTATTCTGAAGCTCCATGAAAGAAATAGTTGTTCTGAAGCTCCACGAAAGAAATAGTTGTTCTGAAGCTCCACGAAAGAAATAGTTGTTCTGAAGCTCCACGAAAGAAATAGTTGTTCTGAAGCTCCACGAAAGAAATAGTTGTTTAGAAGCTCCACGAAAGAAATATTTGTTCTGAAGCTCCACGAAGGAAATAGTTGTTCTCAAGCTCGAATAAAGAAATAGTTGTTCTGAAGCTCCATTGAAAGAAATAGTTGTTCTGAAGCTCCATTGAAAGAAATAGTTGTTCTGAAGCTCCATTTAAAGAAATAGTTGTTCTGAAGCTCCATTGAAAGAAATAGTTGTTCTGAAGCTCCATGAAAAAAATAGTTGTTCTGAAGCTCGACGAAAGAAATAGTTGTTCTGAAGCTCCAATAAAGAAATAGTTGTTCTGAAGCTCCATTGAAAGAAATAGTTGTTCTGAAGCTCCATTAAAAGAAATAGTTGTTCTGAAGCTCCATTGAAAGAAATAGTTGTTCTGAAGCTCCATGTAGAGAAATAGTTGTTCTGAAGCTCCATGTAGAGAAATAGTGTTTCTGAAGCTCGACGACAGAAATAGTTGTTCTGAAGCTCCATTGAAAGAAATAGTTGTTCTGAAGCTCCATGTAGAGAAATAGTTGTTCTGAAGCTCCATTAAAAGAAATAGTTGTTCTGAAGCTCCATGAAGGAAATAGTTGTTCTGAAGCTTCATTGAAAGCAATAGTTGTTCTGAAGCTCCATTGAAAGCAATACTTGTTCTGAAGCTCCATGAAAGAAATAGTTGTTCTGAAGCGCCATGAAAGAAATAGTTGTTCTGAAACTCCTTGAAAGAAATAGTTGTTCTGAAGCTCCATGCAAAAAATAGTTGTTCTGAAGCTCCATAAAAGAAATAGTTGTTCTGAAGCTCCATGAATGAAATACTTGTTCTGAAGCTCCATGAAAGAAATACGTGTTCTGAAGCTCCATTGAAAGAAATAGTTGTTCAGAAGTTCTATTGAAAGAAATAGTTGTTCAGAAGTTCTATTGAAAGAAATAGTTGTTCTGAAACTCCATTGAAATAAATAGTTGTTCTGAAGCTCCATTGAAAGAAATAGTTGTTCTGAAGCTCGATTGAAAGAAATAGTTGTTCTGAAGCTCCATTGAAAGAAATAGTTGTTCTGAAGCTCCATGAAAAAATTGTTGTTCTGAAGCTCTATTAAAAAAAATAGTTGTTGTGAAGCTCCATTAAAAAAAATAGTGTTTCTGTAGCTTCATTAACAAAAATAATTCTTCGCAAGCTCATTGAAAGAAATAGTTGTTTTGAAGCTCTATTAAAATATAGTTGTTTTGAAGCTCCGCGAAAGAAATAGTTGTTCTGAAGCTCCATGAAATCTAGACCAGATAAAGGAGGTGGTGTTTGATCATCACTGCTGGTGACCAGTGAGCTTAAATGTTTTATCTTTAAATCTCCGTAATTGTGTTTTATGGTCAACAACTGATGAGTCCTACAATAATATTAAGCCTGGCATAAATTCTTCGACACTACATAATACAATGATTACAAGAGATAAATTGACTTACTAGCAAATGAATTTTCCAATGGTTGTTCTGAAGCTCTAACAAATAAATTTAACAGATGAAAAATATAAACAAATTCATACTGTTACATGTATGTCTTTATTTGTATAAGGATATTGGTTCATTTTGAATCTGAATAAAGAGATGACCACGGGATGAATGTCAACGGGGTATGTACCACTCCATCATATAAAAGAGTCGATTAGTTTCTCAAGTTTCGACTAGAAAAACATTTGTTTTCTAGATTTCCATGGAATGTTGGTGGATAGACCCTTCAGTAAGGTGTTAAATACATGGTTGACACATACAACGAATGGCTTCTAACGTAAAGATACAACGACGAAAAACATTTGTCGGAAAAGAGATGCGGAGAGCAGAAACGCGCAATATGTCCGTTCTCACCGTTCAAAAAGGCAAATATTATTACAAGCTTGGCTGAAATCTCCTTTGGAAACACACAGTGTCTAAATCGCGCCATTTTTCTCATCGCTGAAATGAACAACATCCTGTTTCTGTCTTTTTGTATGTGTGAATTCTTTCTCTTTTTTTCTCTCTCTCTTGTTTACCAAATTTATCTCTACCTTCTAATCTACCTCTCTTACTGGTGTCTTCCTCTCGCCCACCACCTCTCTATTAAAAAGTGGTAGAGAAACTAATGACACATCCTTCCTTATATGATGAAATATACCGAAGACCAGCATATTAACAACAATGATTCTCTCTCTCTCTGTCTCTCTCTTTCTCTCTCTCTCTCTCTCTCTCTCTAGATAAATAGATATATATATATATAGAACTAGATGAAGTAAAAGGATAAAATAATGTTCGAAACAAATTTTATTACAATTCAAAGTTCAAGCAAAGTACTTTAAATTCATTTAAAAAACCTTCTCCTCAGAGGACCATTACCGCAATGCCATTACTGCAGGGAATAAATATAAACTTTGAAAATATATTTTTAAAAATATATAAAATACATAAAGGTATATAAAACATCAAATATATCGGCCCAAAACACACTTTTCTGTTAAACTTATACAGTTCATCCAAGTCATAAAGTTTAAAACTCATGAGTTAAGGACTTTAAAATACTTTGCTTGAAATTTGAATTGTAATAAAATTTGATTCGAACGTTATTTTATTCTTTGACTTCATCTAGTGCTATTAATGCTCTATCCAGTATATTGACCTTCATTTTTATCCGGATGTTCACTAATTAAAGATATCAGTTGCCTCTTATACCTTTTGTTGTATTAACCTTATATATATATGTGTATATATATATATATATATATATATATATCTATATATATATATATCTTGTTCCATGTATACACGCAATAGCATAAGGGGATATTATATGTTGCGTATATAGTTTCAATATTTACTTCGTAAGTAGAGCTTCTTGACTAATTACAACAATGTTGTGTAGTATCAGCCGAGGCTGGTTCCAACGTACGTGTTGTCCACCCATTCTCTTTATCTGTGGCTCGTAAGTGGTTGTTGTTTAGCTGGGGGTGTTTATGCATTCACGATTTTCATTAACATTTTAACTCTTTTTATTATTAAAGTGTGTTGTATGGTCTCAATCTTCCATTGTATTCTAGTTTATTCTAGTCTTTTTTCCCATGTTTTTCAGAAGTGTTGCTAGTCCTTCTACAATTACTGGTAATATAGTAATTTTCTTATTTTTATTATGATTATTAGTAATAGTATTTACTCACATGTAGTGTTGGCATAAGTCATTATTAGTGATTTTTCACAGACAACAACTAGTGGTGTTCCCTGGAGTCTGAATGACAGCAAGTCCCTCTTGACGGCGAGCACTCTCCGTCTATTTCGATAACCGTTGGAAATCGTGTTGCATGATCGTAACAGCAGTCCGTTGGAGATAAAATGATATACAAGGAACTCTCTCTAGCAACAAATCAAAGACGACGATGCTAAACCCGCGGAGTGCGACGGTAGTACTATAACCGTAATCCATCAAAACAGATGAGGGATAACCGTGCACATTTGATCACGTCAGGAAATTGTGACCGCATCCATCAAACCGAATAGAGAAATAGTAGAGGGGTGTGATCTTTTATGACACACTGTTTAGATGTTTAGCCTACTTTTAACTGTTGTCGTAGCAAAAATATTTTACAAAGACAGGCCGCTAGCGTGCAGCCAAACATCAAACATTTATGAAGTAGACTTTAAGTAGAAAGAGTCTCCGGTAAAAAGTTACTACGTGGTTTTCAAACTGGTGCGAACATTTTATAAACATATTCATGCCGCTGTTGGTGTTGAATACGATGGATAACTTTGATTGGCTCATATGTCGCAGGACATAGGAAGTACCTCAGTCTTAGTACATCAAGACATTTGAAGGTTAATTGTATATATACATATATAGATTCAATAAAATTTTGAAACCTTAATGAATGTGTGTTATTTTTTTTTGTTGAAATAAATACAATTTATTTTAAACTTAGCTATCGGTGATCAAACTTCCTTGTCAAAAGAAAAACAAATTTTATCTCATATTGTTTAAAATGAAATGCAGACTTATTGTGGCGGAAATGTCTAACCCTATCCTAATATGTGTATATATGTATGTAAATATGTATTTATATATATGTATGTATATATATGTATGTATATATATGTATGTATATATGTATTTATATATATGTATGTATATATGTATTTATATATATGTATGTATATATG
This sequence comes from Sepiola atlantica, assembly GCA_963556195.1. Taxonomy (NCBI): domain Eukaryota; kingdom Metazoa; phylum Mollusca; class Cephalopoda; order Sepiida; family Sepiolidae; genus Sepiola; species Sepiola atlantica. The sequence continues at coordinate 183,537,709 of OY744522.1, forward strand.
TATTTATATATATGTATGTATATATGTATTTACATGTATGTATATATGTATTTATGTATATATATATATATATATGTATATGTGTATGTATGCATGTGTGTGTGTATATGTATGTATGTTTATATATAGGTATGTTTATATATATATATGTGTGTGTGTATATATATGTAAGTTTATATATAGGTATATACGTATGTTTATATATGTGTGTGTATGTTTATATATATATATATGTGTGTGTGTATGTTTATATATATATATGTGTGTGTATGTTTATATATATATATATATGTATATGTTTATATATATATGTGTGTGTATGTTTATATATATATATATGTGTATATGTTTATATATATATATGTGTGTGTATGTTTATATATATATATGTGTGTGTATATGTATGTGCGTATGTTTATATATATATGTATGTGCGTGTGTGTATATATGTATATGCATGTGCGTATGTGTATATATATATATGTGTGTGCCTATATGTATATATATATATATGTATGTGCGTATGTTTATATATATATATGTACGTATGTTAATTTATATATATATATATATATATATATAATGAGCGTATGTTATATATATATGTGTGTGTGTGAGCGTATGTTTATATATATATATATGAGTGTGTTAACGTATGTTTATATATATGTGTGTGTGTGAGCGTATGTTTATATATACATATGTGTGTGCGTATGTTTATATATACATATGTGTGTACGTATGTTTATATATACATATGTGTGGTCGTATGTTTATAGATATGTGTGTGGGTGTGCGTTAGTCTATATATATATATATGTGCGTATGTCTATATATATGTGTGCGTATGTCTATATATATGTATATATATGTGTGCGTATGTCTATAAATATATATGTGTACGTATGTCTATATATATATATATGTATGTGCGTATGTCTATATATATATATATGTATGTGCGTATGTTTATATAATATATATATGCGTATGTTTATATATATATATATATATATATATATATATATATGTGTGTGTGTGCGTATGTTTATATTTTGAGTGTATATGCTTTATATATATGTATCAAAATGGGTATATGTATATATATATGCGCGTTTACAATTATATATATATATGTATGGTATACTTACTTTGCTTCTTTCTCTATTTTATTTTAGCTTTGTGTTTCAGTATGTCTCTGCCACTGACCATCATAATATATATACGTTTCTGTTGACTTAAGGACTGTCTGTTTTTCTATCTCTTCCCCTCTCTGTGGCATATCTACGACCATTTACGGTTCCTATTGCTGTTTCCTACCCGAGATCTTCTATAGCTCTTTTAATCTTAGTTTTGCATCATCTCTTTCCTGTCCTCGACCAGCGTCTCTCTCTGATTCTTTTCTCTGCTACAAATATTATTACAAGCCTCAACCGAATCCTCATTCGGAACGCGAGAAAAACAAACAGGCGAAGTCAACATTCCAGGAAAGCGTATTCACTTTCTGACAACCTGTAGAACATTGCTTTGAAATTCACTTGCTTCAAGCACGTCGATTACTTCCCTCACCCCGACATTATTCCGGTGACCAGGAATTCTTCAGATGAAACCCGAGGAAAGCTATTCTGCGTTCTTACGATAGTGGGTGAGCATTTCAAATCGTTGGTGAAAAAATACGTCATATGTTTATTTACGCAACACCGTCACTATATATATGGTTCTTTTTAGACAACGTCAGTGTATATGGTTCTTTTTAGACGCTATTTTCTATGTATATATATATATATTTATATCTTTCTCGAAAAGGCTAGACACAAGGTCAGCTGAGATTTTCTAAACACACTGCACGAGGTGGCGTGGATTCGTTTCAACGAAAAATGTTCAATCAACTTTTTCGGCATTGTCCGATATATGCGCAATACACTAACCTCTTCTAAGAGAGAAGGTAAAACATGGGACGTAACAAAACTATACCTCATCTCGAGAGCAACAAAGTCACTTATGGACTGATTGTCGAGGACGTATATTCGACTGATAGGAACAGCACGTACGCAAGCTGTGTCAGATAACAGTGCTTGATATAACCCAACTGGAAATATCATGAAATATAATTCATTCCTAAAAAGATATTAGCGCTTATGTTCAAAGTATTTGATTAGATACGTATGGGGTTTTCGATACTTATTTTACATATAGGTATTATTGTTGTCGTCGTTGTCGCCGTTTCCCGCTAGAAGGCTTCACACAAATGTTTATCAGTTAAAGGTCACTGACACTTACCTATAGTGTTCGTTGGAGCCCGAGTAACAGTTCTTCAAAGATGTCCAGCACTTTCCAACTTTATAGATAACTATAGCTAATTATATTGCGTTGTCAGAACATCCGTGGTCCATTGATTTTCTCGCTAACAACGACAATTGGTCTTCTGTAGACTTTGAGTGACAGTAAGCCTCCTCAAAAGGTGTAGTAATCTTGCACCCTTGCAGTTGATATCTTGTTGAAGCTCTCCCTCCTCATTCTTTCCATCTTTCTGGACTAGTTACAACAATTGTGTGTAGTATCAACTGAGGCTGGTTCCAACGTATGTGTTGTTCATCCTTTCTATCTATATGTGGCTCGTAAGTGTTTGTTGTTTATTTGGGTTTGTTTCTGCATTCAAGATTTTCATTAACATTTTAACTCTTTTCATCATTACAGTTTGTTGTATGGCCTCAATCTTCCATTGTATTCCAGTTTATTCTAGTCTTTTTTTCCATGTTTTTCAGGACTGTTACTACTGCTTCTACAATTACTGGTAATATAGTATTTTTTTAAATATTTTCATTATGATTATTATTAGTAGTAGTAGTATTTACTCACATGTAGTGTTGGCATAAGTCATTATTAGTGATTTCTCACAGACAACAACTAGTGGTGTTCCCTGGAGTCTGAATGACAGCAAGTCTCTCTTGATGTCGAGCACTCTCCGACTATTTCGATAACCGTTGGAAATCATGTTGCATAATTGCAACAGCAGTTTATCATTGATTTCTCAAATGTCAAATATAAAAAGAGATATCAACAGGCAAACCGACTCAGAAGGAATGGTAATAATTGAAATATTGAAGGCGTTTTATGCCACTCAAATTGTACGGAAAACCAGATGGTACCACCAACGATTAATAACAGCGAATGGTTGATGCAAGAACACTGAGTTTTAATAATAATTGAATAGAGATGTATATCTCTAAATTTTGTATGAGCGAAAATTTTGTCTGAATTAAAAAAAAATATGTAAGAGAAATAGATAAGAATTAATTATAATGCGGTGATATGATTTCAACATTACAATGGTTACGGGATACAAAATATGTTTATGGGGTCTTAATCCATCACTTTGCATATTGTTGTTGCTAGTTTTAATATATAACTAGAAAATGTGACATTTTGGGGCACCACCTTGGCTCGGGTTGGATTGTCTGAATCACGAAAATGTGAGGTTGCTATTTGTTTTTAAATTAAATACCGCTCCCCCCAAAAAAGTATAATTCTCTCTCTCTCTCTCTCTCTCTCTCTCTTAATCTACGGATTAAATAGCATTAATACCCTTTTCATCTCTCTTCATCGTTTTTATAACGAGAGGGGGAAGAGCATCTGTGATCGACATCACATAAAATAAGACCGGTAGATAACACAGTGAATATTGACATCAGTTAAAATTGATAAACAGAAACGTAAGTACATATGGGTCATTTGGTGAGTTAATTGCAAATTACTACACATAGAACAATGAAAATCGTAGTTTTCTTTAGTAAATACTGGGTTCCATAATGGAGTGACATTTTAACATGTATTGTGTGATTAAACTATATAGTAAATTGTCTTAAAGAAAACAAATGTAATTATATACAACAGTTCGACAAAAGAGTAAATTATGAAACGAGGAGAAACGGTAATGTTCTTAAATAAATTGCAATAAGTTCAGCATGAACAGGTACATGATGCTGAAGTAAATACTACGAACAGTGGGAGAGAACTACTGAGACTCCAGACTATTGGAACCAATAGAAATATTCCATTATGTATTTTATTTTTCAAATTAGTCCACTTCTAAGTCCACACACTCCCTACATGGTACACAGACAACCGTAGAACGTCGAAACGTAGTCATAGAGATTAATGCCTACAGCTTACAAGAATCCGTAACCTGTGGTGAAGCAGTGCCCTTCAAGATCTTTGGTCATGACAGTCAGAGGGTGACAAATTTAACAAGTGGAGTGGATGTAGAAAGAGTTGGAAGCCATTCCAATGGAGTGTTGCCTTCACTAACCTAAACCCTAACCCAAACCAAGTCCTGCCTGCTAATAAATTGTTTATATTTTTTTAGAAATTAATCAGTTCCTTCACTCAACAATAGGAAAAAAACATAAAAGATACTACCAAGGCTGCTGAAAAAAAAGATGGGCTCCCTCTACCTGGCAGGAAAACTGCTTAAACCTGCCACATGTGGATTACTGCATCAACCACTGGTGTTTCCCTATATGACAGAGTGCACAAAATAGTCTCAAACCTAATAGTCTCCGTACTGCTTACCAAGATCAAACCCCTGTCCCATCGCCGCAATGTTGCATTCGATGTGCTTATTTTACAAGTACTTGGAGGGAATGTGCTTCAATGAACATACTACACTTGTACACACTCAAAGTAAATACCTCCAACAATCCGACTAGTAGAAACATACAACCATTCACTGTAAAAATCCCCAGATGCCGGAAATCCTTCCAATATAATATCTTCTTTCCTCAGACCGTTTGCTTCCCTGCTCCTTGTTTCCCAGGAACAAAAATGTAATGTTAAATTAATTTGATATGTTTACTAGTCGTTATAGCCCGTTATATTTCAGTAGCAATATTCCTTGTTTGCTGTGAGCAAAAATAAACAAGTGTTAGCACCTACAAAATTGGTAGTTAAGCATATATATAGTGGCAAGATATGAAGGCAATGTGCTTCTGTACTCTTGAAGCAGATGAAAATTTCATCTGTAATTCAGAAGAGTCTGTTGAAAATGGAAATAATCCAAACTTTGTTTGTTGTTGTAACAATAACACATAAAGAAAATCCAGAAAATTAGTAAGAGACTAAAAAGGTTACTTATGCAGTTTACTAACAAGACTGAAATAATAACGTTATTATTTAGAAAGCATTTATTAACATGCGAAGGTGATTGTTGATTTACTATTCTGTTTATAAAATTGTTAGGTAAAAGTACAGAATAGTTAATAAAGCACACCTCCCAATGTTAATAATGGCTTTCTAAAGTATAAAGTTATCATTTCAGCCCGGTCTGTAAACTGCATAAGTATCCTTTTTAAAATGTAGTTTCTTACTAACTATCTGACTTTTCTTCTTGGGTTATGGTTACAACAAAAAAAAAGTTTGAATTATCTCCCCTTTCTACCTACTCTTTTAAAATAAAAATAATAATCTCATCAGCCCCCAAAACACCGAAGGCAGTTATTTGTTTGTGTATATCTCAGATGTCTGTGTTGGGCTAAGAATTTTGAATCAAGCGCTTGTACTTGTATTTTTAAATTTAAAAGGGGTCAGAATTAAAACGTATTTAGCAACCAAAAAGCTTCAGAAATGTGGGCTGTAAAGCAATTAGGGGTACTAATCTAATTTTGACGTTTAAAAAAAACCTCTAACATCCCTCTTCATGAGATAGAGTAATGTAGCCCTTAGGCTGACTTCTTGACTAGTTAAATGTAAATATAATAACTTACACATTTCTTTCTTGCAGGAAACTGGAAACATTGTCGGGCTAATCTAATAAATCAATTCTGTATAACTCCTTAGCGTAAATATAATGAGCAGGTATTACCATGAGATGGCACTGGCGGGAAAATGAAATGAATACAGGAAGGAGCAATGGTTGAGAGGTTTAGAAGGCAATAAATAACGAAGGCTATAATAAAAGAAAGAAAGTAAAGAAGTGAAATATAACCGATGGAATAACATCTCCGACGAGAAAGACGCTTGGATACATCTACGGAGTTAATTATCTGTTGAAATATAATACTTGCTTGGCCAGACGAAAGTATTTGAACTTGATAGAAAATATTAAAAACTATGGATGCATAAGAGAAGTACAATTGGAAACTTAATTTCTCTATTTATTGTTTAAAAAGCAAATGTGGATTATGTTATCATTAGTTGTTAATGGATAGTTCTTCTTCCATAGTTGCTTTGTTTCTTTCTCTTTTTCATGTCGTCCCTGCTTTTTTCTTCAGAGGTCCGTCCCTTTATGAAGTTATTTTAACATTTCAAATGGCAAGCTTTCATTTACTTATATATATATATATATATATATATATATATATATATATATATATGCAAACATTGTTGAAAAATAACAGAATTCGTCTGTTTAATTATCCCTTTTTTCAATTTTTCTAATGTTTTTTTTGTATTAAAATCAAAAATAAATACATTTTTCCATATGTTTAACAGGTTTCACGAACCATTCTCAAGTATCAAAGGCGAATGAACAAAAAAGTTATTGAAAAAAGAAAATTTTAAAAAGACGGCAGAGAAATGCGTATAGAACATTTTTCGCATTGATTCCAGGAAGTTGTTGACGATTTAAATTCAGCAACGATAAATGGCATCACAGAAACAAAATCGCATTAGGTTAAGCATTTAAAAAACGTTACCACTGGTTTCATATGTGATGCTGTTAATTTTAGCTTGCTGTGTTGTTATGTATGTAGCCTCCAGTATTTTAAATATTTTTTTTAATTGGTGTCGGAATGTATCATTTAAGTAGTATTAAGTAGAATTTGTTATAAATCAGACTGAGGGCAGTTATGTTTTTGTAGCTGTTAGTAAATATATTAAAAAAGATAGAGAGGAGAAAAAAACAATTAAACGAACCTGGTCAAAATGTCCATGACTTTTTCTTCCTATGTGTTCTCGTTATTTTTAATTTTTGTCCTTTTCATACATTCTGGCTAAACGGCCTTTAATTACAAGATATATCGTGTGTCTCATTCTTATATATATAAACATATATATATAACACAATGTCATCCTAGTTCCTTCAAAAACTATTTTATATACAAACAATTGTTTTTTCCTATTTCGTAAGGCTACACATTTATAGTATACAAATGAATGTACCAAATATTCACAAAAAGGCTTCATTGATGCATAACACACTACAGTCAGACTGAAAAAACATGCGTCCAATATTGTGTAGGTATATATATATATATATATATGTGTGTGTTATAATGGAATAATTCCAGGAAGAAATCGGGGTAAGAGAGCTCAATGTGGTAAACAGAGCAAGAAAAACGTAAAATATAATAACACGAACTTACATGATTGTTGATGCAATAATTTATTTAAACCTTGCGGTTTTATTCAAGCATCAAATTAGACAATTACATTTTTGAGACTGAGAGAAAACTGAATTCACCCTCGACAATTCAAATTCAACCAGAGAGAGTAGTGGTCGCAACCAATCTGAACACCCATTACAGAGCGAGTAGGAATTAACATCTTATATTTAACTAAGGCAATCGAAAGGGATCTTATTGTTGTTTTTTTTTTGTTGTTTTTATCAAAATAATAACGTCTGTGTTAAACGCACATATTC
>OY744522.1:183555347-183565347 GCA_963556195.1 Sepiola atlantica
TGTTGAGTGGACGTATGTGTGGGGGATCGTTTAGGTTTGGCTTGCACGATTTAGTGCGGGTGGACCCGTGCAGTCGAGTGCAGAATAAAACTGGTTCTCACAGATGGAGCTCACAAACGTTGACAGCCATTATTTTGATGAGACCTTTTAGGTCGGGGGTTCAAGGGAGTCAGGCTGGTACGAATACACCTGCGCATCAGGGTTCTCTGACGTCACGGGTTCTTGCGTGGGAAACTGAGTATTGCGAGTCTGGTTTTTTGGAAGCAAGTTGAACAGACGCATTTTCTCCATGTAGTCTGTAAATGAACAGGGGAACTTATTTCCCTAAAAGAATACAAGCGTAATGAGGTTCCTTCTTCTTCCTTCTCGAATGGCTAAGGACTTAATGGACCATAGATAGCTAGGAATAAACTATGATAAAGTAGTAAATTGATCTCTCCCTCAACGTTAGTAAAACATTTCCAAGAGCGACAGAAAACTAACGCCTGAATAACACTAATCAAAGTTAAAAGCTTATTCGTCTCCCGAATCGTGTTATGAAGGTTTTTGTTGCAGATGCAGAGGACGGCGATGTTCACGGCAGTGCAGAAGCGAAGAAAGAACTCAATCACTAGACGACATCGAGACGACACCCCTCCACGACGAAGAAGAAAGAGTACGAGTAATTAAAGGACTATGTAACATGTATAGCTGTAGACTATTAACTTCATTGGAAATCCGCACAACGAAACAACAACGACTTTTAAATGTTTTAATCAGATTAAACGATGGTAAACTTTTCTGCTGATGAAATGTATTTAATCCTCATCGGATAAGACCGTAACAAACAGTGATTTATATTAGTTTGTATTACCCCCCTCTTTTCATTCCTATCGCTATCTCCTCATTTCTCTTTTGTTGCTCTGTTTCTTTCGTATTATTTCCTCTGTTACATATTATCGTATTTTTGTTGTGCATTTAACTGCGCTACTTTTTACGCAGTTTATCTTTTTTCACATTGACTTATTCAATAAATTGTTCTTGTTTTTAATAGAAAGAGACACGTAAACATATTGAGTTTAGTTACTGATTCACGTTTCAGTGTTGCAATAGCGGCGTGCATATGCCTGTCCGTCTATCTTCGTGTAGGTTCGTCAACTAAATATCGACATTGAAGAAAACTCCATTCTCCTCTCCGCACTGGCTTAAACACGAATAAAGAAATGCAAAGAAAAACGTCCATTATATCTCAGTAACTGCGATGACATTTTAAAGTTAAGAATGACAGACAGCATACTATTAGTAACAAACTAACGAAAATGCAATTTCAAACTTAAAGGTAGCATGTAATGAAAATAGCTGATAAGCTAATTGACAAACACAACTTTTTATAAAGACGCTTAGTCCCATAAAAAATAAGACACTCCCATTAAATCTGTGTACTTGGCGATGAACCTACCATTTGAAACTTAAACGTAACAGTAGGGCTAAAATGCTATTTAAAACTTAAGCTTCACAAATAAACAAAAATGCCATTTTAACCTTTTTGTAATTGTTTTTAGAACGTCAGATTGTTTTTGTCAGAAAAGAATCCGTGGGAGTGTTGAAAACCCACGCATTCATTTTTATTACTTCAAGATCGAATGATATTTAAACCATATTAAATTCACACATGATTAAACAGATTCTCACGATATATCCGTGTAGTAACAGTTAAAAGTGTTGATTAACAATCAGCTCCAAGTAACATTTTTTTTTTGGTGTTGAAGGTTCAATACTTACTACAGACGATCATAACTAAGAACAACAATAATTAACATTTTACCTGATCATGGACGACTGCACGAAAACAGTGTACACTCGTGAATGAAATATGAGTTCAGTTGGAAATCTTGTATGCGTTCTCGAGTTCGACGTAAACATTCCTAAGTTGGAAAAGATAAACATGAAGAAGGTTGGAGGTTACATCGATCGAAACATTGTGAAAATTATAACCATAGTGAGAACATTAATCCAAATAATCCAAATCGTCCATCCTCATCTTAAAATTCTGAAACAAGATTCTCACAATTTTAGAAGATTCTTTGTATTATTTTATGACGTTCAATGTGATCTATTCCCAACAAAATAAACAGCAGTCATTGAATCTCTAACAGTGTTTGTTTTTACTATATTCAAAGTAATTTGGTGAATGATATCTTCCACATTTTCAACTAAAATGGGACATTTCCTCTCTAAACATGCTTACATTTGTTTTTTATATAAATACAAAAGTATACAGGTTTTCCAAAATTTCAATCAATGAAAGCTTACCTCCACACAATTAAAACTTTCCGTTGAGAAATATATATTTTAACGCGACATTTAATATGCTAATATAGTTTAAGTACAGGATGACCATCTTCCAAAAATGCCAAACACGAAATTTTAAATGAAATCTATTATACTTTTTGCATTTTTTTATATTTGGTACAGTTGAATAGCAGTCAATCTGATGTGTACATAAAGTATCGGTCATGAATGTCTAACAGTCTTTGTTTTTGTCGCCATTCACTAATGAGTTCAGTCATGATACGAAATTCAAAATTCGCAATAACTCTGACGCACTGAACTTTTAGAAAACTCCAGATATAAAACTGTTCCAAAAAACACCTCCCACTCATGAAACGATTATCAATGTTTCGTCCTGCATATCATTTAATAACGAGTAAAAATAGACATAATTGTAACTTGGTAAACAAGTAAGTGATATAGCAAAGTTTCTTTAACACATTATGTTTATTTCAAACTGATTGTGAATTTTATTATGGATACCATGCATGCCATTTTTTAAGGGTCACCATGTATTTTTGGTGTTTAAATCTTCTGCTATTATTTACAGTGCCAAGTGTGTATCAATGTTAGGAACGCATCCTGTGACTGGTATTTCAGCTCAGTTTATATATATATATATATATATATATATATATTAGTATTTCATGTATCCACATAACATTTTATAAGATATAATTTTAGCCTGAAGACCCCTCCTCCGGGAATGAAACGCGGGAGCGTCTGTGTACGGAATTGCCATAAATATATTTTCATAGCTTATATATATATATATATATATATATATATATATAGTATCTATGAAAATATATTTATGGCAATTAAGCTACACAGAGGCTCCCGCGTTTTATCCCCCGGAAGAATTTTCAGGCTACAATGCTGTCCCCCGGGGATGAAACGCTAGAGCCTCTGTGTAGCTTAATTGCAATAAATATATTTTCATAGCTTACTACCTAGCTCTACTTACGTATCGACCACTGTTGAAGTAAATACTGAAAATTGACATATAAAAAATGATATCTTCTTTTAAAATGTTATATGAATACATAAAATGGTAATATATATATATATATATATATATATGTGATTTTATGAAGGCTTACCAAAGCATTCCTTTCAAGACACCAATGATCACCATTAAAGATATTTTTTCTTACAAATACTATTTATTCAAATTAAATGTTTTTCCTACACGTGTTTCACTACCAAGCAGTTACTTGCTTGGCAGATCATCAGGGAAATTAAATGTCTGGAATACTGGTTTCAACTGCCGACAAAACACAATGTGGCGTATATATATATATATACATACAAACTATCAGGGAAACCCGCTGTTACTTTCTTTGTGTTTACTGTTTCCATCCTCCGATTTTTCTCTCTAATACAGTTTAAATGAGCTCAAATGTTAGAAAACTCTCTGATCAGTGACCTATATATATATATATAGTGTTTAAATTTCATTAAAATCGGAAATACGTATTTGAGATTTTCAGGGAATTCTCTCCCAATGGGCTACTTAGAGCAAGGGACACTTATATATTGTGCACATATCAGGTAACTTAAGGATTCCGGACAATTTCTATCGTCTTCCTCAGATAATTTAACACCCATGATATAAATTCAACAAAATATGATATATTTGTAGTTTTAAAAGAGGTTCGGCTCTTATATCTCTCTTAGGTGTGAAGCGCACTTAGAGATTCGGGAACACTTCCATTGTCTTCCCCAGAAAATGTAATACATATGATTTAAATTTCATGAAGATAGGATATACTTGTATAATATATTTGTATTTTTAAGAGTTATGGCCTCATAGCCCCCTAAAATCGAACATAGAGATTCCGGAAACTTCCGTTGTCTTGCGTAGTAAAATTTACACTTTAATATTTTTTTAATTTACACATGAATACACTTTTAGCTTTTATGTAGATTATCTAACCTTTCTATCTATTAACATCACACATACACAGAGGTTTTAAGTTATATATATATATATATATATATATATATATATATTGATAAATAAACTGATTCGGTGTAGACGGCTCTAACAGTGGATTCTTAGGTTTGGATTATTGAAAACGAGCCCTTCGAGATAACTATCATAAAGGATGTCTTGTAGACAACTGGCGCAAACCGATCCATCGAAAATCTTGTTCCAAAATAATGATACTGAAAAGAATGACTTTTAGATATGTTTATTTTAAACGATTGTAAAATTTTCAGCTGATAACATTAATTTAAGTCTCATCAGATAAGATTGTGTCAAATAGTGATTTATATTATTTCCATTTCTTTTCATTTCGATCTTTCTTTCTGATATGTTATCCTCCTTCTCTTATCATCATTTTCTCTTTCTCTCTCCATATCTTTTCTTCCAGCTATCTGTTTACATTCTGTCTCCCGTCTATCTCTGTGATTCCTATTATTTAAATTGTGTCCGTCTCTATCGCAATCTCTATCTCCCCGATGTTCCCTTCATAATCCCCCTTTATCTCTATCTCCTACTCTCTTCCTCTATTTCATACTCCCTTCCTCTATCTCCTACTCCCTTCCTCTATCTCCTACTCTCTTTCTCTATCTCCTACCTTCTTCCTCTATCTCCTACCTTCTTCCTCTATCTCCTACCCTCTTCCTCTATCTCCTACCCTCTTCCTCTATCTCCTACTCCCTTCCTCTATCTCCTACTCCCTTCCTCTATCTCCTACTCTCTTTCTCTATCTCCTACTCTCTTTCTCTATCTCCTACTCCCTTCCTCTATCTCCTACTCCCTTCCTCTATCTCCTACTCCCTTCCTCTATCTCCTACTCCCTTCCTCTATCTCCTACCCCCTTCGTCTATCTCCTACCCCCTTCGTCTATCTCCTACTCTCTTCCTCTATCTCTTACTCTCTTCCTCTATCACCTCCTCTCTTCCTCTATCTCCTACTCTCTTCCTCTATCTCTTACTCTCTTCCTCTATCTCCTACTCTCTTCCTCTATCTCTTACTCTCTTCCTCTATCTCCTCCTCTCTTCCTCTATCTCCTCCTCTCTTCCTCTATCTCCTACTCTCTTCCTCTATCTCCTACCCTCTTCCTCTATCTCCTACCCTCTTCCTCTATCTCCTACCCTCTTCCTCTATCTCCTACTCTCTTCCTCTATCTCCTACTCTCTTCCTCTATCTCCTACTCCCTTCCTCTATCTCCTACTCCCTTCCTCTATCTCCTACTCCCTTCCTCTATCTCCTACTCCCTTCTTCTATCTCCTACTCTCTTCCTCTATCTCCTACTCTCTTCCTCTATCTCCTACTCCCTTCCTCTATCTCCTACTCCGTTCCTCTATCTCCTACTCCGTTCCTCTATCTCCTACTCTCTTCCTCTATCTCCTACTCTCTTCCTCTATCTCCTACTCTCTTCCTCTATCTCCTGCTCCCTTCTTCTATCTCCTGCTCCCTTCCTCTATCTCCTGCTCCCTTCCTCTATCTCCTGCTCCCTTCCTCTATCTCCTACTCCCTTCCTCTATCTCCTACTCCCTTCCTCTATCTCCTACTCCCTTCCTCTATCTCCTACTCCCTTCCTCTATCTCCTACTCCCTTCCTCTATCTCCTACTCCCTTCCTCTATCTCCTACTCCCTTCCTCTATCTCCTACTCCCTTCCTCTATCTCCTACTCCCTTCCTCTATCTCCTACTCCCTTCCTCTATCTCCTACTCCCTTCCTCTATCTCTTACTCTGTACCTCTATCACCTACTCTCTGTCTCTATCTCCTACTCCTCTTTTTTCCATTTCCCGCTTTTTCCTCCCCTCTTTTTTCTTTTTATATATTTATTTTTGCCCTATGTATTGATGTTCTCTCTATCTCCCTCTCTTTCTCTCTATTACCTTCTCTTTCTCTATATCGCCTTTTTCTCTATATCCCCCTCTTTCTATCTATTTATCTCGATCTTTCTTTCCTTCCATCTCCATCTTTCTATGATCCTCTCTATATATATCCATCTCTCTATCCTCTTCTATGTCTCCTCCTTTCCTTAGTATTACCCTATCTCTAACTACGCTCTTTCTCTCTTTGATTACAAACTCTCCCACTTAATTCTATCTCGTCTCTTTTCTCATTTTACTTCCTCTTTCTCTCATGTTACTATATCTCTCATTAGTTTCTCTCATTATGCACACACATACAAAATCTATTTCTCTTCTCTATCATAGCATTTACATTTTTGCTTTCTGATTCAGATATCCTTGATTATCCCCTCTCTCTCTCTGTACCTCTGTCTATTTCCCCTTCTCTCATCAATTACCCTTTCTCTGATTATACACTCATCTCTCTCTCTCTCTCTCTCTCATATTAGTTCATCTCCCTATCTCCTTCAGAGTATACGCTCTTCACTCCCTCTCTCTCTCTCTGCTGTTCTCTCTGATTACTCTGTCTTTAATTATCCTCTCTCTCTCCCCCCTCTGATTGCTCCCTATCTCCCCCCCCCCCGTCTCTAATCATTACTTCCTCCTTATTTCTACTTCTATTGCCCATGTAAATCCCAACCTCTCTTCGAGAGTTTACCGCCTTCCTCTCCCATATTTTGACTCTCCTAATTCTTCATCATCGTTCGGTCGTCTTCTTTGCAGGTTCCTTTGATCTTTCGATGGCGAGGGGGCTCATAACCTCATTCTTTCCCCCAGGAGGTGTATAATTCCCCCCTCAATATATCCCGCCTCTCACCCTCAAAAACCTTGCAAGAAAAAAAAAAGAAAAAATTGCTTACATAGGATGAAAGTTTGTGCGTATTTCATTTTTCTTCATCTTCTGGAACTTACAAGGTGTATATATATCTACAGGCACTTCTTAACTAACTGGTAAGCCCCTTTTTTAAACAAAATTATCTTCCCTAAATAAATTATATACATATATATATATATATATATATATATATAAATTTATACACATTTATATATATATATATATATATAATGTACTTTGCTTAACACACTACTGTAGTTTCACAGTATAATCGATCATCGTAAGTGTTTCCAACTGACAACGATTGATTTTATTCGGTTGATACCAGTAGATTAGTGGTGGTATGGTGAAACTGCAGTAAATGTTGAAGCTAATTACATTTTTATTATTACTGATAATTTATATAGTACTTTGCTATATGATATCGATCACTATATTTATTCAGAATGTACTTAATTAATTCAGCTTTGTTTCTATTTTTAGTTTTGTTATATATATATAAACAAGATAGTAGTATTATTATTATTATTATTATTATTATTATTATTATTATTATTATTATTATTATTATTATTATTATTGCCATCACTGTTTTCGGATCTGATTAGATATATGCATGCATTTGTATTTACAATAATAATAGACAAGTGTATCCAATGAGTACATACATGTAATCACGTTTCTATCCCAGATCTCGTAAGACCACCATGTGACCTGACGAGATTTGGGATATGAAATACGGTAAATGACTACACGCATGCATCATATTTTGATCATAAGTATCATCACGCCATCTATGTTTTACAGGAAAAAAACTGATATTTTAATTTATTTAATAATAAATGTGAAGGATCCTTCCTTCACATGTGACATGACGAGATCTCGAATCGAAACGCCATTGTGTTTGTGTAGGCACTGAACATTACTACGTATTATCTCAATTTATCACTGTTATGTATTGAGCCTTATTTAACCACATACTGAAAGATTTAAACAAATATATTATCATATATTATCATATATTTCTTTAGAATGGGGGGTATATATATATATATATATATATATATATAGGTAGGTGTATTCAATATGCACATGATCATTATGTATATCGGTGTGTATGAATGTATATGAATAAATAACTTTTGCGTATGTATGTACACATATTTATTGGTCCCTCGATTTATAAAATCAGGGGAAGTTATGTTTTGAAGCCCGTCCGTCTGTCCGGATTTTTCTCCGCAACCATCCATTTAATTTCTGTCAAATTTTGCATGAAGTTGTAACTTTGGTCTGGTAAGAAAGTGACATTCTCTGATTTTTGCAAAAAAATTCTGGTTAGCCCCCATCCCACTCAGGGGGTACAAAAAGCCCCGAAATCGACAAAAGGGACATTTTTGACCCATAACTTTTCATCCATCCATTCAATTTCTATGAAACTTAACCAAAATGTAGAGGCAATTGTTCCTAATAGAAAACAAGTATCGCTGACCTTGGAAAAAATCTGGTTCGCGCCCCCAAAGGGTCAAAAGCCCACAAAATAGAAAAAATGACCCTTTTCTCCCATAACTTTTGATCCATCTATTCAATTTTTCTAAAACTTGGCAAACATGTAGAGGACATTGTTCTGGTTATATAATGAGAATTCTTGACCTCAGAAAAATTCTGGTTCGCGTCACCAGGGGCTCAAATGTGGGGTCAAAAATGCCCCACATTTCCCAAATGTATTGCATTTTACTCTCGCCACATCGAGTAACATACAAAGAGGGACCACGCGCGCGCGGCTTGTATATACTTTACTTTCTAAGAACTTTACGTACAGTGTAATTAATATTTTTACTTCTTAAAATATACATATGTATATATACATATATATACATATATATATATATATATATATATATATATATATGTCGCCAGAGAAACGAAAATAGACAGCGTTATTTGTTTAGATGCTGCCATGTCTAGAGGATGAGATATATTAAAGATAAAGCAGATAGACAGCGTTAAACCTGTAAACAAACGTGTGCATGTTAATATATACATGTACATATATATATATAAATATATATATATATATATACATGGACATATATATATATAAATATATATATATATATATACATGTACATATATATATATAAATATATATATACATGTACACATATATATGAATATATATATATATGACTGTACATAAATATATATATATATATGACTGTACATATATATATACATATCTATATATATACATGTTTATATATATGTATATATATACCTATCTATATATACATAAATATACATATGTATATATATATACCTATGTATATATACATATCTATATATATATACATATACATATGTATATATAAATACCTATCTATATATATATACATATACATATGTATATATATACATATCTATATATATACATATACATATGTATATGTATACATATATACATATGTATATGTATACATATATACATATGTATATATATACATATCTATATGTATATACATATACATATGTATATATATACATATCTATATACATATACATATGTATATATATACATATGTATATATATACATATCTATATCTATATATATACATATACATATGTATATATATATACATATGTATATATATACATATGTATATATATATACATATACATATGTATATATATACATATGTATATATATATACATATGTATATATACATATCTACATATGTATATATATATACATATGTATATATACATATCTACATATGTATATATACATATCTACATATATATATATATACATATGTATATATATACATATCTACATATATATATATATACATATGTATATACATATGTATATATATACATATAGATATGTATATATATACATATGTATATATATACATATCTGTATATATATATATATATATATATAGCTGTATATCTATATATATACATACATATACA
>OY744522.1:183575347-183577270 GCA_963556195.1 Sepiola atlantica
AATGTAACAAATCACCTTCTATTTGTTAGTAAGAGACTTTTTGCGATTTATTTATTTGTTTTTATTGCGTTTTCACTCTTTCTCTATCCCCCCCCCCTCCATCTCTTACGAACACACACTCTCTCTTTCTTTCGACCACGCTCTCGGTGTTTCACTGAGAAAAAAAAACAAAACAA
The DNA here is from genome assembly GCA_963556195.1 of Sepiola atlantica. Taxonomy (NCBI): domain Eukaryota; kingdom Metazoa; phylum Mollusca; class Cephalopoda; order Sepiida; family Sepiolidae; genus Sepiola; species Sepiola atlantica. The sequence goes on from OY744522.1 coordinate 183,575,524, forward strand.
AACAAACATTGCTTATTGTCCGTTCAAAACATTTAAAAAATAAATACTGGTTCCTTACCATCCAAAAATAATAAATAAATGTTTTAACACTTTAAGAAGTGGTGCAAATAAAAAATAAATACTTAGTTCAAACTATCATTGAAAAAAAAAACATTGCTTAACGTCCGTTCAAAAACAACAACAACAAAAAATAATAGACATGCCCTAAAAACGTCAAAATAAAAAACAAAAAATAGTTTTAAGTTTTAAGCAACACAAAAAAGTACTTTTTGACCGGGTGATTAAAAAAAATGTATTATTTCTTCCCCTTCCGCTCGAAATGTAGAAGAAAAAATATTAGCGGCTGGTTGGGATCGAACTATAAACCAGTCGGGCCAAAGACAAAAATACTACGTCGCTTACCGTTGCGCTAAAGGGAAATAATTAAAATACGATGCAGAAATTAGGCTAATTAAATGTTATTAATAATCTAGGTGCGGCACGCATGCGCAGAGCGTTTGCTGGAAGCGTGACACACGTACGTACACCTTAGCGTATTAATATATAGATTGTTGTTGTTTTGTTTGTTTGTTTTTGTTTTTTAAAAGGGTTTGAAACTGCGACAGACTTTACGAAGTGCTCCCGTTGAATGTTTTTAGTCGTCAAGTAAACAAAAAAACTATTTGATGAAATTAAATGAAATTGTTTTATATTTAAAGCGATATAAACATTTCCAGAATGAAAAATTGCATGCGTTCGTTAATAAGAGGAGTTCAACGGAATTAGAATAACAGATTGGAAGACGATGCTATTTACGCATGCGCAACCGGATGTTGAAAACCGGAAAGCTGAAAGCTGATTGCAAACATACAAGACCCATAGACTTTTAGTAGTATATAGATTATGGCGAGATAATTTAAATATGGAACTATATTTATTAGTTATTATAAGCATTAAAGTATATTGGTACTAGTGTTCAAATTAATCTTGTATAAATATATGTGTATATATATGTGTATATATGTATATATAAATATATGGGTCTATATATATACATATATGTGTATATATGTGTATATATATATATATATCTATATATATACATATATGTGTATATATGTATATATATGTGTCTATATATACATATATGTGTATATATATGTGTGTGTATATAAATGTATATATATGTGTGTATATATATGTATATATATATGTATGTGTGTGTATATATGTATATATATGTATGTGCGTGTATATATATATGTGTGTGTGTATATATATATACATATATATGTGTGCATGTGTATATATGTATGTACATATGTGTGCATGTGTATATATGTATGTATATATATACATATATATATATGTGTGCATATGTATATATGTGTATGTATATATGTGTGCATGTGTATATATGTATTATGTATACATGTGTGTATATATATGTATTATGTATACATGTGTGTATATATATGTATGTATATATTTGTGTATATATGTATTATGTATACATGTGTGTATGTATATATGTATATATTTGTATATATATATGTATATATGTATGTATATATTTGTATATATATGTATACATGTGTGTATGTATATTTGTATATATATGTATACATGTGTGTATGTATATATGTATGTATATATTTGTATATATATATATATATGTATACATGTGTGTATATATGTATGTATATATTTGTATGTATATATGTATATATATGTGTATGTATATGTGTATATATGTATGTATATGTGT
>OY744522.1:183584970-183587470 GCA_963556195.1 Sepiola atlantica
TCAGAAGGAAATTACCAGATTTCTTTTTCAATTTTCAATTGGTATACAGTTGGTCAAAATAAGTCAATATATTAATTAGAGAATATGGCTCTGAATATAGAACTTATATTTGAAAAAAATTAACAGGTGGATTAAAGCCATATACAATAATAATATGTGATTATTTTCGGTTCTTAACATAAGAATACTATAACTATCAATTTTGACTGAGCTTGCATATGACTCGACAGTTTCTAACGCATTTATAACACATCTCTCTTCCGTTGACCCCGTATATTCTTGTACTACCTACATTTGTCGTTTGCATACATAGTTGCAGAAAATAGGTTTCATCTGGCTGAGTAGGTCAGCTATCGACAGGTAGACTCTCATACACGCACTACACCCATGGTCAGGCGGAAATATTCCCAGGACGTTCAACAAAGACCTCTTCTGCAGGGTACGGTTCAACATTGAGTACTCAAAACGACTTGCGTTAAATCTCTCAAAACCATCACAGACATGCTATCGCCAAATCGGTCGCCTCGGCGATTTGCTATACAAGCCTGCCAAATTCATGCTAAAGTCATCAGGTCGATTTTGACGACAGCGTTAAATGTTCTCTTTGGGTTGTCCGTCAGATGTTTGTTTATCTGTAGTTTCCTATATAACAGTTGTTTTGGGAGCCTGTCTTCTTTCATAGGAGCGAATTGCTCAAACCAGCGCGTCTGACCATGTATAACTTGCACTTTAATGTATTATGAAATAATTATACTAAGTATGTAGTACTAGGGAGAATGAGTAGCCATCCAAACATCAGATATGAGAAGGTTGACTCCTGTATCGATATTCTCATCCCCAGATCGGATAACCTCGTTAGAAATGATGACAAATTCAGGTGATGCACCGATATATATCTCTTTAATTCAACGGGTAGGTTATTGATGCCATTCTCGTTAACTATTAAAGATTCATAGAAAATATCCGTAAAATGCTCTGCCCAACGTTTCATAACATCCGCGAACTTTTATAGAGGAGCCGTTAACTCTGGACCTGAGTGGTACAACACATAAAATAGAGGCCGTAAAACCTATTTTCTAGTGGTTCATTATGTTGGCATCTTTCCTATCATATACCTTATGCGTTCTCTAAGAAATATCCAACCAACACTTGTTCCTTGTTTTACGTATACCTGGAGTAATGAGTTAGCACACCTGAATGTCAGCTGTAAAGGTGCACACATATAGCAATGATACAGCTTATTTTTCTCTATCAGGAGCTTGTATATGTGGTGAAAATCATTCTTATTCAAGCAATCTTGATGATTCTACATTATGAGCCTAGCAACATTAACACTGATCTTGTAGAGCCAGTCCTGCAGAATTGGCATTTTCCTGGATTGATTGCCTATACCTATATCCTTCTGTGCCTAGCTTATGATAAATTATTACGTTTTTATTTTTTTTTAACATTGCGTAATAGTTAATTATGGATGGTGTACTGAGCATTCACTGGGTTGGAGTCGGTATAAGTAAAATGAAATGAATCCCAATGAATTTCTGTAAACGTATGGTACAGAAATACTGCTCTCTGCAACATTCCTGCTTCAAACCACGAAATCCTTATTCACATTTTTATTTTATTTTTAAATGTTATTAATGTAATCTTATTAATAAAATAAAATAGATTACAATGTATTTGATATATGTATTTGCTTATCTAGTTTATATGGGGGTTTATCACCAAAAACCATGAATGACAGGAATTTCAACGTGATAACATAGCTATACTAGTCTAGTCAATCTTTCGATGAGACACACACATAACCCAGAATACACGTCCCAGACGGAGTAAATGTAACTTTTCACACACAGTAGTTTTGCACCAATTATACGTCCTCTTAAAAAAGGTAAAAAATCAAGAAATAATGTTAATAAACCTTGTTTCTAGAATCCTTATTCAAATTATTATCAAAATCCATCACTTGATTCCGACTATAGAAAATGCCTAACATTTTATTATTAAGCTTAAGGGATTTTAAAAAAATGAAATTTAAGGAACCTATCATAATTGGTGGCCAGTAACTACGGATGAAATGTAATGCAAATCTGAAATATTTGAATTTCACATGGGATATTGTGCAAATATTTGGTCCCTATAATCCCTTTAAAGGCTTCAAAGAAACCGAAATGTATGGAATAATTATTAATTGATGTCTATTATCTTATTACTCTGAAATCAGATGAATCTGCATTTTTTAGGAAAGGATTCCACAACCTATTGCCTATTTTGAATACAAAAAATTGAAGTAAATATTGCTTACATGACGACCCCGTTCCTCGAGCAGCTTTATTCCAATATTCATAATGATAGGTTAATTAGTTTAGGAATGAATCCTGTATATAGAAATCTATAAACATATAATTACTTTATGTAAATGCAGATAACATAAACAGTGTGTTTTGTTTACAAACAAAAGGATGTAGATAAACTTTTTTTTTTAATATTTAAAGAGCTGATA
>OY744522.1:183589970-183604970 GCA_963556195.1 Sepiola atlantica
AATAAAAGAAACAACACATTAAAACAACAATTTTAAACGAAATCTATATTTAAAATAAGTTCAAACATTTAAATAATTATTTTATTATCATTTTTTAAGATTTAAAATGATGAAATAAAAACAAATTATCCAGTATTCATTGAGTCATTTGCGGTTTCACAAGAAACCTCATTTTTGAATGAAAACAAGCAAAAAGTTTTGTTTTTTTAATTTTCTGAATTAAAGGGTTAGAGTGGGGGTTAGAATTAAGTAGTTCTTTTTAAATTTTCGCTGGAGGTCGATTCGGAATATAACTTCAAATCTTGATAAGATAGCAGAGAACACCTGATCTTGAACAAAAAGCAAACCATTATGAATTGTAAATAAAAACAAAATACTTGTTTTGTATAAAATAACCGTTTCTTTAAAACACTACTGCTCTAACATTTTTTTTTATATTGCAAATATTATTTTTTATTTTATTAAGGCAAAATATGTTAAACATGACTATATTTTAAATCATTCTTTTATAAAATTGCTTCAATCGGCAATATATATCAACATCAACGCTAGATGAACAACACCTTGTGTTCTTGTCTTTTAAAGGCAGTGGGGTCATATCCTCTCTGCTGGGAAGCAATGAGATAAAATACTGTTTTGTTTTTAAATTCCCGAAAAATGTTTTCATGGTAAACAACTGATCATCCCTTAAATAATGTTAAAACTAGCGTAAATTATTGGAAGCAATCTAATATAGTGACTGAAAAAGTAAATTGATTCATAAGAAATGTTGTTTTCCACCGAAGGACTTAGGACAAAAGTGTTTTTTTTTTTTTGGGGGGGGGGGGGATTCATATAGTTTTAATGGTTAAAACACTTCCGAGACTATATATATATATATATATATATATATATATATATATATGTATATATATTGACTAGTCTTCTATTTGTGCCTGATTTTAGGTACATATAGATCTTAATTTACCTTGATCACGTGACAGTTTCCGGTGGCCGAGTGGATATGGCGACTGCTTGCAGATGGATGGCGAACTTTGTGAACCGTGTTCGCGCCTTTCGACCATTTGAAATTCTTAATTTCCTGCACTGATGAGAGTAATAAACTTTAAACCCTAGCATATGTACGTACAAAACATTTTATATTTCTTTATAATAAGCTCATTTTAATAAATTAAAGTCGAGCACTCTCGAAGAGGTAAAAATAGACTCTTAATAAGCTATAATGCAAAGTTCCAAATACGTGTCCTCTTCTATGTACATTTAGATCCTAATTTCATTAATCACGTGATAGTTTATGGGGTGTAAGTCGATATGGCGAGTGCTTGCAGCCTCTTAAGCTGACTTTGTGAACTGGGTCCGCGCCTCCCGACCGTCTCAAAGGATTACTTTCCAGCACTGATGAGAGGAATAAGCTTGACACGCTAGCGTCTGTAGATATAAATAATTTACTATTTATTTATAAATATATATATATATATATATATATGTGTGTGTGTGTGTGTTTTTGCTTCTCAATCTTTCTTATGAAAACAATTTCATTCATATTTCCCTTTTTCTCCCCTGAGTTTAATATAAGCAATTAAGAATGTATTTATCAAAATATACAGATACGAAACAAAGATGAAAGAAAGATTCATAAATGCTTATCACTTTAAATTCCACCGAGGGTGTATGGTTTATCTGCCGTCTGACACAGCGTATTCAAAAAATCTGTTCATTGATCAGGGTTTTTTTTTACTAATAGCTCACCAATTATCAAGGCCCGGGTGCCACTCGAGGATAAATGATAAAGAAATCGTCAATTGGACAATGATCACCGCAACGAGAAGACAAGAAACATTGTGTCTAGTGGGTAGAAGATTACTTAAGATGTATTGATATTCTATAACGACGTTTATATAAGTATTTGTTTACATTAGACTTGAAGACAACAATGCTGTAATCGTTTGGGAAACAAACTCATTGTGTCTTGTTCTACAGATAAGATTGTCTTGGAAAGAAACATTGTTCATGAATGTTTCGCTTTGTTTTTTGTAGATAGAAAAGTTATTCGCTGTGGTTTTAACTAGACGAGTTATTTGTGTGAATGTTTTACACGGGGATTAAGGATAGGATCTCAGGCGAACACCTGCTACTAAAATAAGAGTACAGTAGAAAAAAGCCTACTTCTGCGTGAAATAAGCTGCACATGCGAGAAGAGATAATCCGACATGGATTGCGTAATCTATATTTTACTCTGTTAAGACCGGAAAGAGTCCACGGCGCAGCCCCTTTTGTAGCTCGTATAGAGAATTATGTAGAGGGTTTGGTAATGTCTGGATAGGTAGGATGATCCAATGATTTTTTCTTGCAACTTTAACAACATATTTGATGTACGTTCTTTTATTTCAGGTATAGAGCTAAAGTCAGCACTAGAATCTTATTAAAATAAAGGGGTTCCTTATAGGAGAACACTTTTTATTTCGGCTGGAGAGATGCAATGATCCGAGCGTTGGTGCTGTAATGAGAGAAGCTTGGTCTTAAAGGCGGTAAATGTAACACACCACTATTCCGCGATTGCACCACGTCGGATTAGAGAGAGAGAGAGAGAGAGAGAGATAGAGAGAGAAATACAGAGAGAGAGAGAAATACAGAGAGAGAGAGAGAGAGAGAGAGAGAGAGAGAGAGAAATACAGATAGAGAGAGAGAGAGAGAAATACAGATAGAGAGAGAGAGAAATACAGATAGAGAGAGAGAGAGAGAGAGAGAGAGAGAGAGAGAAATACAGATAGAGAGAGAGAGAGAGAAATACAGATAGAGAGAGAGAGAAATACAGATAGAGAGAGAGATAGAGAGAGAGAAATACAGATAGAGAGAGAGATAGAGAGAGAGAAATACAGATAGAGAGAGAGATAGAGAGAGAGATAGAGAGAGAGAAATACAGATAGAGAGAGAGAAATACAGATAGAGAGAGAGATAGAGAGAGAGAAATACAGATAGAGAGAGATATAGAGAGAGAGAAATACAGATAGAGAGAGAGAGATATAGAGAGAGAAATACAGATAGAGAGAAAGATAGAGCGAGAGAAATACAGATAGAGAAAGATAGAGCGAGAGAAATACAGATAGAGAGAGAGAAATACAGATAGAGAGAGAGAGAGAGAGAAATACAGATAGAGAGAGAGAAATACAGATAGAGAGAGAGATAGAGAGAGAGAAATACAGATAGAGAGAGAGATAGAGAGAGAGAAATACAGATAGAGAGAGAGAAATACAGATAGAGAGAGAGATAGAGAGAGAGAAATACAGATAGAGATAGAAATACAGATAGAGAGAGAGATAGAGAGAGAGAAATACAGATAGAGAGAGAGAGAGCGAGGAATCAGCAATATATAAGTAATGCTCTCCGAAGTGCTGCCATAAACAGATGTCAACGAATGATTTCAGAATATGATTTGAAAGATCATTTATGAAAATCGCGAAGATGGTTGGGCTCAGAATAAATTCTTGAGGTACGTAGGCATTCATGCTATTTGCTTCGGGCTTTTACTCGTTAACAATTACATGTATTGACCTATCAGAAAGAAAGAAGTTGATGTCTGGGAAGAGATTTTACGATATTCCATATCTAACAAGCTTGTTGAGAAAAGCTTTGTTCTAAACCCTATCGAAAGCATTTGGTGTATCAAGATATATCGCCATAGAAACTGTGGTCTCGTCGAGAGATTCAAGCAACTGACTCAGGGCGCACAGAAGACTGATAGGACCGGAATGCAGAGCACCGATCTCTAGTATTTTTTTTAAATACCGTTCAGATCAACGAAGTCTTCCAAGAGGATGGACAGCATTTCTTGTTCAAGCAACGATTGGACAGCTTCGTAAAGATAGAGATTATTTCGTGTTCTAGTTTTTTGAATACTAGAATACTATGACCGGAATGTTTTTAATATGTTTGGCGACATCACCGACAGTTATTTGGATAATGCTTAGAGTGTTTCGGTCCTTGGGGGAATTCTCGGGGTAGGTGGTCATGATTGCAAAGAGTACGCCTCGCTGCAAAGTACTTTGCTGAAATATTTGCCTTATGAAATGCTGATTGTATAACTTCTGGTCCGTTAACAATTGTTGGGATAGAGACGTTACATTTGTTCAGGATCTTTATCATTTTCTGAAACTTGTTGTCTACTCTAGATCCAACTGATGGGCATAAGACTATTTAGGATTCTCTAGGATTATTTGGCAGTAGTTTCGGGCAGTTTTAATAAAGCCTACCTTTCAGAGTATCTATTTCTTAAAAAAACAATTAGAATAGTTGCTTCTCTGGGCAAGTTCGGCAGATCATTCAAGTCTATAACATGGTTAGCTGTTAAGTCTCTGTTGGAATATTATGGAGGGTATGAATCTCCCAACGGTAAACCATTCAGATTATTCAGATGCGATATAAAAGAAGTTATTTTTGAAAGTTTATTTAAGAGGGTTTTCAGATATGAAGGATCTTAAGCTGTCATCATCGGCTATTGAATATCGGTAGACTCTGCGATGGAAAGGATATCAGAGGATTTTATTTATTTATTTTGCTTCAGCCAACTAAGTGTTCAGAGGATCCCAGAGTAGATAGAACAGTAGGTGTGCACTGTTCAAGGCTAAGTGTCAGAAAATGATCAAGAAGGCCTGCACATGTATAGGGAGGACGTGTTCGCTATTCAACGATTTCTGTGAGTTCATAAGCAAGGGAAAAGCCGTGACAAAACCTCCCTTTAATCATTAGTTTTCTTTTAGTGAATAAACCACTCAACATTACAAACATTAAAGTCACATACATTGATGCTAGTAAAAGGGTGAACAGACAGGCTATTTCCAGTTTTGTCAGATTTGGTCAGTAACAGTAAATCCCTTGATGAGAGGACGATAGAAGGAAAAATACCATGAAGAGTTATACATCGATATATAATTGCATATATATATATATATATATATACATATATATATATATATATATATATATATATATATATATATGTATATATATATAAGCCAGCGTTGTTGAACATCACGGAACTAATTTCATTAATCACGTGATAGTTTATGGGGTGTAAGTGGATATGGCGAGTGCTTGCAGCCTCTTAGGCTGACTCTGTGAACTGGGTCCGCGCCTCCCGACCGTCTCAAAGGATTACTTTCCAGCACTGATGAGAGGAATAAGCTTGACAGGCTAGCGTCTGTAGGTATAAATAATTTACTATTCATTTATAAATATATATATATATATATATATGTGTGTGTGTGTGTGTTTTTGCTTCTCAATCTTTCTTATGAAAACAATTTCATTCATATTTCTCTTTTTCTCCCCTGAGTTTAATATAAGCAATTAAGAATATATTTATCAAAATATACAGATACGAAACAAAGATGAAAGAAAGATTCATAAATGCTTATCACTTTAAATTCCACCGAGGGTTTATGGTTTATCTGCCGTCTGACACAGCGTATTCAAAAAATCTGTTCATTGATCAGGGTTTTTTTTTACTAATAGCTCACCAATTATCAAGGCCCGGGTGCCACTCGAGGATAAATGATAAATAAATCGTCAATTGGACAATGATCACCGCAACGAGAAGACAAGAAACATTGTGTCTGGTGGGTAGAAGATTACTAAAGATGTATTGATATTCTAAAAGGACGTCTATATAAGTATTTGTTTACATTAGACTTGAAGACACCAATGCTGTAATCGGTTGGGAAACAAACTCATTGTGTCTTGTTCTAAAGATAAGATTGTCCTGGAAAGAAACATTGTTCATGAATGTTTCGCTTTGTTTTTTGTAGATAGAAAAGTTATTCGCTGTGGTTTTAACTAGACGAGTTCTTTGTGTGAATGTTTTACACGGGGATTAAGGATAGAATCTCAGGCGAACACCTGCAACTAAAATAAGAGTACAGTAGAAAAAGCCTACTTCTGCGTGAAATAAGCTGTACATGCGAGAAGAGATAATCCGACATGGATTGCGTAATCTATATTTTACTCTGTTAAGACCGGAAAGAGTCCACGGCGCAGCCCCTTTTGTAGCTCTTATAGAGAATTATGTAGAGGGTTTGGTAATGGCTGGATAGGTAGGATGATCCAATGATTTTTTCTAACAACTTTAACAACATATTTGATGTACGTTCTTTTATTTCAGGTATAGAGCTAAAGTCAGCATTAGAAGCTTATTAAAAAAGGTTTTCTTATGGGAGAACACCTTTTATTTCGGCTGGAGAGATGAATGATCCGAGCGTTGGTGCTTTAATGAGAGAAGCTTGGTCTTAAAGGCGTTAAATGTAACACACCACTGTTCCGCGATTGCACCACGTCGGATTAGAGAGAGAGAGAGAGAGAAATACAGATAGAGAAAGAGAGAGCGGGGAGTCAGCAATATATAAGTAATGCTCTCCGAAGTGCTGCCATAAACAGATGTCAACGAATGATTTCAGAATATGATTTGAAAGATCATTTATGAAAATCGAGAAGATGGTTGGGCTCAGAATAAATTCTTGAGGTACGCAGGCATTTATGCTATTTACTTCGGGCTTTTACTCTTTAACAATTACATGTATTGACCTATCAGAAAGAAAGAAGTTGATGTTTGGGAAGAGATTTTACGATATTCCATAGCGAACAAGCTTGTGGAGAAAACCTTTTTTCTAAACCCTATCGAAAGCATTTGGTATATCAAGATATATCGCCATAGAAACTGCGGTCTCGTCGAGAGATTCAAGCAACTGACTCATGGCGCACAGAAGACTGATAGGAGCGGAATGCAGTGCGCCGATCTCTTGTATTTTTTAAATACCGTTAAGATCAACGAAGCCTTCCAAGAGGATGGACAGCATTTCTTGTTCAACCAACGATTGAACAGCTTCGTAAAGATAGAGATTATTTCGTGTTCTAGTTTTTTGAATACTAGAATACTATGACCGGAATGTTGTCGGGACTAGTAGCTTTGTCGGCTTCTATGTTTTTAATATGTTTGGCGACATCACCGATAGTTATTTGGATGATGCTTAGAGTATTTCGGTCCTTGGGGGAATTCTCGGGGTAGGTGGTCATGATTGCAAAGTACTTTGCTGAGATATTTGCCTTATGAAATGCTGATTGTATCACTTCTGGTCCGTTAACAATTGTTGGGATAGAGACGTTCCATTTGTTCAGGATCTTAATCATTTTCCGAAACTTGTCGTCTACTCTAGATCCAACTGATGGGCATAGGACTATTTAGCATTCTCTAGGATTATTTGGCAGTAGTTTCGGGCAGTTTTAATAAAGCCTAGCTTTCAGAGTATCTATTTCTTAAAAAAACAATTAGAATAGTTGCTTCTCTGGACAAGTTCGGCAGATCATTCAAGTCTATAACATGGTTAGCTGTTAAGTCTCTGTTGGAATATTATGGAGGGTATGAATCTCCCAACGGTAAACCATTCAGATTATTCAGATGCGATATAAAAGAAGTCATTTTTGAAAGTTTATTTAAGAGGGTTTTCAGATATGAAGGATCTTAAGCTGTCACCATCGGCTCTTGAATATCGGTAGACTCTGCGATGGAAAGGATATCAGAGGATTTTATTTATTTATTTTGCTTCAGCCAACAAAGTGTTCAGAGGATCCCAGAGTAGATAGAACAGTAGGTGTGCACTGTTCAAGGCTAAGTGTCAGAAAATGATCAAGAAGGCTTGCACATGTATAGGGAGGACGTGTTCGCTTTTCAATGATTTCTGTGAGTTCATAAGCAAGGGAGAAGCCGTGACAAAACCTCCCTTTAATCATTAGTTTTCTTTTAGTGAATAAACCACTCAACATTATAAACATTAAAGTCACATACATTGATGCTAGTTAAAGGGTTAACAGACAGGCTATTTCCAGTTTTGTCAGATTTGGTCAGTAACAGTAAATCCATTGATGAGAGGACGATAGAAGGAAAAATACCATGAAGAGTTATACATCGATATATAATTGCATATATATATATATATATATATATATATATATATATATATAAGCACGCGTTGTTGAACGTCACGGAACTTTCGCGTTTGTATATTTTCCTCGTGAGGTTCTCAAACCGTCGAGCCATCAGGTGGCAATCCGTATAGTACTTCGCCGATAGTTTTTAATTCGGCCATTTTCTCGAGCGCTTTCGACTTTCGTAGTCGTGTTCAGGATTAGGGTTTTGTTTGTTTTTTGTTTTTTTAATTTAAATAAGAAGACTGGAGTTAGTGTTTTATAGTTATCGTTACGGGAGAATGAAAGAGAGAAGAGGGTGTGTGGTTGAGTCTATTTAATTCTATCGGTTGTGTGTTTGGTTTTATTGTTTACTTATTTATTTTATTAGTTATTAGTTTTGCTATTATTTATTGATGTATTATTATTTATTCTTATTACTATTATTTATTTATTTATTCATCAATTTATTTATTTATTTATTTTGTTTTTACTTAATTTTCATTTAATTATGGAATAATTTTAATATGTTAGTTCCTGTGTTAAAAGCTATTTTGTTAATGTTAGGCTGTTTAGTTTTAATGAATATTGCTTCTAGTATTTTAAGTCTGTTTATGCAGTTATTTTTGTGTATTATTTTGGTGTTAGATGTTAATATTTTCCGTATATCGGCCGACTGTAGTCTTTTGTTATGTGTAGTAATGTGACGTTGGATGTCGCTGGTATCGGATAAATGGTAAGTTAGGCGTCGAGAGAGAGTTGTTGTAGGTTGGCCAATATAGGTGTTATGTATTTGTTCTGTTTGGGTTGGTATATATATATATCAATTTGCCTTATTATTATTATTATTATTATTATTATTATTATTATTATTATTATTATTATTATAGTAGCATGGTCTAATTATTATAGGCTATAACCGAGGCTTCGTCGTGCCTGGTTTGAATTCTGTCAGAGCTACTGCATCGCTTTAACTAATATTTTGGAAAGCAATGACGCCATATGTGTTTCCTATAGCCGTGTGGATTAAATAATAGGGTATAATAGACACTCAAGCATTGACAGAAAAACTCCTAAATGACACAAGTCTTTATCTGCTTATCCATGCACTCTTTCTGACCTTTCTGCCAATAGACTCATCAAATGCCGATTTAGGAGAGGTGCAGTTGGCTATTTTACCTTCTTTGGTTTAATATAGACTACCTTTTAAAGTCATTCAACACTGAATATCCATTGTCTCTCGAGAATTAAATTGCGCCTATTATTATTATTATTATTATTATTATTATTATTATTAATATTATTTTTATCATTATGTGTATTCACTAGGAGTTCTCACATATATTATCGTCAGTGATTGCTCACCGACAACAACCAGTTGTATTTCCTGGAGTCTGAGTGACAACAAGCCTCCCTAGATTTCCAGTATTCTTTACCTCTTTTCGATAACGATGTGGTATCGCAACAGCCTCTTACCATTGATTTCTCGCTGGTAAGGACAATTATTATTATTATTATTATTATTATTATTATTTATTTGATAGTTGGAATTTCCACACAAGTAATTATCAGTTATGCTCACTAACAATAACCAGTTGCTTTCTCTGAAATCATCCCGGATGTTTAGCACTCACCATATCGTTCGATAACCGTTCCAAATCATATTTATTATCGCAGCAGCTGTTTATTATTTATTCTTCACTTGTGATGGCCGTGCCACTTTTTTAGAATTTAAGGGGCGATTAATATCCCAACGTTCGAATGCACTAGGCCCCATTCTAGTAGGGGTGTGGATGGTGATCTACGTCCTGGGTCAAGCAGTCCTTCTTGACCTTTAATAGCCATTTGTGTGATATAAGCCGAGGCTGGTGCCACCACATATATTTATGTGTGTGTGTGTGTTTTAAGGTTTGGTATAGGATGTCTGCCAGTTTCGGTTTGGGATTTCTGGCATTATTGTTATTAATATTATTTCTTACTCACTAAATATTGTAATATAAAAAATAAGCAGTAATCGCTGACTTGAAAATAAATTGGTGTTCTCTGAACTCTGAATGATAAGTGCTCACAGATTTCGATTACTCTTCGCTTCCTTTGATCACAAGTGGAAATCAGTATACATTTTCGTAGCGACCGTTTATTATTTAATTCTCTGTAATTAGATTGACAATAAGCCAACTAAGGATTATGGTATTCCCCGTGCTCTTCTAGTATAGGTCCGGGCGCTGCTTTCAAACATCTGATTTCACATCCGCCTCGAACCTTTCTTCTATTTGTGGTGGTATTAACCGATGTAGGTGCCACAAGGTTTTGTTTCCTTGCTAGCCTGTCAGTTTTACTTCCATTGGTTCCTCTTCGTATGTTTAATCAGTAATGCTAGTTATCTCTCTGTAGTTCTACCCCACTGATATTTGTTTGTGGTTGATTTCTGTCACATTACTTTCCGTGTTGGTTTTAACACTCTCGTATTGTTTCAATACGTTTACTCTTGTAATCAGTTGCATAGATTGTATGGTGTTAACCCAGCTTTTAGTAGCATTTTTCTGGTATTTTTTTTCATTTTTGTGTAACTGTTCCTAGCAAGGATTTACCCTTTAGGATGTTTCACACTAACCATTACAAGTGATTGCTTACCAGCAAGAACGTGTGACAGAAGTTTGCTGTTTTTATCATTATTATTATTATTTACTCATTAAGAGTTTTCACATGAGGCATTACATGTAATTACTTAATGGCAACACGTCTTGCCAGATTGTCAGCATATTTCGTCTTTTTCGATAATTGTTGCAAATCATTTAAAGTTTTCGCAGCAGCTATCTACGACTGATTTGTTGCTGATAACGGCCGTGATAAATAATATATTCAATCAACACAAAATAAGACATAAAACAGATTTATAAACAGTGGATATAAGGATAAATTAGCCTTTAATATAAATAGAAACAACAATAATTGCAAACGAAATATATGTAATTTGATCCGGTCCGCCTTAAAATAAAGGTAAAACTAACATTGGGATATAATTCTTGATAAGAGACTAAAATTACCTCTAAAACCACCAAAAATAATAGAATCTATCTAAATGTATCGATAACAATGGTAGCAGTTATAGTGTACTAATGTTATTTGTTTTAATAAAAATACCAATTTATGTAATTGTAGAATAGTACAAATTAACGCTAATGAATGATTAATAATTAATGCTATATGCAAATCAATTGTGATTTATATAATAAATCAAAAGTATACTTAAGAACCACACAAAATAATGTTAAATGAAGTATACTCACATACTGATATTTATAAGTGAGAAATATATAGATACCACTACAATTTACAAATATGTATGAGGATTTAAATAATATAAATTCTAATATGAATTGGAAAATCTAAAATTTTACTCTTCCTAGTTTTAAAAGAAACTGAAACTAATTCATTTATTAAATATAATGCAGCAATATATAGTTAGTATAAGTATATATTTTTTTTATTCAAGCACACGTTATACTGAGCAACAATTCTAAGTTGCCTCAGCTCCAAAGAAACCGTTATTCAAACCAGTAAGCATTATTCCCCTCAAATATATCGTAGATATTATCTGGAGTTAAGTGAAATTTAGTGCCGTGTATGTCAAACAGTAATACACAGAGTGGTCGATCATAAAAATGCCAGAGTTTATATATATATATATATATATATATATATATATATATATATATATATATATAATGTCGTTTAAAAAAATAAGAAAAAACAATATTGTCTATTATCCTGATGAAGTTTCCTGTGTTAATCGAAAATTTTAAATAAATAATATGTTAATTAAAAAAAGTCTCTGCATTTTCCTGGTTTTAAAAACCGTTCAAATTATAAAATATAAATGCATTCTATACAGTGGAACTATTTTACTAATATATATATATATATATATATATATATATATATATATATATATATATTATTTATTTAAAAACTATACATTACAAATTCAAGAGATGTACCATGGTTTCATTGACACGCGTAGGCCTTTACTGATTAGAACAGTTGTTCACTTCCTGTTCTAATCAGTAAAGGACTAGGTGTGTCAATAAGACCATAGTACATCTCTTGAATCTGACATAGTTTTTTAAATAAATAATCATATATATATATATATATATATATATATATATATATATATATATATTTATATATATATAATACATAGCACGATCACATTGAAATACCGATTCTCGTTAGATCGCCGAACTTAAGAAACGTTCAGACTGGTCATTACCAGACGTTGACTATTAAGGAATACCAGGCGTTGTATGTAATCTTCCCATGATCGCCATATACATGCGGCCTAGGGCCGCTTGTTAATTTGCTATTCTCAGTAAACTTCCTCTTTAAGAGTAAACCGGATGTGCCCATTCAGGGCTAAATACACACACGTATAGCGGGTTATATATATATATATATATATATATATATATATATATATATATATATATATATATTAATGCATTTTTATGTAATTATTTTTTATTGGTGATTGTAGCGTTCGTTGTTATTTTGCTTACTATTATTTCGATTGTCTCACTTTCCTAAGTGATTAAGATGCAGAAAATTGCATTATTAGTCGCCCTTAACTTCATAGGACGTATTTTTCGTTAATATATACTTTTATGTATTTTATACGTACATAAAAGCAATCCATGGACACGTTTTTCTGGCTCACAACCGTCATCAGCATGGCTAACTTAGACAGAGATATATCAACGAAAAATACGTCCTTAGGAAAGTGAAATCACAACGAGCGCTACAATCACCAATAAAAATAATTACATAAAATGCATTAAATATTTAGGTGATAAAAACTGTACATATTTCTAGACAAAGCATCTTGGTCCAGTGGTAGAACGCTAGACTATAGACATCACTATCGAAGGTTCGATCTCTGTCTAAGTTTGCCATGCTGATAACGGCTGTGAGCCAGAAACACGTGTCCATGGATTACTATTATGTACGTATAAAATAAATAAATATTTATATATATATTATACTAGTAAAACTGTTGTGTGTTATTGCTTTTCACCGTGCATACATTACATAACTAGATAGATGTTGTAGATAGTTGCCGATTGATTACATAAATAGTAGGAAGGCGATACCCGTTGATATACCAATTGATCTCGCGTCATGTGTTTGAATCGGGGCAAAGTGAGTCTTCAAAGCCAGTTCAACATAACAAATACAAATAATATATAAAGTATTAGTCTATTTCTCTTAGACACTCGCTCTTTCTGTGTGTACCTCTCTAGAGATACGGTTTGTGATATTCAATTCGGTTTGCAATAGACTGCGCTAATCATTTTATTCTTTCGTTTCTTTATTAAGTGCGACTGTTACGAAAGTGACAGTGATAGATACCGTATAAAAGTGACAGTGATAGATACCGTAGAAAAGTGATAGATAGATAGCATTATAATAAGAGGGTTGTCATTGTGTTAAATTGGCTAATTAGAACTTGGTTGCGGCTTATTAGAACTATTAAAACTCATCGTCCAAACTCTATAATAGATTAGTATTTTGTGTTATTTAAATATATAAGAAACGATTTTAGAGAAACACACTCATATTTAGGATAATGATAATAACAATAATAATAATAATAATATATCTTTTTGTTTGTTTCACCCACTTAAAAGTAAAGAACGCAAACATCTGTTTAGACAAAGCTAGACTAATTTATTGGATAGTGATAAAATAAAATCGAGACCACTGATTGGTTAGAAGCAGGAATATAAAAACGATCCTATAATGTAAATCTATGCATCTCGCCTGATGATTTCTTGTAAAAATTAAACACAAACCTGTGTGTGTTGTTTACTTGCTATAATTATATGTTATACCTAATATAAATGCCCCCATTCAGCCTCGGGAAATAAGTAATGCCCATTGTAGGCTTTCCTTGCCGGGATTCTATAGTGACGTAAGTGTCGCATTTCACAACTGCACCTCCCCTTGAGTACGATGACAAAAAAGTCCAGGACAACTGTAAAAAATGTCTAGAAGAGACTAGTCTTATTTCAGAGTTTCACTTCTCTTTGGCTAGTTACACACCAAATGACTGAGAGTCCAGTGTACCCTACTATTTAGTCCACAGATAGAGGGAATATATATATATACATATATATATATATATATATATATATATATTATTTGATGGAATCGCTCTAGACAAGGCATGAAGCCACTTGATGTAAGGGGCGAATAAGAACAAAATATGATTATCGCTTATTGGCCTTAGTCTTGAAAATAGCAAGATTATAAGTACGAGGGAAACCGTCAGCAGGAAGAGAGTTCCACAACATGTATTCATATATGTCACAAGATCATTAGTGAAAGTTATACAGTTGCCCAAACGGTAGTCGAACCCACAGTCCATGGCTATAACCATTACACTTCATCACATCCACGATATATATATATATATATATATATATAACAGAGATACACATGCTTATGTTATTAGCAAGCCGATTACTTCTTAACCTCACGAGTAATCTCCATCTTAATAGCATGAGAAATACCATCCCCACTCAGCAGTGTCTCAACGCCGCCTTGGCTGTCATATCTTACGGAGATAAACACTTGAGTTTCAATTATATTCGCCCTTCAGGAGAATAATATCAATCACGCACGTTGGCCCGTTCATTTCATCAGATGAGATTTGACGGCTGGGGCGTAAAATTAAATTTGCTTTATTTAACATTCCGACATTAGTACTCGTCACACTCAACCGTGTATTGCTCCTTTGATGAACATAGGCGCATCTTGCCTGGTAACGCTCTCATAGCACTTTAGATTTTAAACGCTGCGCGTACGTTTCTCGGTGTCGATCTGAATCAATTGCTCTTCTAAGTTTATTGATAGCTGATGTTGTACACATGCTGCCAGAATCACGTAGACTAAACGGTTGGAATTAGATCACTAAGGTTAAGCAACCTTGAGCCAGATCAATAATAGATGGCTGAGTATTTAGGAATACTGGCCGCAGCATGT
>OY744522.1:183609970-183647470 GCA_963556195.1 Sepiola atlantica
GTAACCAGCGTTCTGGGAGGCCCGAAACTGCTCGGAGTGCAGCTGCTGTTTAGAGGGTGCAAAAAAAAGACAATGCAGAACACGACGGCGGAGATAGACACCATTTCAAAAGAAGACTTGCAGAGGTGTTTCTGGCAGTGGATGGATCGGTGGGTCAAGTGTGTAAAAGCT
Organism: Sepiola atlantica; assembly: GCA_963556195.1. NCBI lineage: Eukaryota > Metazoa > Mollusca > Cephalopoda > Sepiida > Sepiolidae > Sepiola > Sepiola atlantica. The sequence goes on from OY744522.1 coordinate 183,610,142, forward strand.
CAAGTGGCCTACTTTAAAGGAAATTAGGGTCTCAACCTCGTCACGTATTTGAAATATTTTTTCTAGTCTAAAGTCAGATACTTTTTAGACAGGCCTCGTGCACAATAAAATAACAGAGCTACACAACACTGACTGCGTGTTTGATAAAAGATTTGAATTTTTTCTTACATGCGTGTAATTGTAACACTAATATGGACTAATTCTTATATTATATTGTCTGGACGGCGGCGCATAACGCAGGAAATTGCAGTATTGTTGTGTAGCTAACACGTCGTCAGTTGTTCCTAAATGGATATTCACGTCTTTATTTTTTCTCTTTGTCTTCTTTTGTAGTCGTCTTTGCATTTTTCATAATAGTGATTATAAATGTTATTAAAATGATAACAAAAGTATCATTAGGTTGTAAGGTTTCGGGGTTTTAAGTTCATATACATGCATAATATACACTACCCACATGGGAATTGAAGCAGCTTCCGCATAGACGACCATTCTCTCTTTGCCCTAGAGAGAATGAGAAGGATTCTAGCAATTTATCCGCAACGTGTCACTAACGACTTCCACTCTGACAAAATATCCTGACACGTAACCCTAATTTTAAAAATGTCATTTCTAATGGAATTTTAAAATGCTATAACCAGTTTCTTACTTAAACCTTTCGTGCAAAAGACTATCCGTACCATTATTGTCATCCATCTTACATATAAAGGGTGTCCATAAAGTTTGGGTTCATCGGAGGGTATTTGTGTTGAGGTTTACAGAAACGGGCATTATCTTGAACAAACACCTTTTCGGACGACTAAAGACTAAAAAGGGCATGTTGAAAATACTATCTATCGACATTAAAATTGAATAAAATTGTTTATGTCTAAAAAATAAAGGTTTATAATCATCTATACAGACTTTTTGGAGACCCTGTACTTTTCCTACATAATATATTTCTTTTAAAACCCGTTCTGTCTCACTCTTTTTTCTCTCTATTTGAATGAAGCTCTTTTTCCGATGTCTTCTTTCTCTTCTCATTCAATCCCTGACCCTAGCCGCTGCTTCAATATAACAGGAAAATATGAGAAAGAAAAAACAAATAAAAAACCATCAACAATAAACTGTTTGACGTCATTTCAATGTCTTGAACAAACGATTTTTCGGACGACTAAAAACTTTGCGAATCTTGTTAAAAATATGTTATATTGACATTAGAATTGAATTTTTTTTAACAAGTATGTGTTTCTAACCATGTACCAAATCTGTGTAGACACCGTGTACTTTTCCTACATAAAATCTTTCTTTTAAAATTTCTTATATCTATATTACAATGCAGCTCTTCCTCCGATTTCCTGTTTCATGTCCTTACCTTTGCAACTGCTTCAATATATTAGAAAAAAGAGAATGAAAGAAATAAGAAATGTCTACTGTTCGACGTAATTCAAATTCGTTTTTTTCACAAATGTATCCGTAAGAATTGAAGTAATTTTATCTGCAGCCTTGTGTATTCATTTGGTCCCTGGCGACTCTAAGCGAATGAATATTTGATACCTTTATATCTTATTAACGGGAGCATACTGTATCAGAATATGTAAAGCCTGTTTAGTTCCTGAACACACGGAGACGGACATTTGATGTATAGTAAACCCATTGTGATTGGAAGTTGTTTCGGCTTTTGATCGCTGCAGCATTTCTCAATAATTGTTTTTTTCGCACACTCTTCTCTAAACACATCATATTAAATGTGTACTTTCTCAATTCAACTCGTACTCATTATCAGTAAAAATAATACCTTAATTAAAGCTTTGGTCATTGTAAATGTTATTATCATTCATTATTATTAGAATAACTATTATATAATTTATCACAACTACTTACTCTAATTGTGCAGGAGGGATCTCGTTAGATACTGCCACTGGTTTGGTGTGTGCAACTTATCTGCCTGTGCAAAGCGAAGACTTTTGAACCATTCCAAGTCGACTATCTATGGGTTTTTTTTAACATAGTTCACCCCTAACAAGGCAAGTTGCTACTGAGAATAACCGTGATGGTTTTGAGGGGCATCCTTAATTGGGAGCTGTGCAGCGAGATGCTTGTTGACATTAGTTTTAAATTTCGGCATGTCGGTACCGTCGAGGAAACAGGGAGGAGTTCAAACGCCCAGCAGCACGAGGTAAACAGCTATTGGAGTAAAAAGCTTACCGGCATTTTGGGACCTCAACAGTGAATTGGTCGGATTTAGCTTATTTTCGCGTTGGTCTAGTGTATTTACGTCTTTCAGATCTAGTCGTGTCAGTTTTTGTATTTTTTAGGCCTATTGGTACGTTCACTTATTGTTGTGGGTGACCTACCTACCCTTTAATAATAACTAAATGGTAGCAACCGGCAACCATAAACACCGGTTTTGTCGGGAGAACATTTGTAGGCACATTTAGGCACTAGAACTGCCAACACTGACTTGTGTATAATTTCTCTGTTCAATACAATTCGTTATTATTATCTCTAACCTGTTGTTCTTTTATTTCATTGTTGGTACCCCTAAACGGGTCCACAATACTTATGATTTACCATTTCGTCTCTTTGAACAACGAGTCTACATTTACTGATTTCTTGAGTTTTGTCTTTATTGCCTTTTATTTAGTTTCTTGGGATAACGTTGTTTTGTGTGGCTGTCATTGGCAATTATCTTTCCCTGCTCAAGTGTCCAGATCGTATCAATATTAATGTACTGTCTGTTTTTTTCGGCGTTGTTTGTTTGACGTATCAATCTTGTCTGTATTGCGTAACTTGATAGTGTAACATTCAGGTATTTGAGCCATGCCTGGGTCAAGAGTAATTTACTAGAGATGCTGCTTAAGCAGGAATCAATTCCATTATGTTTCTACTGTATAACTTAGTTGTTAGGAGGTATCTTGTTTTTCTCCGATATTTTTATTAACTATCTCTGTTATATCTATTGAGATAATGGTGTACGTTTCTAGAATGTATAGGTGCTTTTCGTGCTGCATTCACAAGGTGTTCTCCTCACATCTCGATTGGGTAATTCTATGATTTCATCTGGTTGTAGTTTTTACGTTCTTTATCTAAAGCAGTGCACACTTCTCTATTCCAGATTGCATTCTTATACCCCGAGTCAAAATTCTTATTCTGTTTATTAAGGTTTCTAATTACTTTATTTCTCATCTACAAACACGAAGTAAATTATTTTTAAAAAATTTACTCTGTAAACCTTTATCTTGCATTGCATCTCCTGTGTATACTGGCGAGCGGTATCATGGCTATAATAACAATAGTGCAAGAGTAAGTTGTCTTTGAGATGTTTCTCTTTATTTTTCTCTCGGTTAGATTGTGTGCATTGGCTTTCACTTTGTCCCCATGTTTTTATTACGTTTTCATAGGGTTAAAAATGTTTATAGATATGTTATACATCTTTACGCATTCTATTACCAATGCTTGAAAGGTTGTATCGTACACCAGTTTAGAGTCGATCCATGCCACTGCTATGTTAATATCGTTGCGGTTTACTCTAGTCGGGATCGTTTTGTAGGTGTATGATTTTTCTTAATGGTTTCCCGTTATTTCCGCTAATGGAGTTGTAGTACATGGCTATTAAGGGGGTAATAGATATGTCAACTCAGCTGTGCTATCAACGCTTTCATACCTAATGTTGTACTCAAACAACAAATAGAACAGTTATCATAAATGATCATGAATATTGATTTGACCAATTAAATTTGTTTTATGTGAAAGTCAGGGACACTGAGAACTACGTTTTGCCTACATTATTAGTTGTTACGGACTTTTTAGGAAATCAGCTAAACTTGAAGGCCCGTAGTTAAAGAACAAATTAGATCAGGTACGTAGAATGTCTTTTCAAACGATCACGCATAGAAATGGTTAAAATATTCCACATTAGTGTGAGGCAGGTGAGTTATCAGTTACTAGTTTCTTTGCTTCTGTATTTTTGAATTAATAGGCAACTTCAATTAGTCTTTAACTCTGGTGTGTCCGATTTGCATATTTGTTTTTTGTGCTAGTATTTCATGTAGGCTTCCGACTCTTTTGACTAGTGTCCTTGTATTTCATTGTGTCTCTATGTATTATTTACTAACTAGGAGTTTTCACAGAAGTCATTGTTAATGATTGTTCCCTGACAAGTTCCAGTGGTGTTACCTGAAGTCTGTGTACTAGCATGTCTCTTAAGATTTCCAGTTTTCTCCGCCTCATTCGATAGCCATTGCAAGTAATTGGGCGTTATAGCATCAACAGTTTACCATTGATCTCTCGCTGGCATCAGTCCTTTGTATTCACTGAATTTCAATAGCAATAATCCTCCCAAATGCTCCACTACTTACTACATTCTTCTAATGGAGGTTTGATTGGTGCTTTTCAGCCTTAGTCTTTCCATCTTCTTCGACTCTTCGTGGTCATTTCGTGCGGTACCAGCGGTGACTGTTGCAATTAGATGCATGTGGTCCTCTAAGTTCAGAGGTCAGTTTATAGAGTTCTTCGCAGTTCGGTTTTACTTTCTATATTATTATTATTACAAAGAATAACCACTGAGCATAACCTAGTAAAAATAGTACTCCCTCGAATCTTAATGACAATAAGACTTCCCAAATTTCCAGAATTATCTCTTTCTTTCCGTCACTATAGCAGTCTAGTATTTTTGACATCGTATTCTTGTTGTAAAAAGTTAAGTACTTTCTGTAGAATATGCGTAGGATCGACCCAATTTATGATTCCGAATTGTTCGTACTCTTTGAGTCAAGGCATGGATGATACTATCCATATTCGGTCTATTCATTATCTACGACGTACCGACCGATGTTGGCACCGTTGGAATTGTTTTATTTTTGCGAAAGTTGTTAGATATCTGTAATCCTCTTATATACCTACTGCTAGCTTTAAATAGCTTAGACTATTACGGCAGTTCAAAATATATAACTCTATTATAAATAACATGCAATTGTTTTACAGACTTAGTTTGTGAAACGTGTTCTGGCAATACTTATCTCAATCAAAGGTAGATACTTTTTAAATATGCTAAATAATTAGAAAGGTAATCAATTATTTAAGAATTTCAATTAAATCACTTTTCATTCTTCTCTGTAGGAAAACAGTACATCATGATTTTATTGATCAGTTAATCAATGGTGTTGATTCGTAATTTCTCTAGCTCTGATAAATGAGTTAATCTTAATTTCTCTAGTAAACAAGTTAATCCTAATTTCTCTAGTAAAAGAGTTAATCTTAATTTCTCTAGTAAATGAGTTAATCTTAATTTCTCTAGTAAAAGAGTTAATTTTAATTTCTCTAGTAAATGAGTTAATCTTAATTTCTCTAGTAAAAGAGTTAATTTTAATTTCTCTAGTAAATGAGTTAATCTTAATTTCTCTAGTAAATGAGTTAATCTTAATTTCTCTAGTAAAAGAGATACTTCTAATTTCTCTAGTAAAAGAGTTAATTTTAATTTCTCTAGTAAATGAGTTAATCTTAATTTCTCTAGTAAAAGAGTTAATTTTAATTTCTCTAGTAAATGAGTTAATCTTAATTTCTCTAGTAAATGAGTTAATCCTAATTTCTCTAGTAAAAGAGTTAATCCTAATTTCTCTAGTAAAAGAGTTAATCCTAATTTCTCTAGTAAAAGAGTTAATCCTAATTTCTCTAGTAAAAGAGTTAATCCTAATTTCTCTAGTAAAAGAGTTAATCCTAATTTCTCTAGTAAAAGAGATAATCCTAATTTCTCTAGTAAAAGAGTTAATCCTAATTTCTCTAGTAAAAGAGATAATTCTAATTTCTCTAGCAAAGGAGTTAATCATAATTTCTCTAGCAAAGGAGTTAATCATAATTTCTCTAGCAAAGGAGTTAATCATAATTTCTCTAGTAAAGGAGGTATGTTTTCTTTAATCAAGTACTGTATACTATAGTTTCTAGTAAAACAGTTAATCTTAATTCGCCTTTAAGCTACTACTCCTAATTTCTATCATTTAGTGATGCGGTAAATCTTGTCTATCGGCTTAAATACCCCGACAGAATAGTTTAACCCTTACAATACTTTAATCATTTTAATAACATTTATAATGACTGTTATTGAGAAGGAAATGACCACTACAACGAGAAGACAGAGAATTGAAAAGTAAAAACGCTAATATCTATTTAGGAAAAACTTACGAATGTTCAACTACACTACAATAATGCAAATTCCTGCATCTTAATTGTTCTATAGAAGTCATTTTTATTTTTCAATATCGTCTTGTAACTGTCATCTTTTATTCTTTATATTGATTTTTTCACTTTATTTGTATGCTTTTTAAATATCGTAAGGTTGTAGTATTATTTAATTTTGCCCAAATATATATAAGTCTTATTCTTTTTACTGTTAAAGCGAAATTAAATGAGAGAAAAACATTCACGAGGCATGTTTCAGGGATAAACGCAACTAATTTCAATAATTCAGGCCCCAAATAATTCAAATCAATGAAATTAACATTCCTATAATGCATGCTTTATATTTTATTACATGGTTTAAATATTACGTAGCTGCACTTCATTTCTTATATAAGGGCACTAAATAGACATAGCTAACATGATTCTATATTTATTTCCTTAGAGAGGTCTACATAAGTTGGTAATGTAATGTACCTTTAAATCTTCGTTGTTTTATGTCAATTAAAATATTTATATGAATGTTTGTAATATGCTTCCAATGGGTGTGCGTGACGTTTGTTCTGATGGATATGTGTCACGTAGCCATTGTCTTCGTCGGGGAAATTTGCTTGTAACTCGTGACGATGCCATGTAAAATATATACTTACTTGATATTTTCTTCAGCAGTCGATACATAATATAGCATTTAGAAGGATGTTTTCCCCCAGAAGGTTAAAATGTTAGGGAGACTTTTAACCAATAGGATTTTATGTTGTTAAACTTTTTTTTGCTTGCTCCTAGATATATCTCTCTATATTCAGCAGGCAAAGCACAGGACGTCCTCGCTTGATGAAAGCAAGTAACTCTCTTTTGTGGCCTTCTGCATGATAAAATTAGCTTGACTTTGGAGAAACGACGAGAAACAGCATTTTAGATGATATATGTGATACTAAATATTATAATAAACTAACAGAGCTATAAAGCGTTGACTGCGCGTTAGAACTATAATGAAATAATTTATTAATGTGTGTACTTGTAGCACTAAATTAGACCTATTCTTAGAGGTGATGATCTGGACGGGCCGCATCATGCAGGAGTCTGCAACCTTGTAGTGTAGTTGACACGTCGTAAGTTTTTTCATAAATGCATATTCACGTGTTTATTATTAAATATATGCCTTCTTGTTGTCGTGGGGGATTGTTATTAAGAATGATAACAAAAGAATGATTTCGGAATAGTTCTAGTTTATATACATACACAATACACTTTTGACTCCAGAAAAGATGGATTCGATCAGCTTATCATCTACGCGTCACTAACTTCCTTTCTGACGTAATATCCTGACACGTAATCCAAATTCTAAAAGTTTCACTTCTAATGGAAATGTCCACAGCAAGCAAAGCACATTACGAATTTATTTAATCACAACCTTTCACAACTTCGTCTTAATTCCAGATATTACTAAATCGCATCCTACATATTCCATTTGCTGACATTATTTTTAGTAACCTACGTATCAAATTAAATACTGTTACATAAACATGATCGAAGTGTGTTGGACGTCTGTTATTTTACGCCATATGCACATCTTTCGAATGATGTAATGTCTAATGTAGTCATGCTTTTGAAATGGGTAATGTTTAAGTTATTTAATATTTAAAAATAAATGCAAAGCTAATCCAAAATAGAAAACAGAAATACACACGGAAGCATGTGTCAGTCTATATTTTGCCTAAAAAGTATTAATGTGTTTTTTTTTCATATATGATATAAGGATTAATATGACGTAATTATATATACAGGAGTGGAAGTAGGAATACGATTCCAAAATGCACATAGCAGAAGAGGAGAGTTTTCGTTTTATAGATTAATTTTTTTGGTATGTATATATTTTCTGACGAAATTATGTGTAAATAATAGATAATATTTACCCCATAGATTGGACACTGACAATTACTGCCAACCCAAGAAAAACTGGATTTAGGTGAATGTAAACTCTCCAAATTTAATAAATACGGGCCTCATCACCGGATGTTGTTTTGTGTGCAAAAGGAATTTAAAAACATTAAACACACTTTAAAAACGGGAAAAGATAGATGTTGCTGTAGTGCAATGGTGTGCAGTTTGTCAGTATTGATATGTGTGTGAATGTAGAGAAAACCTTTCCAAGGATGTCCAATTTCGTGTCCGGACCTATGTGTAAGTATGTATAGTTTATCTATGATTTAAATCTCATAAGATACAATCTTAACCCTCATCCTGAATTACTGTTGGCCTTGATAAGTGGTGACTTCTTAGTAAAAATAAATGTGAGTTATATGTCATTTTTATGAAATATTACCACATTTACGACAATCTAAGTAACGTTCGTACCATATTTCAAGTTCATAAGTCTAATTACAAAGACGTTGCTAACAGACACACGAATAGACAGGTAGATCTCCGCCTTCTATATTGACATATATATAAATTATGCATTCAAACATGAATCAATAATTGAACTCGCAATTATAAGTAAAAGTTATGTTTTATTCTTTTGTATTTTGGCGGGAGCGAATTGTTATAGTAACAATTTTTCTGTTCTTGTTTTTCATATGATTGTAATTTAATTGCGACCAACTTGAAAAAATCTATAGATATTTTAATTAAGTGTCTTCAAACACAAAACAAAATCAAAATTCTTTGCCGAGCAAATAAGAAATAATAGAATTACGTGACAAATAGCACAATTAAAAGAGACAAATAAACCAGACTCGATAGTAATTGGTGTCATTTAGATTCCAAATGAAATTAATAGTTCACAAGAAAAATCTAAAAATCTCCATAGTCAGTAAAAGCCATCATTATTATTATTATAATAGAGCTTTACAGTGTTATAAACACGGCGTCATGACAAATATATTCTCAAATATATTATAAGATGACCTCCCAAAAATATCACCCATCAATAAAAATTTTAATAACATTCACAATCCTTTCGTTCCTATACTAATAAGTAACCACTTACCAACATCAAAAGCCACTCGAAGGTAAGGGTCAATGAGATTGTCAATTAGGTGATAAACAAAACTATGAAACGATTGAAGAAAATGATGGAATGCCCAAAATGTAATGACTTAAGATTACGGCTCGACAAATATTTGTAGATATTGAACTTGAAGCCAACTATGTTACAGGAGAAACAGTGTCGTGAAAATGTTCCGCAAAAAGTGTTTACCCGAGAACTTCCTATGTTCATAGAAATTATGTTTGCTGTTCGGTACACAGAGCAAAGAAGGAAATAACTTTGACAATGGTGGTAATAAGACTGAGTCTTGCTGTGGTTGCCCACTTCAGTTTAAATGAGGTATGTGGGTTGTTCTGTTAGGCATTATCTTTGAGGTAACTCTACCGATACTGGTTGTTGCAGGTTCGGTAAGTATGGGTATCATTGATGATGAAACCTCCGACTGGTAAAGCGGTCACCACAGCGATCAAGACGACTTACTGCCATTTCAAGTTCATATAATATTGAGGAGATTGCGTAAACATAGATTTTAGGATATGTTAAAGTCATTAAAGTATATAGCAAAACAATTTAGAAAACACACTTAAATTAATTAATCTTACGTGTATATATATATATATATATATATATATGACAATAAAGGATCATATGAGTTAAAATGGAACACGGAAGAGTTAAAACTCGATGGTACGTGTCAGCTGTTACGTGTTAAAAATATATCGCTACCAATGACGGAGCATCACATTGGTGATTGGAAAAATATTCCCATTTAGCATTTAAGTAAAATGCCTTTTTGTATGAGTATTCGAATTCGTTCGATTTCGAATCTCACTTGTTTCAGACACGCTTTTTCCCAGCGTACACTAAATATTATATTTGGCCCGCCATCCACGACTCTCTGACAAACCAACTCCATATAGGTGGTAGTAAAAACTTTTCTCCCTAACAATTCTGTACTGTCACTACACTCATCGACACCAGGAACTAATAAACACAGTTTAATTTTCACAAAACACCCGTTCTTATTTATTATTTGTCTGGTATTAATTTACTACATAATGTAAAGCAATGTGCAAATACTTAATGACCGCTCCCGTTCACTCCGATAATTTTCCGCGAATATCAGATTACGTTATTTCTAATTCGACCTATGACTTCTATATTTATATTCATTCCAGACTTAAGCGAATGAAATTAACGAACACAGTTCATGCAACATTTAATCATTCAACATGGCGGCTACAATTTCTTGATCAAATCGACTTCCTATGTAATTCAATAAGCGCCAAGATACTGGTAGACCCCGATACATTTACATTTTCAAAATCATACGCATTTAACACGCATATTATAGAAACCTTGTCCAAATAAACCGTGTCATGGTTGAGCATTACATTTGATCGGCAGAAGCTAAATCTTAACATAACACGCATGCCAATAAAAAAGTTTAGATAATTGGCCTATTATTACATTTATTTTTACCTCGAACGCAGTCGATAAGAATGGAGGTTTCATGATCGCCAGTTTCAGCGTTCGAGCCCATTCTACTCTCCCACTTTTTCCTTTTTTTTAATTTAAAACATTCGCCAACACAGTAGAGGGAGGGGAGAAAGAACAATAGGCCGTTTCTTTTTTATTCGACGTCATGCAATAGGTAGTACTTTCCCCCGGGCAACGCGGGGCGACGAGTTCCGCTAGTAACTATATATATATTAGTAAGTCATCATTTATAGCCGAAAATATATATATATATATATATATATATATATATATATATATATATATGTGTGTGTGCTTACATATATGTGTGTTTGTGTTTGAATGACTATATGCAATGATATCGAATTCTCATTCAGGCCAACGTGATCACTGGTGAATCACGCAAAAGGGGTTGTTATGGTGATAAATCAAGCCTCTCCCTCCCACTACGTGTTTAAATAATGAAAGCCGGTTGGATCTTTTGTTACCAGTTGGGTTGCGCTGAGTTTAAGACTTTTCCATGCGATTGCGTTCGTTAGTGAGTCTCCGTGCATCTGCAGCGTCTCAAATGTCCATCTGTTCTCGTTGGCTTGCGCCAATGTACAGCGCAGATGAGAACACATGCACACTTAACAGTTTTTTTTTTTATGGCGAAACGCCTGCAACGGTTTTGTTAGAACACAGAAACAATCGACCACTTTCTGAGTCATAAGACTTTATATGAAAAAAGATATGAATATTATGCAAAAGTTGCTTCTTGATGCCAAAGTGCAAGTCAAGTATCCATTACGATTTACGAGAAAGCGAATTAAAAATCAACAATATTCCTGTAAAAGTGTATATATTACAACTACAAAAAAATAGACGCTTTAAAAAGAGGAAAGTATCATATTTAACAGAAAAAAAATAATTCTATACCCAAAATAGTATGTAAAAGTGTTCAGTCTTGAATTACGATTAAGTTAAATACATTTAAATTTAAAATTCAGAAATTATATTTGAGCTGTTTTGTCTACAAGATTTACGAAATTAGAAAACATCAAAGTAATATTAAAGCGATTAACTCCCAAACCTGTCGCCTAGTTTTGTCTTATTGTCCAAGCGGTGATAGGGCAAATTAAATCACTGTATATGCTTTCCGATTTTTTTCTGAGTTCCTTTTTATTTTTATTTTTTTCAATATTGATCCATTACCACCCGGAGTTAAAGTTAGTGGAAGGTTTGTGTAAGAGTACGTTTTGGTTGTAAAAAAAACATATACTTAAATCTACAGTTTTTATAAAAACTAAAATGGAAATATATTCCAAATTAAGCATTAAAATAATGATGTGTCCAGTATAGAATATTACCGAAGAAATCTTCTTTTATACGACGGCGCCAGGAGACTATTGAAAATAATCAGATCCATGAAAATCAGACAACAAATTAATACGGTGGGTTAATCTGTCCCGTCACAGCTTGGGAAACCAGATACAACTAGTCGGTAAAATTTGGCAGAAATTGTAATGTTAACTGTTTCAATATAACTTAAACACAAATACTTTCAAAAATAGTTATCTCCTAACAGATTCGGTATAGGTAAAATATAATGGACATGACAATCTAAATGAAATACAATAACATTAGCACAGCGATATGCATGGATTGATATTTCGTTTTAATCTTTATATAGGCTTTTTAAATTCAAGATATAAGAAAATTGTGCTATTCAGCGATGTATGTATAAATACTTTGTGTTTCTTATATCAAGACCGGATTCCTGACCAAAAATTCAGCAAACATTGATGTTATTGTTTTTTCCCTTTTCAAAACTCAATCATGTTCTGCAAAGCCAAAACACAAAAAAAACATTTTCCTCTACAAAACCACCAAACCAAACTAAACCAAACCAAACTAAACCAAACCAAACACCACGTATAGATACTGAACATATAAAAAACTTGAAGAATGAAAACTTTGACCAAAATGACCGGATTAAATAATCCGAAAAAGAGAGATATACCGTAAAACTAAACAAGAAAGTATCATAGTATGTGTATTAAAAAAAGTACTTACACACTTTTAGGAAAACACAAAAAACAGTTTTCCTCTACAAAACCACCAAACCAAACCAAACATCATGTATAGATACTGAACATATAAAGAACTTGAAGAATGAAAACTTTGACCAAAATGACTGGATTTAATAACCCGAAAAAGATTGATATAACGTAAAACTAAACAAGAAAGTCTCATAGTATGTGTATTAAAAAAAGTACTTACACACTTTTAGGAAAACACAAAAAACATGTTTCCTCTACAAAACCACCAAACCAAACCAAACACCATGTATAGATATTGAACATATAAAAAACTTGAAGAATAAAACCTTTGACTGGATTAAATAACCCGAAAAAGATTGATATACCGTAAAACTAAACAAGAAAGTCTCATGGTATGTGTATTAAAAAAAATATTTACACATTTTTAGGCGATGTATCGATCCATAGATGCATCTATGTTTATTTGATTGTGTTGCTTTCGGGTGATCCTTGCTTTATCCTGCATTTGAGTTTGATTTCACCAATAATTGGTGTCGGATTTTCATTCACTTTAATATTTGAATCAAGTAGATTTCATGTTCAACAACCACTGATCACTGATATTCGTCCAAATCATTTCAGTCCACCTTTTTAAAATAAACACTATTTGTCAGTATTTCAAGAATTATATTTTGCAAGAATCGAAGATAATCAACGGAAAATCTTCTAGAGTTTTCCGAGTTCACTTGATGCAGCATCAGAGGACAGACAGATATACGTACATTTTTACGAATCAGTAGAAGATAACTAGAATAAAAACACGCAGGAAATCAATACAAAAACATGTATGGATCAATATTTCGCCTAAAACATGTATTGAAGCTTTTTCAAGATATGTTATATTAGGACAGCGGTGAGACGGTATGAGTAACCTTCCAAAATGCGTATGAGCACGAGAAGAGAGTTGGATCGGTTTGTAAATTACTTTATTTGCTAGACGTATGTTTATTGAAATTATGATAAATAATGTAGAAATAATATATTTAGCACATAGATAAGACACTGAGAGGTAACTTGGGTGTAATTAAAACTAAGAGAATTTTTTACACTCCGTTAATTATCCAAATTAAAGTTGTGCCACTGCATAGTGTATCATAGGAAAGTAGAGTAAGAACATATCTAAAAAATACTATGTTACTGCGTAACTCCAAAGGAGATATTTACATCTACATACATTTAAGTCTATGGCCGGGGGTTTGTTCTTGGACAAAGGGTTACACCCATGTGGAGTCCCCCGACAAAATGTTGTGAGAGATATGCCTTTATAGCGGCGTGTCATTCCCACTGTTCGAAGTGGCCCGACCACAGATTAAAACAAACAAAGGGAAGAAAGAGAACATTATAATATCTGAAATTATATTAGAAAGAAAGCGAAGGAATAATAAAGCTAACACACAAGAATGGTATTTTGTAAAATCAATAATTAGAGTAAAACATTTATATTATAAAATAAAACAATTTATTTGACTCAAACATTTTGTATGGCTATCAGTTAGAGTTCATATTTTTAAGTAGTGAAAAAGTTCCATTTGTAAGTTCATGTTTGTACGAATGTGTATATGCAAGCGTGTTTGATGTATTTCTGTGGCAATGTAATGTGTGTGTGTTTGGCATAATAGTTCCTTATTCGTGGTAGGAATTAAAAAAGATCTCCTACTTTTTGACTTTTGCCTCCCCCACCTCCTCAGTCGAGCCGGTGGGGGGGGGGTCGACGATCTTTTCTGTGTGCGTTCGGCCGGAAAGCAAAAGAGAGAAAAGAGGGTTCGTGACTTGTTTTATAGGGAGTCAAATCACGCGTGGTTTAGCTGACCTGTTGGTTGCTGATTGGCCGGAACCTTCGGCCAACGTGCTTTCACGAGATCAGCCCTATTCTCTACCTCAGAGACGAAGAAGGGCTGAGTGAACAAAGAAAGAAAGGTGTCGCAACTAATATCCCCTGGCCGGTTGTGGGGGCTGCCACAATGTCTACTTGTGTATGTTCTTGTGACAATTGTATGTTACTCTTTTATCAGGGAAAAATGCGTGTTATTTGCCGAATTAACATTTACCGAACATAACATTATCACAAGGACATACGCTGGATATCTCCGATGCGGTCGCATTCGGATACAACTATATTTTCCAATGAATGTGATGTGATGTAAATATCTCCGTCGGAATTAGGCAGTTTGACAGTCATTTGATCATTGTCTTTATTTATTTTGCTTATGCACGACATAAGTCGTTATTCGAGTCTTGTCTAAATGTCGAACTCATGTTTTCATTGTGGATGTAGTCAACGTTTGCACTTGCCTCAGTCTGGAGCAGGGCTGATGGCTTTGAATAATACCGATGGTGCATGAATTACCTGGCAAATAGATAAATAAAGAATCTAGTGTGTGTGTGTGTGTGTGTGGGGGGGTAATTCTCTTTTTTACAGTCCTTTTTCAAAGTAGAGATGTTGCTAGTCTCAATCTCTTCTCTCTCTCTCTCTCTCTCTTTCTCTACTCTTACATCTATTAATAATAGAGTTTATGTATCTGTCTGTCTGTCTGTCTGAAGCCGAAACTCCAGTATTACTATTTTACTGAGATTAATCTTTTTGAAATTCTTTATATACTGTCAGTAAAAGTCGCTTAGACATCAGATGGGTTTTGCCATTTACATAAGTAATTCCTTTAAACCTTCAATTAAATTAATATTTACAAATATACACTTATAACTGCTATTATCAAATTTACATATGTATTTACAATATTTTCCGATAAGGTTATATTAATAAACATTATTCATACAATTAATGAAAGCCATTTTTATCATAACCGGCGTGTTTTCTAAACCATTTCAACTCGAGTACTGTTAAAATTGCAAAGTCATTGGCTGTTTAATCACTGGTGTCCTCCCTCCCTCCAGTAATTAAATATGGCGATCTGATTAAGCAGCCAATTAGCTGTTTAATCAGTAGTTCCCTCCCTCCCTCCGGTAATTAAATATTGCGATCTGATTAAGCAACCGATTGGCTGTTTAATCAATGGTGTCTTCCCTCCCTCCGGTAATTAAATATGGCTATCTGATTAAGCAGCCGATTGGCTGTTTAATCAGTGGTGTCCTCCCTCCCTCCGGTAATTAAATATGGCGATCTGATCAGACAGCCGATTGGCTGTTTAATCAGTAGTGCCCTCCCTCCCTCCGGTAATTAAATATGGCGATCTGATTAAGCAGCCGATTGGCTGTTTAATCAGTGGTGCCCTCCCTCCCTCTGCTAATTAAATATGGCGATCTGATTAAGCAGCCGATTGGCTGTTTAATCAGTGGTGTCCTCCCTCCCTCCGGTAATTTAATATGGCGATCTGATTAAGCAGCCGATTGGCTGTTTAATCAGTGGTGTCCTCCCTCCCTCCGGTAATTAAATATGGCGATCTGATTAAGCAGCCGATTGGCTGTTTAATCAGTGGTGCCCTCCCTCCCTCCGGTAATTAAATATTGCGATCTGATTAAGCAGCCGACGTTAATCTGGCACGTTAAACATGTAAACAACAACGCTGGCAAACACCGTGCTCAGTTTTCCATTTTTAACACCGTTCTAAGTTTGTTTATTCTTAGCCATAATGTTTTAAAACACAAATTTATTAAATCAAATTGTTTAATTAAAATAATAATTGATTTAAAAATTACTATATAAAAACGCGCGTGCGCACGCACACACCCACACACAGTTCAGGTAAACTTTTTCTTTCCGAGAATTAAATTTTTTTTCGTGTTTACTGTATTTGATTTCTTAATACTTTCATATCCAATATTATCATTTTTTCACGACCTCAACAGAATTTATGATTCCATGTTTTATTTATTTAAAAAAACTATACAACTGGAAAACTATACAACTGATTGTAGAATCAAATTGTTTAATTAAAAAAAGGTACACACACACGCACACGCACACACGCTTGCGCGTTCACAGTATTTGATTTTTTGGTGCTTTTTCATTTTAGGACCCACGCTAACTTTGACCCCGTCGTTACAGTTAGGGTTAGGTTTGGTTTTTTTCCTTTTTAATTAAAAATATTTACATGTATAGGGGGGGGGGATAAAAAAATTGGGGGAAGGCGGTCAAAAAATTTTTTTTTTTTTTCTTAACTAAAAAATATTTCAATGACTGGTAATATAAAAAAATTGAGGGGGGGTACAACAAAAAATGTTCTTTCTTTTTGAACTACAAGTCTTTCTATTTATGGGCGAGGGTACAACAAAAATCGGGGTAGGGTCGAATTTTTTTTTCTTTATTTTCAACTAAAAATATTCTTTGTCATAAACACAGAAAATCAATATCTAACAACCACAGAAATATGACTGGGGCTCCATTGGCTTACGCGTGAGCCTTCATTTCTGATGCGGCAGCCTAGCAAAAATATGCGACCGGAGGGAGCATATATTTGCTAGTTATTTCAATGGAAGATGCTCGACCGAGTTCCAATGTTAGGGTCTACTTTGTAAGACACTCACAGCAAGAACTCGTCTTGCTCTGACAATGAAAAAAGTATTTCTTTTCGCTCTCTCTATGACTCGGATTAGAAACATTTCAATGAACAGGAATAGTTTGTGTGTGGAACACAAAACCGCGGGACTGCGTCACTGCTAATTACAATTTGGTCGTCTTCAAATTCAATGGCAGCAAATTCTTGTGGACAGCTACGTTAGAAAACAAACGCAGTTTATAATGGTGTTCAATTTTAGTACTCTCATAAGAGTCTTCATCTTTCGCCTGGTAGTGTTTCCCGTCTTATTAACAGTTACACTCGAATAACTCTTTGTCTTGATAAGTGGTGACCGCAGTAATAAAAGCTTCACGTAAAACTTATTAAACAGCTTTTAAAAAGCTATTTACGATTCAGAAATTAATATTAAACTATTTAAATGCTTTTTTATGGAAATCATTCCAGAGATGGCATGAAGACACTTGATTAAAGGAGCTAATAAGAACGAAATATGATTATCGCAAATATAGGAGATGCCTATGGGGCTTAGTCTTCAAGAGACCAAGTCTATAGGTAGGAGGAAAACAGTCAGCAGGAAGAGAGTTCCATAAACCTGAAGTTCTTAGAAAGAAGTTACTGGAATAGGAAGCTGTATTACAATGAGGTATCAAAACAGCGAATTGATGAAGACTACTAGACCTACGAGCCAAACGAGCTGGAACAAAAGAAGCAGACAAAAGATCAAACTATTCAGAAGAGCGCATGCCATAATAGCTTGCTTTATTAACTATGTTCATGAGAAAATAAATACATATATCGGTAAATAAACAAGATAAATAAATAGTCTTAATATGGCGCCATTCAAGTTGCCTGTTAAACAATGATAATGATATTTACACCGTAAGCGTGACAGACACACTCATCGATCCTCTAATCGCCGCAATGTTGCAATCTTGTGCTTTTTTTACACGTACTTCAATGGTATGTGCTCCGATGAACTTGCTGCTATTGTGCCCCCCTCGACGTAAATACTCTCGATTAACGCGACAATCAGCTAAACCCCATCGATTCACTGTGCCGGAGTCCTTTCTACTCCAATAGCTTATTTCTACGTGCCGCCGGACTTTGGAACTGCCTCACTGCTCCTTGTTTCCCCGACTGTACTAACATGCAGAAATGTAAAACTAATGTGGACAAGCATCTCGCTGCACACCTCCCAATTTAGGATGGCCCCTCTAAACTTTCAGCATAATACTCAGTAGTCCCCTACGTCTACAGTGGCAAATTAATGCGAAGGACGTATCTACTAAACTGAATTATTGAGAATAATGTGAAGTTTTAGCTGCGTCCACGTATCCGTATAAGATACTTCGTTCGCCTGTCGGTCTGTTACTTTAATTGTTTAAATGCTATATTATTTGGTCGGTCAAGCTTGAGTTCGAAAAGGTATTTTCTTTAGTCTGTCAGATTTAAGTTCGAAATAACAGTTTCACCACTATAAATGCAGATTGAATAGACGTATTTGATTTTAGATTCGTAGAAACTTGTCTGTCATTATGCCTGTCACGGTTAACAGCTATATAGAATCTTTGAAAAGTTATATGACGTAAAAAACGAAATTTCTAATGGTCTAACTTCTCGTCTTTTTCATCATCTTTTATTTCGTTGTTTCCCTCTTTTTTTTTTCGTCTGTTTTTTCTACTTTTTTCGTCTTTTTCTGCTTCTTTATTTGTCTTTTTTTCCTATTTCATTTTATGTAGTATTTGGTTTATTTTTCATATTCCATTTCTTTTTCCTGATTTTGGTTTTGATTTCGTATATCTTCCTGTTAATTTTCTTCTTGTTCCTCTACATTTTCTTCATTTTCTTCTTCCTCTTCTTTTTCTTCTTCCTCTTCTTTTTCTTCTTCCTCTTCCTTTTGTTCTTCCTCTTCCTTTTCTTTCTTCTTAATATTCAGTTTCTTTCTACTTCCTCTTCATGTTCTTTTTCGTCTTCATTTTCTTTTTCGTCTTCATTTTCTTTTTCGTCTTCATTTTCTTTTTCGTCTTCATTTTCTTATCGTTACTCTTCATTTTCGTCTTCCTCTTCATTTCCTATTCTCTCTTTTCATTTACTTAATTTTCTATCACCAAATTATCTTAAACTGTCGTTTTTTATCATTTTCATTTTAAAATTCTTTTTTCCTTCATCCACCTTTTTTTCATCCTATTTTGTAAACGAATTTCATTCTATTTTCGCTTTTCTTTCCATTGTCTTTAAGGTCTTCTTTCTACATTCGCCATCCATTTTATCCCTCCTCGTCTCATTTCTAATTCCCAATATATTCCTTTTCTCTATATTTATTTTTATCTCAACCATTTTTTGTTTTGTTCAATCTTTAATTTCCTTCGCCTTCACTGTTCTTTTATTACCCAACCAATTCTCTTAATTTCCCGTTGAAATCAATACGCCGGCCTTCTCTATTCGAGGGTTACCCCGCCTCCCGTGACAATCGAGCCATAAATCACCAATTCATTTAATAGTAAGATTTACAATCGCCAATTCCATTCGCTCCTCTCTTGTCCTTTCTCTGTCCAAAACTGACTCCACAACTGTAAAATGGAGCTTCATTTGAAATGGCGTCTTGCCTCAACCGTTCGCCCCATAAACCAAATAACCAAGACACTGTCCGCCATTTTCAATAAAGGGACACAGCGACCCGGGTTTTGTTTGGGAAGACAAAAGGACGACAAAACCAAAATAAAGAATATTTCCAAAAGCTGGAATTAAAAATTGATCCAAGACTCAGGCGACGGGGTACGTGACTGACCTAATGGATAAAATTCCGGCCTCTGAAATCAACGGTTCAATTATAAACCTTTATTTTAACAATAAATTACTTTTTGGCTTTCAGGCTAGGATCAAATTATAGTATCGGTTCTGTTCTCAGAGGAGGGATCCTTCTTGACTGTGGTAATTTCGATTTTCGTCCCATCCAGAGTGCTAACTTTGAGTGCTGGATATTCTCAGATAAAAAGCAACCTTGTGTCTAACTTTGCCTTCGCCGGCAATCAAGTAAATAAGGGAAAATAAATTATTTCAACATTATTTTCGAAGTTCGAACCGTCACGAAGTTAATACATACCGAATATTGTTGTCTTTTTGTATAATTAATAGATACGGATTATGACCAGCAATTGTTTATATTGTTTATATAACTATACTTTAAATTTATTCAAGGTTTTAAAAGTAAAATATGATGGCTAATATGTGCTACTACACTAAATGAAATAACCCAGCGCCCCTGTTATAACATTAAGCAGAATCAGCAAACCGAGTTCAAATCACATTGTAGTCATTTACGCACTACTACTGTTTGGAAAGGAATGAATTTTCAATTACTCCCAGCTATTAGTAAAATAGCAATTTTGTATTCAACTAACTGTATATAACTGTATAATCGTTTGTGCAAACCTGTCTCGATGAAGAATGATCGAATGTAAAATATGTACTTATAGTTACACCAGATTATTGTAAACAGATGTATTTGTCGTTGGATCAATGAAAGATTTTAGTTCAATCGAGAAAGTTTCGACCATATGCAGATACCTGTGCATGGTAGGAGGGCAACATGTCACTGACACTGGATATCCATTGGAAAGGGGCATTTAAATAGACAAAATTATAAGCGGCTAATTTTTATATTCTAGCACTAATAAAGCAAGTTTTGAAACCTTACCCCACTGTCATAAACGAATGTTTATAATTGATGTTGGTTAACGTTCAGACTGATGACTGAGCAGTTTTTCAAAACGTTCAATAAGATTAGTGTATAGGCGATAAGATATATATATATGTATATATATATATATATATATATATATATATATATATATATATTAATATTATGACATTAAAAATGGTTGTGAGTTAAAATCAGTCTAATATTACGTGGTAAGAGGTAAAAAGGACGTTTCAATACTGTTTTCGTCTTGAGCGATACAAAAGGCAACATGGTGCCGGCTCATTTACGTTAAAATGTCTATTATTCTGGCAAATTTACATAGTTCAAGCATGTTTTTCTCTATTACATACTTAGATTTTTACTCAAAATTGTTCACCATTTTATAATATTTAAAAAAAACAACGTAAAACTATGTGTATTGTCTATCCACAATTTTACATCGAATTATGTTCATGCCGTCCATCTAGTTGATTGTCTTTATTTTTATACATATTTATGAGTGTATGTGTGTGTGCATATTTGAGATATATTTAGAGGGTTGTTCTATGAAAAACTGTATAGATATAAATGGAAACAGGAGAAAAGAAAATGACGGATTAATTTGAACAAAAATAGATGTATACAGGTGTATGTTTTGATTCATTATATCGTCCATGTGCGAACTTTATCAAGAATCTACTCATGTTTCTGTGTTTATTGTTTGTGAGATTCCAAAGACTCAGGCTTATCATCACAACAAACCCGACAACCAACTTAGTCTACAAGCTCGCATTGAAGAATAAATTAATACAATTACAACAGATACATTTCTAGGACTTTTTGTAATCTGAATAAACGTGCGGAACGTGTTTAGATTAACATAGGTCTGTTATATTTTCACCAACTGATGAGTGTATAAAACATTATACACACGTGTCGTTGTCGTTGTAAACATAGGTTCTTGATCGTCGGTAGATAAAATACTCCAACATTAATGTTTGTATATAAGAAAGGTTTATGAATGTCGATTACTTGGAACATTCAGGAACCCTGAGTGAAGGTGATATAAAGACTTAAACGTGCGGACTGGCGCCTGTGAGAGAAAGAGAGGTTACGGTAGACATATAGATATACAGATAGGTTGCTTGTATTATTTCGATTCTTCGGACTACTGTTCTCATAGTGGGTGGTTATTCTCACACCGTTTCAGCCGATGTAATCTCTGATCTTCTTTAGGCGTATTTAGACAGTAGCTATTATTGGTTAATCGTGGAATGAATGTGTTTTATTTTTCAACAAACCAATGTCGTTAGAATTAAAAATGTAATTTAATACAAAAATGTGACCGACTCAACGCTTTTTCCGTTTCAGAAACACACTACAGATTTAGAATTCTAACGACATTGGTGTGTTGAAAAGAAAGAACAAAACCATGCTTTTCTACGATTCACCAGTGAGAGCAATTGTCAACATACACCTGAGGAAAGTCGGAGGTTACATCGGCCGAAACGTTGTGAGAATAACACCCAAAATGAGAACAGTAGTCCGAACAATCCAAATTATACATATTATCAATCTTCATCTAAAGGATTCAGAAAAATATTGCTTCTTTTGTTACACCACACTTTGACTCGTCGGGAAACAGCACGACGCTCAGCTTGTCAGCCAAAAAGATACAGTAACAGTCACATGGTTTCATTGACTTCCGCTTTGAGGTTACATCTGACCTTTAGGGTTTCACTCAAACCTTTTTATCCAAACACAACCTTTGCTATGTATCAGGTTAACGTTGAAGATTAACATTTTCTTTTAAATATTACAAACATCAAACGCAAAAATTGATATTTAAAGTAAACATCTGCAAATGTAATAATATATTAAGAGTAATAAAAGTCGGAACACTTAATACGTGTGTAGATGATTAATTTTAATGTACACTAACTGGAGTATTTGATGTTGTTTAATGGATAGTAATTATCTATTTCAGTAATGTCAGTCTCGTTATCATTTTATTTTTTGTAAACAGATACATATCTGTTTTGAAATATGTCTCTAGTCTCTCTTCAACTATGTTCTTGATAATATTAATTTCAATCGATTTTACCGATTTTCATATTTAATCCGATACATATTTAATTCATGCAAGAGAGAGGCGTCGTATACGCCGGTGTCAGACCACATAAAATGGTGTCGACTTTAAATTGTTTGAAAAGACGTACATTTTTATTTTTAATTTTAATAAACAAAATGATTTTATTAATATAGAGCTTGTAGTATAGAAATTGCCAAATAAATCATCACTTTTGTTTTACTGCGAGTCTGCTTTCCGATATATATATATATATATATATATATATATATATATATATATATAAAGAGAGAGAGTCTGAGAGAGAAAGGGGCGATGGTGAAAGAGAGAGGGTACGCTAATATCAGTTGAACGTGTAAGCGATAAAGCAGCGTTACTCGTCTTATTAGAACCAGCAGCGGCCAATATTAATATATACATGATTAGCATCACGATATATATATATAATATATATATATATATATATATATATATATTAGTCCAGCAATATAGGTTGAATGAAAGAGCGGCATACAGAAGATTTATATGTTTGTTTTGAATCGCCAGACTCAGCATCTGCATTTTTTGTAGGTGAGGGGGGGGGTGAGTAGAAAACAATAACTACAACAAATGTTAATTTTCTAATAAGTTCGTTCAAAAAACAAAAAGATACTGTACTAATAAAATTAAACCTTGAAATTTTATTTTAAAAAAAAATTAACATTTGGGGGAAAGCAACTGCTACTTCATTTAAAGAAAAGAACATCTACCGGGTAACGCCAGGTTGGTATAACTAGTATTCTACTAAAACACTCTGTATTTTGTTTGTTAGTTTGTCCACGAGCAGAGCGGATGACGTCATAGGTGATGGCGTTACTCAATGGTCACGTCATTTATTAGAATATAGATGAAGACATCATAAAATGATGTTTGTTGATCAAAATAGAGAAGGGAAAAGAAGAAACGACAACAATAATGTAAGCTTAATCGAGTGCAACCATTGCTAGACATTGTGATGTTTAAGATAAAAGCGACCAATCAGAAGCAACGGCGTCGCTTTCTTCCCAAATTAGACGACGTGTTACTGGATTTAGTTGTTCCTTTGTTTCACACTTTAAACATATTACGTGGCAACCTTTTTTTGACATTTCATACCAGTCAAGGATACGTTCTCGACAATCAGTTATACTTGATGAGTCGCTGCGGCACGAGCTATCCTGCTCTGTCGGGTTGAGGTATGGATCTGTGCAGTGCTTGGAGGTCACCCCCCCCCCCAGGCTTTACTTTTTATTTTAGAACGAGTTAGCCTATTGCTAACTGCCTGAGCTACCCCTACCGTTAAATGTTGACGTGTCTTCTAGGGAATTCTGTGTGAGACCAGAGTGTACTACCTCTGGTGCGCTGGCCTTTTTATCTCCAGCTTCCGGCATTCGACCACATCTTCCTTCCGTCGGAGGGAGGGAAATACTTTGTTGAGCACACCCTCACATCGTCCAACTACCGGGAACAATAATATAGGTTATAACAGGGTTTTGTATATGAAGATGAGAAGACATTATTATAATAACAAACATTTATATAACTAGTTGTACATGAAGTTAAAGATCAGTTCGTATGAAGAAAGTGCTCATTAAATTGTTTATTTTTGGTTTATGTAACTCGTGGTTTTCATAGAGAAAGTTCGTTGAGTGTACACGAGTTTTGAGAAATGCCTGTATATATTTCCTAGTGTAAATATGCGTGTGAGCGTACAGTGGCACTGTGTAAGTCTATGTAAGAGAGTGTATATAACTAACAGTATTCATAGATTTGTTTATGTGTGGCCTAACTTGGACGGTTAGGGTGTGTGTAGTGAATGCTTGTACGTGCGGTGTTTTGTTTTGAAGGAGTCCTTTTCAGGCCTGCCCACCGAAGGGCACGAAAGGGAACGTTTCGGGTCTCGCTTCGATGTTTGTCTTAGATCTTTGCTGGTCTCTGGCGTCTGACCGTTGAAATTTGCACTTATATTGGGGGGGGGGGGCAAGCACTTGACGCAGGATCGCTATATGTTTTTGGGTATAAATCGACCAGGGTTCAATCTTATTGGCCGAAATTCTTTTTCAGCCAAAATGTGTAAAAAGCTTTCTTTGTTTCTGGAAAATGAGGCCGAGAGCGTATATCCAACGAATCAGGTAAACAAAAAGAGAGTTGTGCTCAAAACCATTCGCTTTTTGGTGTTCGTTTTGAAACTTTGAAGATCTCACTAACAGGTTTCTCAATCTTTCTATATTGTCCTCTTTTCCATACTAAGTTTACTAATTTTAACAACATCTGAACACACTCAGATCTTCTTTGACCTCTATTGATCTGATTTATTTTTGAATCCATGAGCATTCTGTTATCAATAAAACGGTTGATATGACGTAAGATACAAGATGATTATTTTTGTTTCAGTTTGAAATGAATGTATTGTGATATTGATCTTAATGTTTAGAATAAATAAGAATGGATCAGGTTCATGATTGTGTCCCTTGACCTTAAATCAGATATGCGCTTTTTAAGGGTAGACACACCCGTTTTTTTTATTTGTCTTGGTCAGCTATCTATAAAGAAGGGAAAATAACTAATAATAAAGCTAACGAAAAATAATAAAATTAAGTTTCAAGGGGAAGGAACTATGAGTCATGGTCTTTTGTTGTTGTAATTCAGCGCTATTATAACATCCTGATTAGTCAAGACATGTAACTCTTACATTCTTAGGGTGGAGATTTTAATGCGCAGATGCCACGCCCAAGGTTGCCGATCTGAACATTCACCCTCCTTTCCCAAGGCTTTAAAATGCTCTTAAATCATTGTTTGGTTTGCGATGTCGGCCGAAGATAACTTGCAAAGTCCACCCTCATTATTTTTGATACGAGGGTTGGGCACAATAAAGTTTTTTTTTCTTTATTTTGTGTATTAGTATATGAGCTAGTGTGATTGTAATCAGTCGGTTAGGGGTTCTATCTCGTCTCGTGGTAGCTTTATCCTGAAAATTAAATGTAACGGGTATACCGAACATTTGTAAGTGAAAGTGGGTACAATTAAATCGTTCAGAGACCGTAGAAGAACATGGAATTGAGAGATTCGTGCATCGCCAAGTTTTGCTAGCCGAAAACATGCATGATGGATAGTCTGCATGGAGAACACTTTCGACGTGCCATGTTCACCTTGGCACACCGGTTCTAGTTAAATCACTGAAGATAAGCTACGGTAAGCCTGGTCAGTACCAGATGGGTGACCATTTGAGAATACTAAGCGGGGTATGAAGGAAGACGGGGGCACCTTCCTGTTACGGCCTCATATACCCTGACCGGATATACCTGCAACTGATGATTTAATATTCCCTAGAAACTTCCTCCATCGGATGAATCCGGCACAACTTGCTCAGGGTAAATGCCGCACCAGACACCAAGTACCCTTGCGCCCCATAAAAGAGGGTATATGTCCCGTTTATCTTATATTTATTATAATTTAACTGCTACTTATCAAAGTTTACCGCGAACGTATCAATGATGATGATGATGATGGATGCATCCATGGGTGCATCCATCCATGCCTGCATCTTTTCGTATATTCGTCCGTCTGTCCAATCATTATCGAACATGGTGTCACCGGTGACAACATGGGGAAGATTTTGAGGAAAAATGGCGGGAGGAGAAAATAGGCATATTGGCGTACATCAAACAAAAAAGTGCCCCTAATCTGAAGGCTGTGAGTTCGATCGCTGTACGACGAAGTACATTTGAATCTTATCTTAAAACCCTTAATGAATTTTAATAAACGACATCAGAAGAAAAACGTATAATAAATAGTAATTAGTGTTCAGTGTTGCTGAGTATTATCTTCGTACAGTAGCTTTAAAATAATTGATTGACAAGTTAATGTTGATTAACCCTGTATATTTTGGGTTACGGTTATTGTTTCTGCCTGTTACGAAAACTTTTTAGGACCTCCGTGAGAGTTTAGTTATCCTTTTAAAGTTACAATAGTAGAGGGATAGTACATCCCTCGAACTTAGTAATGAGAATATTTGGTACAAAGCCGAAAAAGGTTGGGTTTAGATCGGGGTCGGGGGTTGTCCACTTTGTCTACTCTCTGAACTAGTTACAGTCACCAAAATACCACATTCACTCTAAGAGCTTATGCTACTTGAAATACTAAAACTACATTACCCAAATACTCTGATAAGTATATTTCATTTTGTTTGTTTGTTTTGTTTTACGGCATATCAACCTTTTCCAGGTCATCGAGTGCAAAGTTATTGCGGGAGCGTGCGTTAACATTTTGTCTCTATAAATACGACGTTTTATTTTATTTAAAACTTTAAAATATAGAAATAAAACATTAAGAATAGAAATGCTGATATGAGGTTAAGGGATTGGGGCAGGAGTACCCAGTCGGTTCTACTTCATTTCAAAAACAAAATGTTGCTGTACTTTGAGGATATTGAACACTATAAATCTACGACGAATAATTTCAGCAAATGGATTGTATTTTTGATACTCACTCTCACTGATTTAATGAGTATATTGTTGAACCCCACTCCAAAAGTTTGATATATAAAAAAAGGTTTACAATACGAATAACAGATTTATTGTGGACGAGGTACAGAAGTATATAGGGGGTTTAATAATGAAAACGAAGAGCTCTTTGGTCGTTCCATGTAAAATAATAAATAAACACTGAATGTGATGAAGCAACTTTTGATGAGCGTTATGTAACCAGTTAATTACTGTATACTCAGGTCTGCATTTGGAATCAAAGCTTTTCTTATTTACTTATCTTCTCACGTAGGACAGAGTTTTAAAAAAAGTCGGTATTTAATTTGTATAAAATCGTGCTCTCCATTTAAAGGCTTCTGGTGTGGGACAAACATAAACATTGCCTCGATCTAAAAGGATTTCTGGTAACTGTCGGAGGAATGAAGAGATAAAGTGTAACATCAGAAAAGAGACCCCTAGTCAAAATGCTGTCATAAGCAATCGATCTGTTGTCCTGTCACGCTAAGTTGGAAAAAGAACTAAAAAAGATATGGACCGTATTATCACTCGTTCAGCTTGGGTTAGATTGTTTGAATACGGAAAAAGGTGGGTTTCTCCTTCACTGACCGAGGATAGACAAAAATAAAGTGTCGTACCAGAGTTGATACTACACTTTGCCCCTAGCCAAAGTCTGTTGCTCGAGATGCGGATATAGAACAAAATTGAAACCATATTACGTTCTTGGGGGCAGATGTACTTTTTATTTCAGAGGCAGTGGAGACGTCTGAGGTTGTTGACCCTCATCCAATTCTGTTTCTTCGGAGTATTAGTAGGATTGCGGTTCGATTAAAAAATAAGCTTCGTGAAAGCTCGCGGCTCTTGTAGCGTGTCTCACTAACGTTGCTGTTGTATAATGCTTCGATATGAGTCAGGCTAGCAGGGAAAGCCTCTTTCTCCTTTCTTAAAATGCTGTCATTAAGAAACTATTTTGTCAACAAAAATAGTTTAATATTATTAGAAAAGAAAAAAGGTCGGAATATGGGTGCTTCATTCCTGGCTTGGAATTGCGTTGACATTAGCAGATAATTTGTGAGACACCTATTTTCCAAACATAGGAACTTTTTCTCCTTAGATTTTCATCGATGGATTTGTTCTTCTGAAGAGATCGACTCTGAGGCTGTTTGGTCTTTTTTTCTCGTCAAATTTTTCCTACTGTTTATATATAAGAGCGATTGCTCTTTCTTCTAGTAAAGTAGCTTCTCTCTATCACTCCAAAGACTTTCTCACACCTGAGACTATTCTCTATCTTTATAAATCTACAATCAGACTGTGTAGTACTGTTGTCATATTTAGTCTGGTGAATCTCCTCCGCATTTAAGAGTTATTGATAGGTTTTAGAAGCGTATTTGTAATTTAATTAGCCCTACCTTTTGTTTCTCTGACTCACTCACTCAGTCACACTAACCCACACACACGTAGTATTACTAGTTTCCGTGTCAATCTATTCGTAATATGATTGCACGCGTGATTCAGATTTGTCTTATTTATTATTTTGTCGCAGCTCGTTTGACTCGTTGGTCTAGTAGTCTTCATGAATTGATTGTTCAGAGCCTCGTTATAATACATCGTATTCCAGTAGCTTCTTACCATGAACTGGAAGCTTGTTGAACTATCTTCCTGCTGACTACTGTATTCTTATCTATATCTTTGGTATTTCCAAGACTAAAGTACTTTTTGTCTTCGCGTTGATCAGTGTTCGTTCTTTTTAGCTATTTAGATCAAGTGGCTTCATGCTTTGTCTGAAGCGATTGTCCTAAAAACGAATTTGGTGAAGATGCAAATGGACCTATTTTTTGATTTGAAGAAATCTTCATTGCCACATCATAAACTAATACTACAGTTTTTTTTTCTAGAGGATAATGCCTCATATTCTTCATCAAACTTAACGGGACATCTTTTTCGTTCGTCCCAAACTGTAGTGTAAGGGACTACTGTGATGGGGACTAGATTTATAGAGGGGTTCTGGATATAGAGTGGGACAGCAAGCTGTCTGTTTAAATGACACAAATTACTGCATGTTGGCACGGTTTGGGAAACAGGGAGCGGAGAGGGAATTGCGAAACCGAACGACACAGGAAATATGCTATTAGAGAAAAAACGCCTCTGGCATCTACAGACCTATACAGTGAAGTGGGTTGCTCTGTCTTTAACTTCAAAGACGAAATTTCAATTAATGAACTTCATTAAATACCAGTGTTTCATTAAGATTTGCTCCTTTATACGCTGAGTTAGTATTTCGAGTAACTTAATCGACCGAGTTACCTATCTTTACATCATAAATTATGCGTGTCTCAAATCTCCTTGAATATGTTTTAATACTAATAGCCAAACAGTTGCGAAGTTGCTGAAACACGTTAGGATCATTCTATCTCTGTAGAAAGTGGCTGACACCTGATGCAATCCTACACTTGTAAAAGAGTTGCGTATGTTCCAAAATAAAGTAGCACTTCTACATCTGAGTAGATGCCTCTCGCAGACCTCTTGATTGTTTTGACAGAGTTCCAAATCTTATGTTGAGCGATCCTTTCTGTGTTTACATACCTTTTCTCACAAGACACACGTTGCTAGACCAACTCTACTCTATCGTTATTTAAATTGAATCGTCTCAAGTTCTTGCGTCTAAAACTTTCACAGCAAGAATTCGACGTCCTATCACAACTGCAAATATCCTTATTTTTTATCAAGGTGTGCTGAAAATTAAACATGATTTTCATGAACGGAGTTTCTTCCCAAGGACTACGTATCGCCAGAAGATATTGCCACGAGATTGCTTCTATGAAACTAACAACATAGTCTTGAAATTCAACTGTCAAAAAATAGTTGCCATAAGTCTTTAAATTTTATAAATTCCATTCATTATTTTAAAACATCTCATAATATATATATATATATATATATATATATATATATATATATATTGTTTCATTTTGCTTCAGTCGAAGTTCTGAGAAATCAAGCGGCCCCTTTTTGGAGCTAACACCTGATAACTATATGAGACAGATATATATTCGAATATTCCATTAATGCTCCCCTTTACCTCTAAAACGTTAAGTTTGTAAAGAAGTTAAGAAGATTAACTTTCCTCTCCACAATTGACTAATACACTCTCTTAAAGTATATCTTTTTTGTGGTCTATTGGTCTTACCGGATTCCGAGACAAGAATTCACCTCGTCTGGTGGAGTATTCGGCTAAGTGCTTTTACTTGAAGTAACAATACTTGGGGAAGGTGAACCGTTCCTCGTGTGGGGCAGTGTATAGTCGTGTCGAGGGGATCTCATTTGTGATTCCAATACTGGTATTTTGAATATTAGTTCAGAGTTTACATGTGGGATGAAGTATCCTCATGCCAAGTTGTCCTGATAAAGTCTTGTACAAAGAGACCTCATGCATTTGAGGATGGTGTCTAATAGGTAATTTAATTCACACACACATATATGTATATATATATATATATATATATTATTACATGTATCAACTCACACACACACATATATATAGGGTGGGCAAAAATAAGGGTCCTATTTTTTAAAATTCATAACTTTTTTATTTATTGATTTTTTTTTTTTTTTAGAATAAGTAAAGGACCCCTTCCGAAGCAAGCATGAGCCGTATTAGCCCTAAGGAACGTACCCTCATTTAGAAAACATTATTTTTGCTTAAAAAACTCAAAACAGTGTAAAAAACAATACTTTAGTTTTTGTAAGTTTTAAGAAGTGTTTTTCGGCTAAAATTTGTTTTGTTTATTTCAAAAAATCTCGGAAGGGTCAGTCTACACACACATAAAGTTTGATGAGTTTAACTTTTATTTTGTGGAAGTTATTCAAATTCAAGTTATTCAAATTTAAAGATAGGACCCTTATGTTGGCCCACCCTGTATATATTATTATATGTATCAATTCACACACACACACACATATATATATATATATATATATATATATATATATATTATTATTACATGTATCAACATAAAATGTTATGAGGAGATATAATTTTCTATGTATCAATTTTCAGTATTTACCTCAACAGTGCTTGATACATGAGTAGTGCTAGGTAGTAATTTATAAAAATATATATGGCAATTAAGCTATACAGACGCATCCGCGTTTTTTCCCCGGAAGTAATCGTCAGGCTAACGTTTTCCTCTGCAAGCCTCTGTGTAGCGTAATTGCGATATATATTTTCAGATCTTATATATATATATATATATGTTTTTTTTAATAGTGTGTATTTAGGCAGCATTCATTCATTAAAGCCGATATGTTTACACGTACCAGAATTATTCTTGTGTAATTATACGTTTACTTATTATTTCAATTTTTCTAATAATGATTTTCGGGTAAAAATATAAATAAATAATAAATGTTACATATATTGTAGGTAGCAACCAGCAAGCTACAATAAATGTGTCATTACGTATGAAACCAGTAACAGAAATGTAAAGGGCTTATATCCTGTGACGCGAATATCCTGTGACGCGAATTCTAGCGTATCGGAATTTAAACTGTAAAAGTTATTCTGTAACTGCACTGATTTGTTACTCTGACGTCTAACGACTTGACATAACGTCCCCGCTGCAGTTTTTAATTCTATTATTTTCTCAAGCTTCATGGTGAGTTGATTTGTCACCTGAAGATGATTTGACAGAGGATCGAAAATGCTAGAGCTACATAAATAATATTCATAGAATTATTTTGATTGACGAAAAAAAATATTAGAAAAATTTTTAATTCAAAATAAAAGTATAATCAAGAAAAATAACTTATGTTTAACACTGTTTGCTACAATATATATATATATATATATATATATATATATATATATATATATATATATATACGTATGTGTGGGTTTGTTTATATATGTGTTATATATATATATATCAAGGCGCTACCGATCCACATGAATATTTCAAGCGATGACTTACGTCTGACATTATAATACATATAATTAATAATCAATAATTAAAGGGCTTTAAATTAGTTAGTATTTTGATATTTGTGTGTTCAATATAATTTTTTTATGTGCTTTTTTCCAGTTTCAAAAGGTTGTTTTTCTATGTATGGATATATATATATATATATAGATCCATTAGTGTATCTGTGTATTTAAGCTGCATTATTTTATTCAAGCAAACATTGTAAACGTAACAGAATTCGATGCTTTATTATACCTTTTAATTTTTATTATTTTCTATGATTTTGCCACAAAAAGAATACTAGAAAAAATTAAACAGTAAAAAAAAAAAATCCTGAAGTGGATTCTTGTTATTTTTAACAATCTTCGCTTATATAATATATATATATATATATATATATATATATATTATATACTAATGCTCTATTGATACTACAACTTTTCACATTGTTCCCGCTAAAACAATCAATACATCTATACTGGAGACTTACTCCTGAAAATGACTCCTGACTGATCCGAAAGGATTAGGTTACACAACGAGTTTTCCAAATACATCCGGCAGTTCAGAAACCGAAACTTAAAAACTAATAAAAATATTTTAAAAAATATTCGTCCGTAATACTTAATGAAACATGTCTTAAATAAAAATTCTGCCAATGTATGTATATATATATATATATATATATATATATATTTAAAAGACATTCACGTAAGCTATAAAGAAAGGCTACGATTAAGTTCGTTGAATCCTGTAGACATCTGGCGTATAAGGGCCGCTGTATTAGGCATAAATATAACTTTATTTACCCCGTATCATATCCTATGGTCTTTAAGATAGATCGAAAGAGTGCGGGGTCTGGGGTGACTCTGCGAACCGGGTTTGCGCCTTGTGACCGTCTGAAATTACCGCTTCCCTACAGTGATGAGAGCATGCGCTTTAAACAACATCGTATCTAGGTAAAAAATTATTTAATATTTATGTATGAATATTGTTATATATATATATATATATATATATATATATATAATACAAGGCTTTATTTACTTTTAGTCAGCATACATTTATACTCTTTAGCTTAGTTACCCCTATGCACCAAGTCTATGGGGCACCAACCTATTCACTGTATGTCTCATGAGGTCTTATTAAATATTCCACAAGACCACATACCGTTCGTGCCAGACAAAGCATCTTACTTAAAAAAAAAACTATATAGTTTTCGGGTTTTTTTTTCCAGTGTAATAATTATTTTTCAAGACCCCCATCTCCATCAAAGTACAAAGTCAGGGTGATCTTACCCAAAAGAAGGGGGCATCCTCAGCTGCTGCAGCCAGCAAAGGGAGATAGTAGAACACAACAGAGCAATGCATGCAATTATTAAATATATTTTTTTTTAAACAGCTGTTAATTGTTGACCTCTATACCCACTCCCACATCATTCCACTTTCACTTCAAACCTAATCCGTCCTTCCTCCCGGTAAAACCCTTAGGAATTCAAAACCTTCCCTACATATCGCTGGTATTCATTTTGAGGGCCTTGGAATGAGTTCTTTAAAGGTTGGTGCCAAGAATATTGTCTTCGGCATTGTTCCCTGAAGAATAATCATAACCTTTCTCAGATGTTTTAGCTACGTCCATATGTTTTTTTGTCTTTATTTACTTGTCTCCTCACGAGGGCATAGTTAGACACAAGGTCGGTTTTTGATGTGTGTAAAATTCGGCTTTTAACAAAGGAACACTGTGGATTCGGAAAAAATAAAAATTGCTACAGTCTTAAGGATTGGTCCTTCGCTGACCTAGGATAGAAAAAGTGAAGTGTAGTATCAGAACTTACACTACATCTTGCTACGAGATCAACCTTATTTATTTCGCAGTCAACCTCTCGTCACGTCATGTTGCATTGGTAATCGAACTAGAAAAATAAGTGAACCGTTGTGTCACTTATACAGCTTGGGGTAGATTGTTTGAATACGGCAAAAAGTTAGTCGTACACAGGTTAAATTTAAAAAAATGAAAAGACAAAATCCCAAATCAGTCTAATCTATGTGCAATCTCCCCGTTTCACTCGCTTTCTTTCTCTCTGCAACTACGAGTTAAATAATATTACTAGTACTGGTGTTATCCCCTGTGTTTACAATTGTCTGGCCAAATCGTTGTATTCTTTCCTCTATATTACATTCAACAGTTAATAAACAGACAGAATATGATGGATTAGAAAATTGAAGAGTTCAATCAATATAAAATAGGCGAGTATGGGAGGTATAGATGTCATCGTACTAAGAGATTTGTGACTTGATATTGCGCCTCATTCAAAGAAATAAAATAGAGGTTTTCAAACACAGATAAATCCATCATCTAATGTATATTTTAACATGCATTTTCTTTTAGTAATATATATAGGAAATATGATTTCTGGTAACAAACGCTGATTAGATAAACCAGATCTGAAATTAAACACGTATATCAGATCTGTTGTTGAGGAAACTGAAAAAAGGGTTGGATCATTCTATTGCACTAGAAAGTATCGAACTTCTGACGCAATCCTCTACCTGTATTAACCGGCGCTTCCAAATCAGGGTGTCTGACTTCCTGACTCAAAATGCTCCAAACATTGATGTTTCATTGTTTTTTCCATTGCAAATCTCAATCATCTTCTGTATAATACCAAACAAAAAAACAACAATTTCCCTCCCTCCACTTCTCTCTCTCCCCTTTTTCATATCCCCTTTCACTCAACCAAACCCCATGAATGAATACTTGAACATGTAAGGAACTTGAAGAATAGAAACCTTCGCTAAAATGATCGGATTCAGCATTGAATGGCGGTCGATGTGCCGTGAAACAAAAACAACCAAACCAAAAACTATGGTTACACGTTTGAACATATAAAGAACTTGAAGCATATCAGGTTGTCTGAAGTTATTGACTTCCTGACTCAAAATGCACCAAACATTGATGTTTTATTGTCGTTTTCCTTTGCTAAACTCAATCATGTTCTGCATAATCCAAAACAAAAAACAACAATTCCTCTTCCTTTTCTTCTTCTTCCATCTCTCCTCTTTCTCCTATCTCCTTTCACTCAACCAAACACCATTAATGAATACTTGAACATATAAGAAACTTGAATTATGGAAGCCTTCGCCAAAATGATCGGATTCACTATTGAATGGCCTGAAGAGGGTCGATGTGCCGTGAAACAAATACAACCTAACTAAAAACCATGATTAAACATTTGAACTTATAAAGAACTTGAAGCATGAAAAACTTCACCAATATGACCGGATTCGGCATTAAATAACCCTAAAAGGGTTTATATGTCGTAAAACAAAACAATATCAATCTACCTGTTAATACAGGTAGATTGGTTGTTTGTGCCAGACACGTCCTAAGATGAGGTACTGTTGCCACATCTGGAGAGGTGCAATTTGGAGCACTCTTTCCTGTCTTGACAGAGTACTACATCGACTTCGAAATCTAGTGGATAAAGTTCTCTTCTCTACTGTATTTGTCTCACAGAAGAAAAGTTGCGAGTCTTTTCTCTACTGTATCGTTATTTTCATGTAGGTGCTCGACTGAGCTCCAATCTCCGGTTCCCTCACAGTAAAAAACAAATCTGCTGGCTGCACCTACTGTAAATAAGTTTCCTCTCTTCCTCTGTGTACCTAATATTACACAGAACTTCCATAGACAAAGTTTATTCCCTAGATTTAGCCGTCTATGAAACAAAACCACGGTGCTGCATCCAAGCTGACTTATTAATTGTGATTTTCAAGTCCAAGATTAATTTTGTGTCGATCCATTATTTCCAGTTCAACAATCGTCTCCAATCTTCAAAGTGTTGCCTAACGGTGTCTACGAGTTGTTGTGGGTCCTCGGTAAGCGGTGACCCATTATTATACAAAGCAAATCAGTTTTAGTGTAATGATATCCGTAACTGCGCACATTGAATGGACGCACATTATTGTATTTGCGACTAAGCATCTCAATGAGAGAGTCCGTCCATCGGTACGACGCCTCATTTAGAAATAGTGACTCTGTCTATCGGTCTGTCGCGCATGATTTTTAGGTAGCAGCTAGATCGGGAAACACGAAGATTTATTGAACGCAGCATATTTTATATAAGTCAGTACACCAATTAGTTTAATACTCCGATTTTCGCCCATAACTTCAGTTGTGTTAACTATAATTATACACCGGTGTAACTATTGCAATATGTCGGTGTCTGGCATCTTTTTGTTACGAACATGTGCATAGGCGTGGTGTGTGACTATTGAAACAACAAAGCCGAGTTCAAATCCCATCGAATCTGATTTGATCATTGTCCACGTGATAGTGTTAGGAAAGGTAGAAAATAGGAAATTCTGAACATTTAATAATACATAACAACTTGTGGTCGACTAATCGTCTACAATTGTTTGCGCTATGAGGAGTGTCTGAAAAAATAAATGATTTTTTACATTTTTTTAACATAGTTCACCCCCAAACAAGGCAGGCCACTACTGTAGACGTAAGGGGCTACTGAGAAAAAGAAAAGAAGGTTTGCGGTGGGGGGGGGGGTCAACCTAAATTGAGATCTGCGCAGCGAGATGTCTGTTTACATTATTTTTAAATTTCTGCATGTCAGTACTGTCGAGGAAACAGGGGTAATGGAGGGAGTTCCAGAGGCCAGCAGCACGAGGAAAGAAGCTAATTGAGTAGAAGGCTCTCCGGAATTTGCGGACCTCCACATTGAATGAATGGGATTTGGTTGATTGTCGAGTTGGTCTAGTGAATTTACGTCGAGGGGGCACCAGTGTAGCCAATTACTCGCAGCATAATCCATTGAAGCATTTGTACAACAAGCATAAGGATGCTACATTGCGGCGATGGGACAGGGACTGGAGCTTGGTTGACAGTGAGCGACCTATTAGGTTGGCGACTCTTTTTT
>OY744522.1:183652470-183684970 GCA_963556195.1 Sepiola atlantica
TGTATATATATATATTTATATATATACATATGTGTATATATATATATTTATATATATATACATATGTGTATATATATATATTTATATATATATATACATATGTGTATATATATTTATATATATATACATATGTGTATATATATTTATATATATACATATGTGTATATATATATGTATATATATATTTATATATATACATATGTGTGTATATATATGTATGTGTGTATATATATATATATATGTGGGTGTATATATATGTGGGTATCTGTGTGTATATATGTGTGTGTATATATATATGTGGGTAACTGTGTGTATATATGTGTGTGTATACATATGTGTATATATATATGTCATTATTGAAGAAATCAGCTGTTAATTGGTTTACATTTCTATGTATTTAGGAATATACATAATATACACATACATACATACACACATGCATTGATTTGTCATTGACATACAACACACACAAAACAGCGAATGACATCTATATATTCCGGGACGACATTGTAATTGACATTGCGTCACCACGGACGACAGCCAGGAAGATGCGTTGGAACAACCAAGCTGACTATTGGAGCTCATTCCTAGACGTTGATACCATCCGTCCGATGTCTTGAAAACAAATCTAAAAGTCTCGGGACCAATCACGCCTGACGTTTCCACTGAAATTTGTTGGGAGATGAATCGAATGTTTTTTTACTTTGTGAATATTTACAAATATAAACGTAGATATCACAGATGAAAATTGGGGATACTTATAGAATAATAGAAAAAATGAAAAGGGCGTTGAATTTAAAAAAAAAAATAATAATAAAAATAAAACAAGAAGAAAGGTAAGAAAACACATCAATTTAATAAAGGAACGTTTTCTGTCATACTATTTTAAGATTTAATTCGATTAATTATGATATAATATAAAGAAAGAAACTAAATGTGCATGTATAGTACTATGAGGTGATATATTTAATAGTATTTGATCTGTATATGTTTCGTGATGGTGTAAATCTTTGTAGAAAAGATTTTATAAGTATTGGAATAAGAAGGTAGTTTAAAATGCATGTCTTAATAGGAATAACTGCCAAATATATACATGTGAAGGAAGAGAGAGAGAGATAGAAGGGGTAGACAGAGAGGAGGTTCAGTCTGCAAGAAAATAATTATTCAACAGGATATTAAAAAAGGGGCCTCGAGGATATTTTACACAAAACTAATTTGGAAGTTTAAGAAAGAAACCCTTTTTCGGCTTTAGAATTAATTCTGTATTTCTATTTAAAAACTAATGAAATTATTGCTGTGCCCTCACCCCTGCTCAAGCGACCAACAGGATACCAAGCTGTGCGATTTATTGTAGTTCTGGGGGGCAATGTGAGTTCTTTGCCAGTACCCAGACCTTCCCGAATTAACACATGCTTTCAACAGCAGGGGGTAACTTTGACCTTTCCCCGAAGGCATTACTTCAAAAAGAATACACTTATGACCCCAGCCAGAACTTGATCTTCTTTTGGGAATTCTGTTTTTCATTCTACTAACGATCTTACCAATTGTATATTACTTCGCTGCTAAGGATGTCAGTTTTGCAATGTGTTCAACATTTGTTGATTTCAGCAGTTTATTCGTAGTGATGTTATAAATACAATTTAGTCTTTATTTCCTAATCTTGCCCTCTACTGAATGCGCTACGGCATTGCACAGTGGGTGCAAGATAATAGAATGGCTGTTTGATTGGTTTGTACTGAGGGCTAACAACACCGTCGTGAAACTTGCGTTTGTATTAGAAGTCGCTGGGAAGCAACCGAGAGGGTGGCCGATGATAAGTTGGGCAGACGCCCTGCACAAAGATCTCTGAAATATCGGTCTAAGACTTTGATCGTCCTGCTAATGGTCATATTGAAAAAACGTCATGCTAATTGTTATTACTTTACAATGTGTTACTAGTATGTATTATGTCGAATATTTGGACTATTGTTCTCATTTTAAATGTTATTATCACAACATTTCGGCAGATTTAAACATGCGACCGTTTTCGGATGGGTCCTGTCGAACTCTATACGGAATTTAGAACGGCACGCCTCGTTTAATCGTTCCGTCAGTGATGACTATGTGTTGGTCTTAAGTAATCTGTAATTGTATTCTTAGTATCGTCCGTAATGAGAGTTGAACATTACTTAACACTTTTATCCGTTGCACTACAGGTCCTTACGAACACTAGTGTAAGTAGTAATCTAGTACATAGTGGATTGCTAGTTGTTCTATTTTAGCAATGTATTGTTAGATCATTTCGGTACAGATTCGTATTGCTAGCGAAGACTAAATGCGTTCACCTGCCCTTATTTGCTCTTTTCTGCGCTCTCTCTCTATCTCTCTCTGCCAAAGATATTCGGTAATTCGTTAGATTAGGACCCGCGCTAACGTTAACCATAACTTAACTCTAAACCTATGGCTAACTCTAACCCTTATTTAAACAGTGACCCTAACTCTAACGACGGGTTAAAGGTTAGCTCCAGTCATCTAATATATAAAGTGGAACTTTTGTCCTTTGTACCTTCTCGCAGTATAGGAAAATAACCATATACAAAACAGGCTACTAAACTCACCGCTATACTACACTTATTCACTCGAGCGTGTTTTAGTAAAGTTATTATTTTTTCCAACCTAACACTCAATATTACATTTGGCCCACCATCAACGTCTCTCCGAAAAACCAACTCCATATAGGTGGTAGCAAAGACTTTCCCCCCTAACAATTGTGTACTGTGACTACACTCATCGACACCGGGAAGTAATAAACACAGTTTACTTTTCACAAAACAGTCCGTCCTTATTTATTATTTGCCTGGTATTAATTTACTACATAATATAAAACAATACGCAAACAAATAATGACCGCTCCCGTTGAATCCTATGATATTCCGCGAATATCAGATTACGTTTTTCCTATTTATAACTATGATTTCCACATTTACATTCATTCCGGAATCAAGCGAATAACATTAACGAACACAGTTCCTCCAACATATATTCTTCAAATATGCGGCTACAATTCCTTCATTAAATCGACTTCCTACTTAATTCAATAGCCGCCAAGATGCTGTTAGACCCCGACACATTTATATTTTCAAAATCATATACCTTTAACCCTTCCCAAATAAATGACATAAACCGTGTCATTGTTGAACTTTACTTTTCGCTGCCAGAAGCTGCCAGTAAACAAGCTTACGTTAACTGGCATATTTTCACATGCATTTTTCAAGTAGTAACTATGACGCAATGGTTAAAAAGGGAGGTTTCGTTATCGCCAGTATCGGCGTTCGATCCCATTCTGCTCTAAACCATTTTCTTTTCTTTTTTTATTTTAATTTAAAACATTCACCAACACGGTAGAGGGGGCGGAGAAGAACAATAGGCGGTTTCTTTTTATTCAATAGGTAGTACTTTCTCCCGCGCAACGCCGGGCGACGGATTCCGCTAGTAATCTAATAAAGCACTAACATTTCATATTTATGCGTGGAAAATTTGGGATTTTTAAATAAATAAACATTTGTTTTAATGCAGTCTTCGGCTTCTAACCGCTTTTTAATTCAGATTTGCAACGATTTCAAGTAGGAGACCACTACATATATGTATGTATATATATATATATATATATATATATATATATATATATATATATATACTCATATTGTGTTTGCTGTCATGAATGCTTGACACCGGTGACGGAAAGAAGGTCGAATGACGTAAAATGAGAGAGAGATAGCTGCGGAGAATACGGACAGAGACATAGAAAGATGGGGTGGTGGAAGTGTGCATTGACAATATAATAGTGTCTATAACGACCTTACAATGTACTCTACAGGAAGTTTCCTTGTGAAAATTGAACGTGTCGATAAATGTGTGTTTCTTTATTGATTCTGTTAGAGACGTTTAAAACAGAAATGCTGTTGGATCTGTTTGAATTTGGATCTGTCTGAATGTAAACATTTCTCTATTTAATCTATCTACCAATATAATGTAGATACACCCCCACTTGTGTTTGTGTAAGTAATGCATCTAAAAAACGGTAAAATTGCCCACGTTACTGGTATTAAACAAATAAAACCACACACGTACAAGTAAGATTACATTTTTTTGTATTTATTCGCAGTTCTGTGGACTAAAGTAACCGTTTCTTTAATTGTATAACTTACGCAAATGCTAGTATCGACAAGGAAGCACCGTGATACGAAATATTACATCGGAAATAAATTCCAACGTTATATGTACGAATATAATGTTATACATCACAAAATTCGTAGGTGTAATTATACGATTTTTAAACTGTTTAGATAATCTTATTTGTTTCATAGTCAATAACACTAATAGAAGTTCCAAATATAATACACGTACTTTCAATACTTCGATGAATCATCTTCAGGTGAAAAACACGATGTATAAAAGCTGGTGAAAGATCAACAAAGGAAAGCGAAACATGTTATTATAAGATATTTAAATTCAAAAACAAACCGGTGTTAGTACAGGTATTGGCTTATAATTTAGTCCTGATTACGTACTGTAAATAGCGTTCCGTAATGAATTGTATCTACGTTAAACACTTTAAAATATTTCTACTTGTTTCGTATGCAATTTTATTAATTTTAGGTTGGTGCGTTGTAACAAAAATCGATTCTAGTGATCCTAATTTTTTAAAAATAGTTTTCGAAATTATTCGTTATTTTATCTATAAATCAAAAAAGATTATCAAAAAAATTTGAAAGATTAAAAAGGGTATAATTAAACAGACGAATTCTGTGAGGTGTAACAATATCTACCTAAACGAAAAAATTCTGCTGAGATACACACAAACACACACATATATATATGATATGATAGACTCTCCCGTCGATTTCGACGTATGAGTGCCCCACCAGGGGCTGCCCGCGCGTGAATTTGTAATTGCAAGTGTTGCGCAATTTCCAACAACCGCTCTCCTGAGTCGGCATTGCTTGGTTCCAATGGCAAGTAGTAATACAACACGACTGGAAACAATGCCGAGATAAGCAGAGAGCACATACAGCACCTGGTATTCCCAAATGGTCACACATTTAGTACTGGCCAGGCTCGACGCCGCTTAACTTCGGTGATCTAACGTGATTGAGCCGTGTATATATATATATATATATATATATATATATATATATATAAGAGGAAACCTTTTTTAATCAATGAAACAGCCGGGTGGAAAAAAATAAAATTGCTAAAATTTTCCTTAAGGCCTTATCGTCTGACCCTCTAAGAGGAAACGGCAGAATGATGAATTAAAAACTAAGAAAATCGAATGAGATGTGAGGGAAGAATTGTTTAAGTTGGAGTCAATCGTTTTGATTGAGAGAGAAAAAAACGTAAATCTCTCAACGTTAAGGTGGATTTGAATCATTAAAACTCGTATTCTCCAACTTAAACAATCCCCCCCATATCTCATTCGATTTTCTTAGTTTTAAATTTATCATTCTGACGTTTCCTATTAGAAGATCAGACGATAAAGCCTTAAGGAAAATGTTAGCAATTTTTTTTCCACCCGCCCGTTTCATTGATTAAAAGAAATGTTTTCTCTCAAATTTATCCTACGATTTTGTTGTATGCAGAATTTACTTATATATATAATATTATACGAATATACACGGTCCGTCAAAATAACAACATATTGATTCGTAAGATATTCATTTAAAATTAAATCTAAAACAGACGAAGTAAAGGAAGAATATGAAATAAAGTGTCGCAAACTGGTAAGTTTTAAGAAAGACAGAAAAGTAAATGACGTATCAGTCAGTATAGAAAAAGAAAGAAAAAAGCGAAAAATAACGCTTTTTTATGGAAATAGATTTAAGAATTTCTTGCCGAATTCCTTTTAGACGGCGGCGTAGTTTTACTTTTTACTTATTTTCTACATTTCTCCTACCTTTAAATATTTAAAAATGGTTTCGTGGGGGGGGGGGATATTTTAACCCAGGTGACGGGAAAGAAAGCTAGTTATGTATATGAGTTAAAAGCGGTAAACCTAAAACTAAACGTTTAGCCCAGCTCTTATGTGGGCTTTATAAAGAGAAAAAAAGCCAAAAGTGACAAATAACCAGAAGATCTATAAGTTAGCTGAGTGTGCTATTAGAGCTGATTCTTTAATCGTCGTGTAGATTTGTTTTGTATAGGTGTCATTAAAGGGGCGTTTTAAAAATCAAAACGACGGTCATATATCATAATATGAGAATGTAAGGCGTTGAGTGTGTTCTTAGTTTTGTTTGCTTTTTTGTGCTCGTAGATATATATATATATATATATATATATATATATATAACATTGAATACGAATTTAAAGATGAATGATGTATCCTTAAATGATAATCGATTGTGATATAAAAAGCTCAATATAGTGAATAGAGCAATAAATTCAGAAGATGAATGTTGAAAATAAATTTGTACAAATAGAATATTTATTAAAACATCAGAAGCTAAAATATATATATATATATATATATATATATATATATATATATATATACACCCCTGTGCATGTATTTTCAAAGAAATATTATTTTGATCGGAGAATAAAAATCGGTAATGTAAATATTGGTTTGCGGTTATTGTCCTAACATAAGTATAATTTTTAGCCAAAAAAGTTTCGTATATATATGTAATAATTTAAAAAGTTCTATGTTATCAGTAATATTTACATTACCGATTTTTATCCTTCGATGAAAATAAGTTTTCTTTGAAAATCCATTGATTAAGGATAATTAGGCTCTATGGTTTGGAAATTTTGATGTTTTAATAAATAGTGTATCTGTCATATTTTTATTTTCATTATTCATCTTCTGTAATATATATATATATATATATATATATATATATAATGTATATATAGAGAGAGAGATAGAGGGAAAAAGAGTGATAAATATGCGACGATTGTCCAAATTTATTTCAAATTTCAATTGTTCAATGCAAGGTGTATTCAGTAATAAACTAGTGTTTATCATTCTTTCCTTAAGCCAAGGCTTTTCAAATATCGAAATCTTATCATCAGAGGAGAAACACAGATGGATAAGTTGGCTTTCGAAAAAATCAAAGTTCAAAAATTTGAAAAATATGAAAATTATTATTAAAAGAATTTTTGTTAAAAAAACGCAGTGAATGAAAAGAAAAGTACCGTGAAAAGTATATGCAGATTGTCCGGGTGGTAAATTTCCGTTGAAAAGAAGTCAGATGAATTGTAGAATGTGAAGAAATCTCTTTGCGTGGGAGCAGTGTGGAGAAAGTGCTCAAAATATAGGTAAGTCCAGACGCACTTAAAGGGGATTGAAAAGAGAGAAATATATATATATAACCCTCCGACCGACGGGAATTAACATCCCTACACTTAAGATAGCGTAAGCATAACACATCGATGTATATAGCAAAAAATAATTAATATTTACTTTTAAAATATAATTATAGACCCCTTTACTAGGATTGGTGAACTCTGTGACAATATATAAACGAGCAGTAATTATATGGCTTTAAAGC
Organism: Sepiola atlantica; assembly: GCA_963556195.1. NCBI lineage: Eukaryota > Metazoa > Mollusca > Cephalopoda > Sepiida > Sepiolidae > Sepiola > Sepiola atlantica. The sequence continues at coordinate 183,660,003 of OY744522.1, forward strand.
GAGATACTGACCCCATTTGTTGTTGTAGAATCACTTTCAACTGCTCGCTGATACGGCGTTTATAGATTACAATCCCTCCTAATTATCATGTGGATTCTCGCCGTCCGAGGGGGGGGGGGAATTACCTGACTGCAAATCAGTGTTGATTTGTAAAAAACAGGTTCAAGCCCTCCGACCGACGTGAATTAGCATCCCTACACTGAAGATTGCGTAAGCATGAAACATCGATGTATGTAGGTAAAAATAATTACCATTTACTGTAATATATATATATATATATATATATATATATATATATATATTGGTGTTTACTATAGAGCGAAAGATTACTCCAAAATGAAACGTGATTATTTGCCACTTGAATATGATTGACTGGTGGAAATAAGAAAGGTTTATGTTTGAAGACCCGAATGTAAAATCATAAAACTTTGGATGAAAGAAATTTGAAAAGTTCTGAAAAACGAAAGCCTTGCGGATTTGGGAGAAGGTATAAGATTATATTCCCAACTTAGTCATTTCATCGTTTGTAATTCAATAAGTTTAAAGAATTTTCTACGAGTCCCCCTGAGTGTCGGTATTAAGGGCATTTAAATGTGCACATGTTTTAAAATATAAGACACTGGATAGCCTTCCTTCGTACTAAGTCTACCATAAGTCCGTCGGTCCTTCGTTCCATCAACCAGTATTGAATAGGGGATTATTTGTATATCTTTGATAGTCCTTAAGGTTGCATACACTTAAGTAAGTGAATATCTTGCTGGGAAAACGAGTTAGTAGATGATGTAGTTCACAATAGTTTCAAATTGCCCTGCTCCCCATTTCGTAGACAATCTAAGTGCTGCAACTAACTTTAATGTATTAAGCTGTGCTCCCCACTTTGATGCATGAGTCAAATCCCATCGTCTTTAATTTTTTTTAGCTTTAATCCGGATGGCTATTGATAAAGAGTTACTCACTTGTTTGTCTCATTGGGTAATGCACTCCTTTATTCCTTTATTCAGATGTGCTCCTTATCTTGAATGGTCCGTTTATGTCCTTATCTTACCTCGTTTAGATGTCCTCCCTATTTAAACTAATTATGTAATGTTTCCTATGTCAATAAATATCCAACTGACCGCCGGCACGCTACAACTTGGCAAATACGCTACTTGAAATATGAATGCCGAATAATAAATATTTCATCTATAACTTTCTTATAAATACGAAAACATATTTCTTTTGTGACAGATAAAGATTAATATTTGTATAATTCTGAGATTAATTTATCTTTTAAATAAGACTGTAAAAGGATGTAGCAAAAATATCAGTCACTTTTTCACTTGCAATTTAGAAAATAGAACGAACTTGTTGAACATCAAGTTAGTCCGTTTAAAGAAATGCTAAATAGCTTTCCAAGGAAATGAATCAATATTACGAAACAGAACTATTTGTTATATTAAAATCAAAACAATTAGTGAATTTAAAAACATAATACTTAATGAATTAAATGTTGTTTTTTCAAAACTATATGTAAATTAGTTAACCTTACAACTGATATCATGTTTATGATTTTTTTTAGATGAGGATTGATAATTTCTTTAGTTTGGACTATTCGGACTACTGTTTCATCTTCAGTGTTATTCTCACAAAGTTTCGTCCGATGTAACCTCCGACATTCTGTGGGTGTATCTTTTCGAACTCGGGAATCTTCCTGTCGCAAGGACCTGTGGCGTAACGGATAAAGTTCGAAGTACAATTCAGTTCTATGTGCAGTCTTCTGATGGTTGAAGGTTCAATCCTAAGTCCGGTTGATACTAGGAATTGCGAATTACTGAAGACTTCTACCCGGTTATGACTGACGAAACGATAGCGTGCTACCCCCGTGGACCAAATAATGAATTTTGTTCGAATGCTGTTCAGATTCTCGAGCTTGACAGAAAGATTCCCGAGTTCTAAAGATGCACTTGAAGAAAGTCGGTGGTTACATCGGCTGAAAGGTTGTGAGAATAACACTCAAGATGGAACAGTAGTCCGAATAATCTAAATTATATTAAGTGTTTACTGATGTTGTATATGCATGAGCAGGATATAAACAGATGATGCGTTGATTGTGTAAAGTTTAATTAACTTCAAATAGGGCGTTATCACTTTACTATTAGTGTGAATAATAGGCGCAACTTTCGCATTAATTCATTTAGATGCAGTACTACCCCTTTAGATTTTTTTTACTATGTTCGTCATATTATTAATAACTGATCAAATTGTAGTATCTGTTCCGATGGATACTGCACCACATAGACTGGTATTGTCTTGGCTTTCGGGGCTTGATTTACGCCGGTATAGGTCTGTCCTGTGCAGTTCTAGGAGGTCCACCCTCCCAGGCTTCGCCTCCCCTCTTTGGGGAGGAGTAAGTTTATTGCTTACTGCCTGAGGCACTCCTACCGGGGAATGCTGACGGGGCTGCCCAGGCAATATTTAAACCCCACTTTCCCGACCCGACCTTGGGTCACATCTTACTTGTGGGAGTAAGATAAAAACTGGCCTTGTGCCTAACTCCTGGAGAGGATTAAATCACTACTCGTCGTTTCCCGATCGTGTATTTACTTGCGATTTCTTTCGTTTTTCTTTTTTAAACCATGCCGTTTTAGTTTTTATTTACATTTTGACTTTTAAGGATATGCTCGATTTTCGGCTACTTTGGGGGTCATTATTCTTTATTCCTATTTTAATTCACTTAGACTCTTTACTTTTTCACATGCGACTCTTCTCTTCATTTCGATTTCGTTGAATTTGCTCTTCATTTTAAATAATTAGTCATCAATCGCGTCATTTTGAAGCATTAATTACACTGTGCTCCCTACCATGGTTAATAAGATGTTCGTTCCTATTTAGACCGATTAAGGGACGTTAGCAACTACCACCCATTTTAAAAAAGATAGGATTGCCGAAAATGCAATACAAAAAGGTACTTTCTAAATTTTATTTGATTTTGCTTTTGCCTTTAAACTAAAACTCGAATTTTCTTAGTCTTCGAGCTAGGATACATGTGTAGTATCTGTTCTCTCCAAATGTGGTAAAAAATATTGAAGGATCTGCGTTTGCGCCGGGCATCTATTGAATGGAGATATGCCACTTCTTCAAAGGGTATAGAGATGAGCCGCTATAACCAGATATATTCTGAAACTACATTAACAAGAGTAATTAGATGAGTATGGTTTCAGTTTGAACAAAGGTAGACAATAATATAGTAGAAGGTCTGTGTTCGCGTTAGTCGTCCATATAATGGAGATATTTTTAGCATGGAAGCAATATACGACGAATGAAGAATACAATAATAATTATCTTTGCTCTCTCATTTTGACCCATTATCTTTGCTCCTCCATTTTTACCCATTATCTTTGCTCTCCCATTTTGGCGCATTATCTTTGCTCTCTAATTTTGACGCATTAACTTTGCTCTCTCATTTTGACGCATTATCTTTGCTCTCCCATTTTGGCACATTATCTTTGCTCTCTCATTTTTACGCATTATCTATGCTCTCTCATTTTTACGCATTATCTTTGCTCTCCCATTTTGACACATTATCTTTGCTCTCCCATCTTGACGCATTATCTTTGTTCTCTCATTTTGACGCATTATCTATGCTCCCCCATTTTGGCGCATTATCTTTGCTCTCCCATTTTGGCGCATTATCTTTGCTCTCTTATTTTGACGCATTATCTTTGCTCTCCCATTTTGGCACATTATCTTTGCTCCCCCATTTTGCCGCATTATCTTTGCTCTCCCATTTTGGCGCATTATCTTTGCTCTCTTATTTTGACGCATTATCTTTGCTCTCTCATTTTGGCGCATCATCTTTGCTCTCCCATTTTGGCACATTATCTTTGCTCTCTCATTTTTACGCATTATTTATGTTCTCTCATTTTTACGCATTATCTTTGCTCTCCCATTTTGACACATTATCTTTGCTCTCCCATTTTGACGCCTTATCTTTGCTCTCTCATTTTGACGCATTATCTTTGCTCTCCCATTTTGACGCATAATCTTTGCTCTCCTATTTTGACTCATTATCTTTGCTCTCCCATTTTACGTATCATAATTGCTCCTCATTTTGAAGCTTTATATTTGCTCTCTTATTTTTACGCATTAGTTCTGCTCTCCCATTTTGACGCATTATCTTTGCTCTCCCATTTTTACGTATTATCTTTGCTCTCCCATTTTTACCAATCATAATTGCTCCTCATATTGAAGCTTTATATTTTCTCGCTATTATAAAGCATTATACTTACTCTCTTTTTTAGTGCATTTCATTTTTCCCTGGTTTTAATATTTACTTTTCATTTTTGCTCATCTATGCTCATCTATTCTCTCCATTTTAAAACCAGGAGGATTTACTTTCTATTTTAACGCACTAAACTATTATTATTTTGATCCAGAAGATATTACTCTCTGTTATGACTGTTACTCCACCTTATTACTGGTTGATATTGGCACCTTATTTGACCTATCAATTAACGGTTCTTAATTTAAACCAACAAGGTTTACTTCACATTTTGAATCATTAACTTTTCTCCACATGTTGATCCAATAATCTATGCTGCCCATATTAAATCAAGGTATTTTGCTCCCAATTTTTCCCCATTCGGATTTCTCCCCAGTTTGAGTTATACTTATTTCACCACTGTGATCTATAAAGCTTTATCCCCAGTTACATACATATTTTAACTGATTAAGTATTCAATACCTCTTTTATTAATTACGCTTTGTCCCTCATTCCTTACTATTAAGCTTTGCACTTGTATTATTGTGCTTTGCATCTTCACGTTTGCTTCTTCATATTACCCTTTCAGTTGATCCATTGCAGCTCCTTTTTGTGTCTTTAATGTCTACCCGACCCCATACACCATTAAGCCCCGCATTAATGTCTGCCCACCTTAGCATTGTCCTTTAATCTTGAAACACAATATTTTCTTTATTTTTTTCAACCCTACAGTTATAAGCCTGTTTTCTTTCTGTAAGATGATACGTTCGTTCTACTCGTAATTTAATATGTCATTAAAGTGGAGAAAGCGGCAAAATGTAAACGTGCATTTTTTTGTTTACGGTAGTAAAATTTGAAGTCCTATTGTACGAGATAGCTCGTCCATATTAGATAAAATCGATTCTTTATATAGAGTGATACGTTTTGTCGAAATAAAATTAAAATTTACTTTTAAAAGTATATTAAATTAAACATTTATAACAATTTGTTTGAGTCGTGACCATTTACTTTTCTATAATCTCTGTCAATATACGTAACCTTGATAAATACGCATCGAATTACATTTTTATTTAATGGTAGTCGCCCGTGAAAAATTTAAAGACCCAAGAAACTGCTGTTGCCACCACTGAACCCGACATACACATTGTTACTCGAAGTTTGAACTATAGGTATTTATTATAGTGTTGTTTAATTATTAAAAGTATAAGCAATAAAAGCCATTTCAATTTTCGCATTATTTCATAATAAAGAAAGATCATCCTTGCAGCAACGCACAACATAAAGAAATGTAGGGTCAGTTTATTATGAATATTCGAAATATTTTCTCTGGATTTAAAGTATTTGCCTTTTTTGTACAAGTGTTTTAATCAGAAAACGAAATATTCGAAATATTTTCTTTGGGTTTAAAGTGTTTGCCTTTTTTGTACAAGTGTTTTAATCAGAAAACGAAATATTCGAAATATTTTATTTGGATTTAAAGTATTTGCCTTTTTTTGTACAAGCTTTTTAGTCAGAAAACGAAATATTCGATATGTTTAGTATTTGCCGCTCACTCGCTAGTCAGAATAGTAATTAAGACGAAGTGATCTAATGTATGATGTAAACTCAAACATTGAATTTAATCACATTCATACTGTTTCTTTGACGGTGTTATGGGTCGAAAGATTAAGCCATATTACGGGTGGATAAGTCACTCCTATTCTTGCGTTGAAATTAGTAGATGAAGAGAAAAAAGCTGATGAGATAACGTATAAAAATCTATGAATTCGAACGAATGGTATGTTTTAAACGTGTACTAGTAATTGACTTAAATCGTTACCAAAAAAATATTCGAAAACTATCTCGGTCACAGTAATAAGCGATAGTCAGACGTTTCTTCATGTATAACCTTAGTTTTTCATTTTTAAAAACAGATATTACATAAATAAATTCTGGTGATACCAGATCAGGCTGCCCTGTGGCTCCCTGAGACGAAATTCACCTACATTGACGTTTTTTTTTTTTTTTTTTTTTTGTAAAACTTAATTATGTTCTACAAAACCAAAAACAAAAACAAAAACCCCTCTCCCTTTCTCCCTCCCCTTTTTTATTTTTATCTTTCCTACCCTACTCCCGGTCCTGGATATGACCTTAAACTACATCCGATGGTGAGATCCGGCTTACGGACTTTGGGGAATGTGGAGCCTCCTCTTAATTACCATTGCTCCCAGGTCCACCCTTACCCGGAGTGGTAGTACCTGTTAGGGTCCCAACTATGGGTTAAATAGAAACAGATATTAAAAGGGGAAAGAAACAAAAAAGAGAAGAAAACAAGACCAGATTCGGCATTAAATAACCCAAAATGGGTTGATATGCCGTAAAACAAAACTACCAAACCATAAATAAATTAAAATGAATTTTTCAAATCCTTCTTTTTTATATTAAACATGACTAGTTGTTTTATCACGTAAAATTGAACGTACGTTTTTTAAATTTATTTGGTTCTGTGTTATTTTTGAACGCCACTTCGAATAAACGATTCATTATCTCTACTTTAGTAAAACTATCAGACAAGATCTCGTGAGCCTATATGTGTTTAGGTGCCTATGCGAGTTTCTCACTTCGGCTTCAGTCAGTTTAAGTAACGTCTGGGACAAGCAGTTTGCATACAATTGCAAGGATTTCCTGTGGTGATGCCCCCAACAGTCTTCCAGCAGGTGTTTTTTTTCGTCACACCATCTCGTTCAGTACACAAGTGATGATCTCTGACTTGCCTACTACGTTGCAGCAACTGTTGGACAATGTTACTGCTCATCCGCCAACTGCAGATACAGTTTTTTTACAACGTTAGTTTTAGCAAGGGGGGATATTATCCTTCTGCCACATACAGCGCCTCGTATTCCCAGATGGTCTCTCATAGGTCATTGACTAGTGCTAAGTGTAACTTAGATTCGATGATCTAACGAGAATGGGTGTGTCAACGTGATTATGCCTAAACAGTTCAACGTAACTTTGCTGAATACACATTGTATTATTATTATTACTAGCAAATAAATGCTCCCTGTCGGTCACATTTTTTTGCGAGGCTGCCGCGTCTCTTCCCCGTTATTCCGGGTCATTCTAACCTTTTAGAGCAGATTACTACATTTTTTTTACCACTAACCTAAGTCATAAAACCACATATAATCGATTTAAAAAGTAGAACCAACCCGACCCGACCGAAAAAAACAATGCATCGAATTTATTTCACATCACAAAAGAAAATTGGTTAATTTCCTAAAAAGTTAGAATGTCCCGGAAATAGTGGATCATGTCATGTTAAACTTGTATGCAAAACTGATCACCTAATTTGCATTTGTCTAAATGTTCATTTACATCACGACTACTGGCGCTTCTGGCATTTCTGGCGCCTCCGGCTGGTATAAAACGTGCTACCGCCCACCGAGTTAAAAATATAGAATCTCATTTGAGGGGGGGGGGGCGTTAACATAAGTTGCATGGCTCCAATAATACCTAACAATTATTGAAATTCCTGACTTCAGACTAGGATCAAAGTATCAGACCTGTCCTTGCTCATAACAGGAGAAATTCTTCTCGACTGGGGCAATATTTATAGGTGAATTCTTATCTCAGTCACATAAATTATTCAGAGTGAAAGGGTTTATTTTTACTTTTTTAAGCTAAAAATATGATTTTGACTCATTATTCGTTAGCCTCTTTCGGAATGTTTATAAAGATGACAACAATATTTTTCTAGTCAACTTTTCATTTCGGGGTTTCACACATACGTTGAAGTTTGCCATAACTGTCTTTTTCAGGTGTTTGCATTTGTTTTTATTGAACATGCTTTAAGTTAAAAAAAATAAGTTGTTTTGAAATAATGCCGAAACTCATTTCGCTCTAAATAATTTACCTGACTAAAATAGGAATTAACTATGTTTGTTTTTTATTCCTAATCCAGTGGACCCTTAATGAGAGAGACTTTTTTTCTGAATGTTTATAAAGATGGCAACTATATTTTTGATGATAGAAACGAATTCAACTTATTTTTATTTTAACCCTGTGTTGTAAATAACAAAAACCAATCATGAAAAATTTACAAACATTTTTAAAATTAAAAACGGAAATCTAACAAATGTTATCGTATCGTAGAAATGAAACGCAAAAATAAAAACAATTTTATCACTTGTAAGTGTAAGAAAATAACGACATTTTATTTATTTATTGGTCAATAAAATAAATATTTCTTTATTGAATTTGATGAAATGTATTTTATTTTTTAAATTTTGGATTAAAGTAGCGAAGCGTTGACATTAACTTATGAATTAGCCGGATCGAAGGAAGAGTGATGTTTACATTTGCAAGGATCACGTGACCCCGGGAAATTTAATGAAAGACATATTTATTTGTTTAACGAATAAATAAATAAAATGTTTTTGTTGACACGTAGAAATATATTTTAATGAAATATTTTTATCTGCTTCTCAAAAAAAAACTAATTTGGGACAATGACGTCATTTCCGGAAGAATACATAAACAACTACATTGCTTGATTTGTAAAAGTCTAAACGATAGTTTTTATTTCAATAAAATGTCTTTAATTAGTTGTATTAATAAGTGTTCTTAAAATGGTGGTGAATATTATAAATACATATGTAAATTTGAGTACACGAGTTATAAGTGTATATTTGTAAATATTAATTTATTAGAAGTTTAAAAACAATTAATTATGTAAATTGGCAAAAACGCATGGTGTTTGCGCGAGTTTTCGTAGCAGTATGTATAGAAGCTGGCAGAGTAAGTAAGAGTACTCTGACGGAGTTTCGGTTTCAGACAGACGGATATATAAACGCCATTGTTAATGGATTAGTGTTTGTACTCACTAAGAGTGCTCACACAAGTCATCATCAGTGACTGTTTACTGATAATCACCTGTGGTGTTCCCTGGAGTCTGAGTTACAACAAGTCTCCCCAGATTTCCAGTACTCTCCATCGCTTTTGATAACTATTGCAAATGACTTTGTGCTATCAGAACATCCGCTTACCATCGATTTCTCGCTGGCAAAGAACATTGGTCTGCCCTGAGATTTAGGTGGCAATAAGCCTCCCCAAGGTTCCAGTACTTTCTGCATTTTTCTAGTTATGGCTATTTCTTTTCGGTCTTTCCATCCTCCTTAACCCTTCACGAGTATGTTGTGTGGTGTCAGCCTAAGCAGGTGGTATCACTTAGGAGGGGGTATTTTATGAAATTGTTTGCAGTTTCTGTTCCTTGGTCGTTGATATTATTACTTGTAGTATTATTAATAAAATTAAAATATAAAATTAATTCTCAAAAAAACTTATAAAAATTATTTTTTAATCAAAAAAAATTGTAAATATGACTAGCTTTTTATCATGTGAAATTGATCGCACGTTTTTATTTTGTTTCGGCTGCACTTTTGAACGCAACTTCTTAGAAACGGATATTTTTCACTACATTACTAAAACTATGGTGATCTATCTTATTCCGTCAGTGTATTGACACTTTTGGACTCCATGAATAGAGTCGTTATAACCTATCAGTAAATAGTGAAGAAGCAGCCTTGCACAACCTATTACTTCGGTACTTGTATTTTTCCAGCCCTTTAAGGCAACAGCACTCACCTATACGTAACTTCAATGAATTCGCATTGAATTATATATTTGTTTTACTATTAATTGCCTATTAAAAGTAATAATAATAAACAATAGAACCTAAAACGAATTTTAGAAAAATCTATTTAAGAAATTATTCTCAAATGCCTATCTTTAATTAGCTTTTTTATAAGCTCTCCACCCGGGCAACGGCGGACGAATACAGTTAGTTAAATAGACACCGGAGTTATTAACACTGTTTTTTTAATATAACTCTAGTAACTATATTTAACTAACTGTATTATTGCGGCGTTACTCGCGTTAGAAATGCATACATGCATTTAAGAATATCATTGTTGTATGGAACCGCTAATTCCACCTCATAACGCAGTTGGCGAAGAAACCACTTCAATGACAGAAGAGCCTCCTCTTAGAACCACTTAATATAGATAATATATTTCATCTTCCCGACGTCAGAATGTGTCGGTGAATAAGCTATATTGATGGCATTGGAACCCAGTCTTCGTTTACGCCGCAGCCGTTTTATAAGGAGAAGATGGCACATTACCTCCCTTACCAAAACCGCTCTTCGACGCAACTCCGAAAAGTCCCCCCTGTTCGTCTTTCTTTATGGTTTGACTGTTGACGACTGCCAGGATTAACCTTCCCTGGTCCGTTTTCTACCAGCCCTTCTCCACTGTCCGACGTCTTGGCCAATAACCCTGATGCCCATCCATCTCCATCGTTCTACCACCCAGACTACCGCCAGTCTTCCCCCAAATGCCAGACATGTATTTGCTAATTTCTTGACAAGATGTCCTCTTGGGATGCTACAAGTCGACTCTGCCATTTTTCGGAGCTGTTAGCATATTTGTAAGTGCTGATTGCAAATGTTTCATCGGGGCTAATATTTCTTTCTTTTTTTATTTTTAATGTTTTTTTTTTATTCTGTCTGTCTTCCCCCGTTCCTGCTGTCACTTGCAGTGTGCTGTGACTCAATCCTTCAAGGTGTCGGTTGAAGCGTTTCATTTTGTCTGCCAAGTCCAATGCACATGCACCCCGCTTTGATTTTAATCTTGCCCTTCGCCTTTACTTCCGGTCCACGTGGTTTGGGACTATTTCACCATCACTTTCCCTCTCTCTCACTCCCTCTCTTTCTCTCTCTCCCCCTCATTTCCTCTCTTATGCTTTAGTAATTCGTATCGTTATTGTTGTTGTTGTTTTTTGTAACGTTTTAAATATTTACTTCATTTAGAATGATAAGTATTTACGATTAGGTTTTTATTATTTATTTTTTTAGTCGGAGTTTTTATTATTCTGACCGTTAGTTTCTTTTTCTTTTTTTTGTTCTTGTCAGTAATTTATTTTTGGATTTCTTTTTCCTCATTTCTTGGTTGCTTTCTTTTTTTTCTTTCTTAGCTGCTTTCTTCTTTCCCTTTTTTTCCTTTTTTTCTTTCTTTCATTCTCTATATTATTTCTTTCTTTTACATCTCCTTAAATTACTTCCTTTCTTTTCGAATCCTTTCTTCCTTCCCCTCTTTTCAGCAATCAATCAATTCCTTACGTTTTCTTTCCTTCTTTCTAGATACCCTTTTTTTTTTCGTTACGAATGTATTCCTTTATCTTTTTTCTTTATTCTTATGGCCCCTCTCTTTTCCCCCATTCCTTTACGCTTTCTTCTTTTTATCATCTAATATCTCTTCCTTATATCTTTCCCTTTTCTTTTTTTTCATTAATCCCTTTTGCTTTCTCTCCATCCCCGTCTGTATTTATCGCATTGTATTCTATTCGTCTTCTATATAGATCACCTGTGACACTTGTCGGTGTGCTAAAAGCCAACATTTGGTCATGCATTGTGTATTGTTGCCACACCTGGTCTAGTGCAGCAACCACTAGTCTCTCTCTCTCTCTCTCTCTTCGGCGGTGGTAAAAAGAGTATTTACCATTATAGATCCAGCACTGTCTACTAAGCTCCACGCCTGTCTCATTGCCGCAATGTGTTATCCCCATGCGTATTTTACAAGTACTTCCACGGACTTTGCTCCGACAGACTAACTGCACTTGTATCCCTTAAGGTAAATATCCATGACTAACCCGACTAGCAGAAAAATCCCACTCCTTCACTGTAGAATTATCACAGATGCCGAGAAAACTTTGTAGCGTTTCTAACGAACCACTTATATTTGGAAGTCCCTCTCTGCTCACATTTCCACGACTATATCAACGTGCAGATATTTAAATGCAATGTAAACGCATCTTGCAGCACAACCCTAACCACTTAAAAAGACTTATTTGAATTTGACCTCTAATTACAGTAGCTTTTTATGTTTCAGTGGCCATATGCATTGTTTCACGTGAATAAAACTAATATATATATATATATATATATATATATATATATATATATGATCGATTTACTTAGTTTGTCTTTCTCTTTTCCGTTTCCTCTTTCGTTTTGTTTATTGTTCTATTTTCCCACTTTTCCTCTCTTTCTATCTTTGTTAAGTTTTCTTGTATTTTCCTTATTTTCCCCTGTATATGTCTTCTTGTTCACCTGACTTCGCGTCGTCAACGTTCGGGCAGGTTACGGAAGCACCCGAGAGTTGACGAGGCGAAAAGGCCAAACGTTAAATTGAAGTGGGCCAGCCGATAAATTACTACGAAGAAATTCAAACTAAACTACAAATAAAACTAAAGAACGAACAAACAAACCGTAGCTAAACAACTGTAATTAATTAGCTGTTTATGTGTTTTTTTCTCAAAGGAAGTATTTCTAAGCAAATGTTTTCAAATAATGTATTTTTGTTTGTGCACCGGAAAGTTTCAGAAGCTGATTGTGTTTGATTTCTTAAGCACATGCTTTTGTGTTTTAATATTTTGTCAATGTTTCTTTTTGTCAATGTTTTTTTCTGTCATTTTTTTTGTTAACATAAACACCGAATCAGCAAATTATTTTGGGTTTTGACACACATACGTTAACATTTATCACATTTTTTTGTTTCGTTAAAAGAGACCTTTGCTGGCAGAACTCAATTAGTCCTTCGGGAGATTCAACGAGCTGGCAGATTAGTTAATAGTTTCGTCAACTCTCTGGTGCTTCCGAGACCTGTCCGAACGTTGACGATGTGAAGTCACGGAAACATGGTGCGTCATCTATAAGAGTACCATGCTTACTCTCACTTTTTCCTGTCTTTTTTTTCTGTTGTTCTTGTTACAATAGGAAAAAGGCTATCCCACCTGTTTAATTCTATGACACTTTGCCTCTCCTCAATCAATTCTTCATCATTTCATGTCTATCTCTATCTGAATCGTTTTGTTTATTTCCCTTTTCTTTTCTTGTTCCATTTATAGCTGTGTCTTTCTTTTTCTCTTTCTTTTGTAATATGTTTTGTTATTTATTCGGTGTCTTTCTTTATATCTCTTTTTTGGAGCTCCCTACCATCTATCATTTTATATAGCGTTTCTTTTTATGTCTGTTCTTGTTCTCTATTTGTAGATTGTCGCGTAGGTAATAAACCATTTCATTTAATAAATAATAATTGCACTACTTACATAAACACTGATACCCACGAGAAAAAAGCGTTAAATAAAAAAATATTCGCTTACTAATGGTAAAGTTAAACCTAGCCACACTGATTATTCTTGGTTAAGATGAAACATATGTGGGTTTTTAAAAAATATTTATTAGAAATAATTATTTGAAAAGCTCCATCAAAGGAAGAGCACTCATCTCATTGACAAATTTGTAAATCCATATATCCTACGTCATTCTATGAATAAAGTGTAGATTAACTCTTAAACGTTGGTTAGGCAACTAGTCTAGGAGAAAGAAAAAACAGAAATAACATAAGTGTTTCTCTTCTCATCCTTCATTGAATTCGCTCATTTTAGACTTCTTATTGTAACTGAACCCAAGGAAGGGCGGTTTAAGAAAGATGCGGTTAGCGAAGACGCAACTATTGCTTCACTAATCACTTAAGGGGATATCCATTGTATTTCGAAAGTGATGAGAGGTCACTCTTTTAGTCACCTTTTGATATTTTCCAGCTTTTAATTCTATTTTCTTTTTAGGAGGTTCTGTTTTATTCCTGTTGCTTCCATTTATATAATCCCTCTGTTTTTCCTTCTCTCTTTCTACGATACTTTATCCCGCATCATGTCAAAATGGCTGTACCTTCACGCCGCGCGTTTTCTAAAACTCGGATCGACAATGAATCTTAATTCTCCTTCGCATTATTCTTCATTAGACCGTGACTAGCGCAAAAGAAAAGCACGATTCTTTTCATCTTCGGTTAATCACAAGAATTAATCTTAATACAAAGAAAGATAAAATAAAGAAAAGAATATTCAAGGTTCCATCCTTAATTAAAAAGGTAAATTATCCTCCCTGATTTCCGCTACAAAATATAACAGAAAAAAAAACAAAATAAAACCTATTCCCATTAGAAGATCATTCCATCATACGATTTCTCGCATTGGTTAACAATTTGTTGCATGTTGTTAAAGACTGCAAGGTTATTCGCTGTCACCCGGACGACACCATGTCTTAGATCATAACAAAGTAATCATCTTCCGACATATTCTAAAATGACTTTTTCACGAATAGATTGATCAAGAAGCATTAGCGAATTCTTTTTTCCTCTGGTAATTAATTAAATAAACGACAAGCAAAGTGTAATGAATGTTTAGGATGCGAATGGTAATTGACAAATTCATTTGTTAAATATGATAATAAAGAACCATCTCTGAGTTAAAAGCGTTAAAAGCAAGCATCTATATATTAATACGATAGCGTGTGTGTTCGTGTGTCACGCTTCCAGCAAAAGCTCTGCGCATGCGTGCCGCACCTAGATTTTGAAAAGCATTCAAGACAGGTAATTTTCGTAAGGTTTCAAGTATTTCTCTTTTGCGCAACGGTTAGCGACGTAGGATTTTGACGTCGGTTGTCGACGTCGGCCCGATAGGTTTGTAGTTCGATTCTAACCAACCTCAAAGTTTTTTTTTCTACATCGAAGGGGAGGAAGGGAGTAAGGTAGGGAGGGGGAGACCGGCAAGACACATATTAATACGATAGCGTGTGTGTTATTTTGTGTGTCACGCTTACATCAAAAGCAACGACCTTCCGAATCTTTGTATGCTACTCATGAATTGGAGCCAAATTTAATTTAATCTAAAGCATTTACAAAGTAATGTATAGGTTAGAAGTAAGATAATTAGTATTGAAAACATCGTTTCGTGTAATTTACACGGGTCTCGCTAGTCTATATATTAATATGATAGCGTGTGTGTTCGTGTGTCATGTTAACATCAAACACTCTGCGCATGTGTGCCGCACCTAGATTTGTTATTAACTAAGAGTTGTCTTAAATCAGAGGGAGTACAGTTATGTTTTTGTAGATGTTGGTAAATTGATCTAGAGTTTGCAAGATCCATTGTGAGGCGGTGGGATAGGGTAGTGCTTGTAAAACCAATGTACCTATTAACTTTATTATTATTATAGGAGTTACATTTAAGAGAAAGTCTAGTTAATAACACTAAAAGTTTACATTCCGAAACCAATTTAAAAAAAAATTAAAAATACTCGAAGCTATCTACATAAAAACACAACAACCTAGAATTAACAACATCACATATGAAACTAGTAGTAACATTTTAAAATGCTTGATGTAATGCGATTTTGTTATGTGACGCCATCCAGCGTTGCTAAATTGAAAATCGCCAACGACTAACTGGAACAATGCGGAAAACGTTTTCTGTGCGTTTCTTCACCGTTTTATTTAAATTCGCTTCTTTCTCCAGCTTTTTTGTTCATTTGCTTTTGACACCTGATGATGATTCGACGAAGAAGCGAATACGTTCGTGAAACTTATAGGGCATTTATTATTTTTTTGATTTTAATACAAAAAAGACTATCAGAAAAAGGCATAATTAAACAGACGGGGTCTGTTATTTTTAACAATGTGTGCATACACACACACACACACATATATATATATATATACACATTTATTAATAAAAATAAATGCCTGCCCCAAGACGGGTTACATTACATTCCGCGAGAAGAACCGTTCTCACTACTTTATTCTAACTTACAAAGATTATTCTCAGAAGATAATGCTACTAAACTTTACGTATAGATTCCTTTTTCTGATTCCGATCAAAATTAATTGTATAATTTTTATTTTAGGAAATGACTCTGATGTAACACTTATGAAGAAATCGAAACTCAAGTACTCTAGCTTACTTGGTATATACTTGGTATATTGACGAAATTTAATACAAATAAGAAGTATTTGCATTTTAAAATGTGACGTGTGCCTATTTACTGCCCCCTAAAACCTGTTGAAATACTCTGTAATTTGGGGAATACTTATTACTTGATTTTTAATATCGTTTGTTCTAATTTCACCAAAAATCGGAGGTATCTGAATTTTTACGAAAGTTTTCAACCTCCTTTTCCTTATTTACCTAAAATAAATGTGGCGCTCTTGTATAAGCAGTAACCGATCTGAGGGACATAACTCTATTTTTCTTGGCCGCCGTTATTCCGAATTCGCTTATACTTTGGCAAGGGAGATAACATTGTTTATTAATACGGTTTTGAAATGCGTTAAAAACCTTAACTCTTACCCTAACCCTAACACGTTCAAAATAACTGTTAAGCACTCTTATTTACATGCCACAGATTGTATAATCTTTATATAAACATAAAAAGAAAAGTTATTTTCTTTCATGCTGCGATAAACTAAGTTATCTCCCTTGCATTGTATAAGCGACTTCGGAATAGTGGCGGCTAAGAAAAATACAATTATCTCCCTCAGATCGGTTACTGCTTATACAAGAGCGCCGTAAATTAAACCAAATTTAGCTTGTATTAGGATACATTGTATCTAGTATCTGTGTTCCAAAATTCGTAATGGTCGGTTCATTATTTTAGGAGTGATTCCTTTATATCAAAACAGATAAACATACACGAAATGTCACATGCAATCATCCTACTAAACGTTGATGTGTCTCCGTTCTATTCGAAGCGATTATCGTAGCTGGGTGTAGATTAGATTTCTTTATCTCTCTCTCTTTGTTTTCTGTTTCTTTGTTGTAATCGTAACAAGTAAAAAAAGACAGAAGCATCATGTTTGCTCTTCTCCTTCCGTGTGTCTTTCTTTGACAAACGTAATTCTAGAGCTCCGAAGAATAGGTGTTCATCTATTTGAGACACCTAAAAAGAGCAATTTTACAATCTAGTTCGCAATTCGCCATTTAAGTATTTTTCGTCTGCGACACAACTTCCTGAAGACGTCAACTTATTTTTCTACGTTAAACAACTATTAGAGAAAATACTATTTACTTAATCTAGCTTCATGTTGAAACTTCCGTTTTTAGCAAACCTATGAGCACATATTGCTATAACAGGTTCATCGCGTTGGGTTACAAGACCCAGGGTTGTACGTTCGAACCCGTCGGTAAGTAGGATGGTTGTTTGCATCTATATTGCTGAGTTGTCAAAAGACAAAACTTGCTTATCTATAAAAGAAATAAATGATTATGTATATATATATATATATATAAATATATGATGTATATGTATATATATATATGTGTGTTTATATGTCTACATATATATGTATATATATACATATAAGTGTCTTTATACGTCTATATGTATGTATATATATGTAGATGTATATGTATATATGTATATATGTATATGTGTGTATATATATGTATATATGTGTGTATATGTATGTATATGTGTGTATATATATGTATGTGTGTGTATATATATATAGGTATGTGTGTATATGTATACGTCTATATGTATATATATGTCTATATGTATATATATGTCTATATGTATATATATGTATATGTGTATATATATGTCTATGTGTATATATGTATGTCTCTATATGTATATGTATGTATACATATATGTGTATGTATATATATGTCTATATGTATATCTATATGCATGTATATATATGTATATGCATATATATGGCCATATGTGTATATATATGTATATATGCATGTATATATATATGTCTATATGTATGTCTATATATATATATGTATATATATATGTCTATATGTATGTATATATATGTGTATGTCTATATATATATATGTATATATATATATGTCTATATGTTTATATGTCTATATGTTTATATGTCTATATGTATATATATGTTTATATGTCTATATGTATATATATGTTTATATGTCTATATGTATATATATGTATATATATATGTATATGTATATATATGTATATGTATATGTGTATATGTATGTATATGTATACATATATATATGTATATGTATGTATATATGTCTATATATATGCATATATATATGTATATGTATATATGTCTATGTATATGTATGTATATATGTATGTATGTCTATATGTATATGTATGCATATATGTATATGTATGTCTATATGTATATGTATGCATATACGTATATATATGTGTCTATATATATGTATATATGTGTGTGTATATGTATCTATATGTATATATATGTGTATATGTGTATATATATGTGTATATGTATGTATATATGTATATGTATATATGTATGTATGTATATATGTATGTATGTATATGTATGTATATATATGTCTGTATATGTATGTATGTCTGTATATGTATGTATATGTATGTATATATGTATATGTATGTGTATATATATATGTATACATATTGGTGTTTTATTCACATATCTGTGTGTTAATATTATATGAGAGTCGATATTTATAATGTATATATGTGCCCGATGTTGATTGTACTTTGATGTAATTTAGGTATATGTGTATAGCATGTGTTTCATATTTAATCGATGGGAAACAGTGTTTCTTTCTAAATTGTTAATAACAGAAATTCAGGTGTTTCACTTACATCCCCGTTCCACTCTTGATTGTTCATACAAAGTATCTTAGTACCGCTACTAACAAAAGCTTGCCATAAAATGGGGGAAGTATTGAACGAACGAACGGACAAACAAAACAAACATACTATGATTATGATATTAATATTCGGTTATTTTTTAGGTGTTTTTTAAACGATTGTATGTAACTATATAAATGATAGAAAATATATTAAATCTTGATGGGTGAACATTTAAAAATGGCTTTTTGGCTAATTAATTAGGTTTTACTTGTCAACATTCATTTAGAATTGCGTCTATTATTGTAGACGTAAAGCTGTTACCATTTAGTGGACTGCCTTCCAAGAAGACCTCATTTCAATTAACACCCGTTAATGAAGCATAGTAAGACTGGTTGGTCAATTAAAGAAGGCAGTACACATTATTCTGTCTTTTAAACACTTATAACGTTCGGAAAATATTCAGAAATTAAAAGGAAACATCTATATTAATATAACGAATGTTGTCGAGACGTATGGGTGTTATTGCGCCGAACATAAATTCTCTAAGTGGGTGCTTCTCACTTTGTTACACTAGAAATATCTACGGTAACCCTGGGTAAAAATTGGGCAGTAAGGGTTTGATGAGTTAAAAGAGAATTCTCATCGATTTTGACATAGAGGTTTCGTAAAAAAATATGTTGTTTGCAGTTATAGGAAACGTATATGTTTTACAAAGCATATAATTTAACAACGATCATACAAAACACGTAATTTATTAGCCCGAGATTGTATATATGTATTATCATTATGATCAAGGCAGTAGGCACCATACGCCAACTAGATAAAACAGCAGATGCACCAGGTGCCATATTCCTGTGTTTGTTGGGTTTTACTAATTAACATTTCTTTATTAAAGTGATAAAAATATTGTGTATCTAGTTGTAGTTTTTTCTAATGCCAAATACTTAATTCATAGTTTATTTTATCTCCCTCCCACAGCGGTAAGATGTGACGCAAGTTCGGAAAGAGGGATTGAAAAGCCAACGCCCTAAAGGAGGAGCACTCTGGCCTACAATAAATGCCTGGGCAGCCCGTCAGCATTACCCGAAAGGGGCGCATTAGGCGATTAGCAATAAACGTACACCTTCTGAAAGGGTGAGAAGGCAAAGCCTTGGGAGCTGGACCCCTGTAGAACTGCACAGGATGATCCCTTAGACCGGCGGAATCAAGGCCCGAAGGCCAAGACGGTACCAGTCTACAGGGTATAGTATCTATCGAAACATAGACTACATTTTGATCTAAACAAACGACCGAGGAATTCATAGTTAAGGGAGTGTGATAAGGGGCATAGTATGTGTTCTCCCTTTTTTTCCTACGTGAACTTTCCCATAGATGACTATGTATCTAGTAGAACTGCACAGAACATTGAACCTTTGCTTCGCATCTTAACCATTCCTCATCAGCTCATTTTATTGTACTTTCTATGACAATGAACATGTCCTTCTTTAATTATTAATATCACTTTGGATGTTCTTTTCGTACCAGAATCACCATATTGTAATTGAACCCCTTTCGTAGGATTCGAATGTAGCAACACTAAGATAACTAAATGGGCGTCAGATAGAAAAAGTCAGTGAAGGAATTCATTCTTTTATATTTTATCCCCGATCTCAAAACCAATGTGGCAAATCACTCACTTGGCCTTTTGGCTAAGATCAAAGTGTAGTATCTGTTCCGATGGATACTGCACCCCATAGACTGGTATTGTCTTGGCCTTCGGGGCTTGATTTACGCCGGTCTATGGGTCTGTTCTGTGCAACTCTAGGAGGTCCACCCTCCCAGGCTTCGCCTCCCCTCTTTGGGGAGGAGTAAGTTTATTGCTTACTGCCTGAGGCGCCCCTACCGGGGAATGCCGACCGGGCTGCCCAGGCAATTTTTTAACCCCACTTTCCCGACCCGACCTTGTGTCACATCTTACTTGTGGGAGTAAGATAAACACTGGCCTTGTGCCT
The DNA here is from genome assembly GCA_963556195.1 of Sepiola atlantica. Classification (NCBI taxonomy): domain Eukaryota; kingdom Metazoa; phylum Mollusca; class Cephalopoda; order Sepiida; family Sepiolidae; genus Sepiola; species Sepiola atlantica. The sequence goes on from OY744522.1 coordinate 183,680,725, forward strand.
AACTCCTGGAGAAGAGTAAATCAGTACTCTCTAACAACGACGGAAAAGGTATGTGCCCAACAGGATTCTTAGCTATTGGTAAGATTCTGATTTGTCTCGAAGCAACCCTATATATTTCATCTGAAATAGATATTCCGTTCTGGAATAAAATTACGCACAACATGATTTACAGCAAAAATGTTAAAGAAAACCGAAACTTGTCGAATGTAAATTGTTTATAAACAAAAAAGTTATTCAAAAGCTTTTCCAACCGCCGAGTGATCTGGCTGATAGCACTGTTGGCGAAAGTACGACGTACACACTCTGCGGCCTCTCATTCACATACAACATTGATTGGAATAAATACATTGAAGATACTGCCAAGTCTATTGCTAGGAAGTAAGGCTCCCTCTACTTGACTAGAAGACTTTCACAACATGCTCGTGCCCCATATCTCTATAACGCCACCATTTGCGCATGTATAGAATATTGTTGCCATATATTGTCTTCTGCACTAATCACTAGTCACTCCCTTTTGAACAAGATGCAAACAAAGGTTTTCTAACTTACTCCCACACTATTGACCAAGTTCCAACCCATGTCCTATCTCTGCAATGCTTCATCCCTGTGCTCGTTATACAAGTACTTCCACAGAGTGTGCTCCGATGCACCTACTGCACTCGTATACCCTTAAATGCAATTGGAACCAATATTATGTCGCCCAACTTATGTAAATATCACAGTAACACTTTAGAACAAAAAAAGAAAAAGTTAATAACCGCTTTCATGAGCGTTGTTGGTAGAGTCCTGGGTATGTAAATTACCATCTTTACTTAGCTTTTATGCGCTTAATAGTTAGTACGGAGAAAATATACTGTGAAATTTCGTGAATAAATACGATCTTTAGTATTTGCATCAGAGAGTAAGTAACCATGAAGAATGTATTTACGTATTGTTTTTTTTATTTTGCAAAACAATAGAAATTATGTGTTTAAAGAAAAGTAATTCGCTTTGACCTAATGCCGAACGACTTATGTCAAATTATTTTAGATATATAAAAAATGCGATTTATTTCATAGATATATTTTAAACTGTTAATTTTCTGTTATATTATGTTGTTTTTTTTAATTTATAAAACTATTATCTAGTTGTTAAAAAATCCCTTATACTTACGTCAGATTCGAACTCTGGTATTGACATCGTAAAAACTACTACCTTAGTAACGCGTACCATGCCTACTCAATTTGTGTCAATCAATCGTATGCTTCTTTTTGCGTACAACCATACAAACTCCCAAAATACCATAACATTTTAACAGTATATAGATGTAAAGTTGAAAGTAGTCAAGCATAATTCAACATTTAAAAAAATCGTATCGTTATAATGTTTGTGTGAATAACTAACGGCGCAGAATGAGGATTCGGTAAGCCGAGTAAATGATTAATTACGTACGCTTTTATATTGATTTCTTAAAATTATAAACTAGGCATATTTGCCCCCATCACTTTAATGTAAACTATTTTTTAACATACTTATTAAAACTTTAACAACGTGAGCCTTCCCTAATTCCAACATATTTAATAATATAAGCCCGCAAATGTTCGTAGAGATTTGCAAGAAACGTGCGTTCTAAGAAACATTCCTGGGAAATTGAAGGTGCAATCCTTAGTACGATCCACACTAAGAATTCAATAACCAATTGATTAAGATTTTTACCCAATCATGGCAGACAGAACAACAGCAAGCTGCCCCCGTTTATTAAAGAAATGGATCTATTTAAAAAATTTTAAAGACATAAAATTCCCGAATTCGTTAAGACGCACCTGAAGAACATCGGTGGTTACACCAGCCGAAACGTTGTTAAAATAACCTCACAGATCAGTAAAGAAGTACAAATATTATGAACCCGTGGTTTTCTAGTATAATATCCTCGCCATAATCCCAATTCTTCAATAATTCGTTTTTCTATTTTTTTCCCATCCGTAGAACTTTTAGAAAAGAATTCTCAGCACAAAGGCAGTAACAAAATATTCTAACACTTTTTTATAATTTATTATAATATAAATTTTTAATTTGTATTAACGTAAATTCACTAGACTTACTCGACAATCAGCTAATTCCCGCCCATTCACTGTGGAGGTCCCCAGATGTTGGAGAGCCTTATACTCCCAAAACCCACACCCAAAGTATCAGTAACCCTGTACGTCTACAGTGGCGGGCTGCCTTGTTTGGGCTGAAATATGCTTTAAAAAAACAAAAAAAATAGTTTAATATGCAGCGGCGATATTTACCCTCTGGTGCCTCAAATGAAAATCTTTAACTCGTTTCTGCGCGCACATCTATGCGCATGGATTCGCCTGAAATAATAAAAACAAATAAAATCATGTTGAGCCAATCAAATACATTTCACTGAATTTATGAAATTTACTGTTTTGATCCACTCAGAGTGCATACAAATCTAGATCTTTCCATCACTAAGCAGTTTGAGTCAAAATCCGCAACAGAGCTAACACTGACATTTCGACAGCTTCTCTCGCCCCTCTCTCGGGTCTTTGGAAATCTAAATAATACAGTTCTCAACTCACACATACCCACTCTGACACTAACACGACATACACACACTGTTTTAACTAATTTACACTGTCATCTGCTGATTCACACTGATGTAAAGTGGGGGGGGAACTGGTGTAGTGAAAAAAATCTAATAAAATACTTAGAAACAATCCCCGGAAGACCAACCTGTAGGGAACTACAGATAGCAGGCCTAAAAGGGGCAACATCTATCCTTAAGCGAACCCTCGGATATAAGTTTTACTCATAGAGAAATCAAGTGTTTGCCTCAAGAGGGGGTCCCTTGATCTCATTAAATTATCGGAATCGAAGTAATAAAAAAAACTTAAAACCAAACAAACGTATAAACACATCCCTTAAAATAGTCGTATACTTTCTACAGAAATAAGAAATAACCATCGACTCTTATTAATAACTTTCAATGGAACGTAACTTGTGCAATTTATTGGGAAAGTTTTTTATTACGACTTTTCTGACCTGTGGATAATTCACAGCCCTTAAATAATCGCCTCAGACTTAATCAATATCTTAGCAAATAAATGTTACGCAAGGACTCTCAATATATGAACAAACATTCTATATTTCCCTATCTATTTAAACTTCGACATTCTATTTTTTATTTAATATTTCTTTTAACTTATGCTTTTGTACTAAATATTTTGTTAGTTTTTTTTATCATATACCATTTATCTCGTTTTTAAGTATTATCTAACACTATTTTCCAAAATATGTCTCCGTAAAACCGGCTCACTCAAAAAACTTCTCCCCAAAAATTAGAACCTTCAAAATGGTTCCCCAAAAATATACCCAAAAAGACGCTGCCGATTCGAAATAAAATATACGTCTTTCTCGGAGTCAATCATTGACATCTGATGTGTGGACAGGCTGGCATACATCGCTGTTACTATGTAAATAGTTTTTACTTTTCACGTTTCACTTTTTTCTTTAATTATTTTTTTTTGAATTAATGTGGATATTGCTCTCGACTAATATTGTTTTGCTTTTTCTTTTATTATAGGTAAGTCCATTCAATTGAAAATATAAACACTAAAGGTTCGACTACTTCATGGTTGATTGATGATATGAAAAGTATTTAAAGAATCAGGTATTTGTTTTTATTTTCTTATTTTTCCGTTTCTCACCTGATTAACGTTTAAAGGGTATTTATCTCTTCGTGAACGTATACACTATATTGTCCAAAATGGAAACGTCTATGTGTTCAATAAGTGTTTATTTGAAAAGAAAACTTAAAATATAGGCTGCTATGAAGTAATTAAATGCCATTTTAAATTATTATACTTCTGAAGCTATGAGTAAACATAATTACTCAGGTGCAATATGTTCTACCACATGTGTGTTAGAGTATGGCATAATATGGGGAATACTGAGTGATACCAAAAATGGCATTCATGTAATGGCAAAAGGATTCAGAATCCTTTCTGCAATCCAATCATATTGTGGACAAATACATTTCAGTTTATACTTGACTTATCCTCCAATTTCCAGTCGTGAATGTTCAGGTGTCTGTGTTTCATTGTTGTTAAATGATACGCGGGAACACTTTGATGATCGTCTCAGAAGAAGACGTGATCCAGAATGGACTTCACATTTCCCCAACATTTATCCCTAGAGTTGTATCTTTATAGTTATATAAAAGAAACAAAACAATTTGCAAATTATTTCTGGATCGAGAAAG
>OY744522.1:183689970-183707470 GCA_963556195.1 Sepiola atlantica
GTTAATGTCAAATCACATGACCTATTAACAATTACTTCGTATACGATTAATTAAATACAAGTGGTTATTTTACCCATCTATGGAAAGGTATGTAAGCCATAACCCTAAACCTAACGGGAACCGGTTTATCAACGTGACTATAGCAGTATCACACTCTGTTCTGGTATAAAGTTATTTTCTTCATAAAGGTAAGTAATTTAGTCGTCAAATAAAGGAGATGTTCATGTTTTTCTTCTGTATTACTAGTTTTACCTGGCAGTATCCCATCTAATAAATATGTTTATACATCCCGAGATTTTAGAGACCCGATGACATATTTATGACCTTGACACTTACACATGAGCTAAACTGGTTTGTTACATTGACAAAGTTGCAGCAATTTTCTTTTAGGACCTTTACCTATCCTTTGCGATACTTTGTTTTTATTTACTGACTTTTCAGGGAGGCACTCCGACCGCACACTCATTCTTCAAATGATACTCTCCACGTAACCTGAAGAAGACGCCGACAAGTTTACCACTTGAAACACTTGTCAGTACGAAATAAAGCAATATACAGATGTGCGAAAAATAAATCGCACCGGGGCCCACTTGAGTTTAAATTGGCCTTATATCATTGAAGGCACTAAAAACAAATTTGTCTTTCTATGACTTTTTATATTAGTTTTTTTTATGGATTTTTGTAATTAATACTGTACTTGTAAGAGAAACTCTTTTTACCGTAATACCCGAATCGTAAGCAGATGAATAAGCTTTGTAAATTACCAGAGTTGGTTCTACTAAACACGGCGAAAAAAGTTACGAAGCAGGAAAAGAGTAATGACGTAATGAATAGGAAGTCGAGCTCCGAACATGGCATAGTATAGAAGACATCGAAACATGAAAGCCTATACACTCTTTTTTGGAGTATGTCTGCAAGACATGAAATGCTTGCTTTGACTGACCTCTTACCTCTTCCCTACGGCCAGGGTGGGGGGGGGAATAGATGAAGACGCGTGTTGTTTCAACATTTAAAGAGGGAACGGAAAAAGCACAAATATCATCAGTGTTACTAATCTATCGCTTGGTCCCTTGTGAAAAACCCTTCTAATCTATAAAATAAGTAGAACGGAGTTATTTCCCCTTGATTTCTCAATCTGAGGAAGATGCAAAAAAGTAGACATTTTGACATTTTGGGGAGCCTACTATCTCTATAATAATACACCTAGTCACCTTATTACATACACCTAGTCACCTTATTACATACACCTAGTCACCGTATTACGTACACCTAGTCACCTTATTATATACACCTAGTCACTTTCTGGTGATACCAGATCAGGCTGCCCTGTGGCTCCCTGAGACGAAATTCACCTACATTGACGTTTTTTTTTTTTTTTCTTTTTTTTGTAAAACTTAATTATGTTCTACAAAAACAAAAACAAAAACAACAGCCCCTCTCCCTTTCTCCCTCCCCTTTTTTATTTTATTTTTAGAACTTGAAGCATAAATCTTTTACTATAATGACCAGATTCGGCATTAAATAACCCAAAAAGGGTTGATATGCCGTAAAACAAAACTACCAAACCAAAAACGATGATTAAACATTTGAAGATATAAAGAACTTGAAGCATAAAAACTTTTACTATAATGACCGGATTCGGCATTAAATAACCCAAAAAGGGTTGATATGCCGTAAAACAAAACTACCAAACTACCAAACCTAGTCACCTTATTACATACACCTAGTCACCTTATTATATACACCTAGTCACCTTATTACATACATTTAGTCACCTTATTACATACACCTAGTCCCCTTATTACATACGTTATCTATCACCTTTGATGTCTTTTAAAAATGAGATCGTCTGATCGCCAAAATAATTGAAAATTAAACGGTGCCGCTTAAGTTAAAACCATTCCGACTTCATCGAAGAACCGCAGAAAAAAAATGTCAACTTTCAAACGCGAATTGTGCGAACAAGAATAACGAATCCGGAGAAAAACAGTCTGTTTGGTGAGATGTATATCGAAATAACATATGCCGATAACTAATTAATATCTGAGCTTTTAATATTTATTTTTAAAAATGCATAGATACGGCTTTAAAAACTATTAAATGGCACCGATAATGTGTCCGCCTATCCTGACGTTGCTTCGTTTTGTATTTGTATTTATTCTCGATACCTAAAGCTATGCCGAGTACGGGAGAATTGCAATTCGAATTTGTTTCGTGCAGACATCGTTTCATGATGTACCGATTGACCTCGTAAGCCAATCGAAGTACCGAGGAGAGGTGTTACTACGTTTTATTAGTGTCAGATCAACTCACATTTGAAAACAAACGATATTTTTCTCGAAAAAAAAATGAAAACCGTGGAGAAACCGTGCGGGAGTCATTAATTATTAGACGTAAACCGCTGACTTACATCAATTTGATAGTTAGGTTTAAGGGGTCGTGAAGAATCTGCAAACGATTCAAATAAGCGCCATCCGTTCTAATTGTGTTATTTGTCGCGAAGATAGTCATTTTGTGATAGTCGTAAACATTCATTTCCGGCATCTTGTCTTGCTGATTCGGAATCGCGCGTGTTTTCCAAACGCTTATGCTCCATAGAGTAATCATCCGGATCACGGAACGGATAGAGAGAACAAAGATCCCTTAAAATGTCTCGTCTGTGACACGAACCGTCGAAGGGGTCATAAAAAAGGAGACACTGACCACATCTTGACACAAAATGCGTTCAAATTGTAATCATGGGGCAAAAGAACATTAGAATAAATGAAACATAATCGAACGAACCATCGTTTAGTGATAAATATTAGACATAACTATTCACCAAACAGGACGCAGATATAAGCGGTCACCCCGATCCCGCCAAAGAAAGGTGCTACTCAAGTATCCGATTGATACTGCACCCCATACACTGGTGTTGTCTTGGTCTTCGGGTCTTAATTTACGCCGGTCAATGGGTCTGTCCTGTGCAGTTCTGGGCGGTCCACCTTCCCAGGCTTTGCCTCCTGTTTTTGGGGAGGAGTAAGTTTATTGCTTACTGCCTGAGGCACCCCTACCGGGGAATGCCGACGTGGCTGCCCAGGCAATTTTTAAACCCCACTTTCCCGACCCGACCTTGGGTCACATCTTACTTGAGGGAGTAAGATAAAAACTGGCCTTGTGCCTTACTCCTGGAGAGGAGTAAATGAATACTCAAGTAATCAGTAATAAGGTTCACAATCGTTTCTGCAATCCAACCGTATTTGTTAGAAATAACCTTTAATCTATACTTAACTTGTAAACCAAGTTTCAGTCATGAATATTGTTTTGATGAAAGCTGATCTACCTATTTAAGGAATGAATGGACTTTCCCAGTCACAATAAATACAGTTACGAGGATAGGTCGTGGCAGCTGTGCAGCATTCTGTGCGCAACCAGCGGTGTCACCTGACCTTAAGGTTGTGTTGTTTTTCATACTAAGTCGAGCATACGCCCTCGACAATCAGTCCGATAGAGTCCGGTCCATTTGAGTGTCATGGCCTTCTTTCTATCGGTCTAGGGTTAGGGTTAGGGTTCTATTCATCTCTAGAGGGTCCACACACTCAAGATTTACATTCTCTCTTTGAGAAGGGATTTTTTTTGCTAATGGCCTGAGGCGTTTCTACCAAAAAAATTCGATGAGGCTTCTCAGGGATTTTTTAACGACCAGAGTGCTCCTCTTCTTAGACGCTGACTTTTCAAACTCCACATTTCGACCTTGTGTCACATCTTCTTGTGGTGGAAAGGAAGTTAATACTCGCTCTATGCGGCATTCTATGCGCAGCCAGAGGGGGGTTACTCGACTTTAAGGTGTTTTGGTTTTCATTTTAGGTCGAGCATGCGTCCTGAACAATCAAGGTGGACTTTTTCTGTCTGGCTTAGATTTTGTGGAGATCAAGGAAGTAGATCTTTTCAGGCTTTACAATCTATCTGAGAACGAATTAGTTTATTGCTAATCGTCTGAGGCGCTTATAACAGGGAATGCCGAAGGGGCTGCTCAGGGATTTTTGTAGACCAGAGTTCTCCGCTTCTTGCGCGCTGCTTTTAATCTCCAGCTTCCGACCTTGTGTCACATCTTCCCGTAGTAGGGAGAGAGGTTCATCCAAGCTCGATGAAACATTCATTCAGCGTCAGGTCGCGCATGCCAGTCGCATACCAGTTTTCGATTTTGACAATCAGTTCGGCAGAAACTGTGGGACTTCGGTTGCCTTTTATCTGTCGAGCTGGGGTATTCGTCCTGTATAGTCCTAGGAGGTCCACCCTACACCTTGTCCCCTCTCCCGGGTGGAGTAAGTTTATTGCTTACTGCCTGAGGCGCCCCAACCGGGGAATGTCGACGGAGATGCCGAGGCAATTTTTAATAGGCGAGAGTTCTTTCTTTATTGGCTTGACTCTCCCCATCATACGGTCTTGTACTACATCTTCCTGCGATGGCAAGTAAATAAATACCGGCTTGTGCCACATCTTTTTCTAAATACCGGCTATATGCGGCATTGATTTGGCGTCAGGTCGACTACCAGTCGAGGTTCCGATCTCGGACATCAGTCCGGCAGAAACTGAGGTGCTTCGGCAGCAGAGTTACCTATTTTAAACTCAGTAAATACTTTGTGCCTAAAATAAGAACTGGATACTGTCATGTTTTAAAGACTTTGAATGACCAAATTTTATTTACTTTTTTTCTGTACACCAAAAAGTTTATTAAGTTAAATGTGTCCAAATATATTTTATTCACTTCGATTAGAACATTTCAACTTACTACTGAATAAATATACATCAAAACAGGACGTATTGGATGACCGGGTATATAATACAGAGAGAGAAAGAGAGATGAAGATGAAAAGGAAGAAGGTGATGGTGGAGAAATAGAAATAGAAAGTGACTCGAGAAAATTCTGCGTTTGACATTTATATAATAATAACACTGGTGATTCCTAGAAAAGTGAGAAACACGTGTATTTAGAGAAGAATGTTTAAAATATTCATCATAATATTGTTTATCGCCGGGTTTATACAAGATAGGCGCTTCAAGAGAACAAACATATATATATATATATATGTATACGTGTGTGTGTATTGATTTCTGTTTTACAGCTAGCTGATGTGCCCTCTGAATTTGGCATTTAGATTTTAATTCATTCTGGCATTTCCACGACAGTGCGTGTTTGTTGCAACGGTAAACGCTCCGACTGAGTACTTAATCACGTTCGTATATGGTTTTCGAATAGTGCGACCAGCATGGGTTTTATCCTCCCATATAGATGACTGCAAGTTTTGCATGAAAAACATGTGTATGTGGGTGTATTTTAAATTAATATTCAATCATAAATAATTGTTCAAATCTCTTACTTGATGCAGCACTTTAAGTAGGTTGACGATAAGAAGCAGTCATTTATCGCGCAATGCAATATATTGGGTTTATTGAGTTCTGTTTGACAGCTTGCTTATATGTCCGCCGAATTTTGAATTTAGATGTTAATCTACTCTCCTATTTCCATGTTAGTCGCAACGCTTAACGCGCCGATTACTGAGTCAAAAAATGAGTTTCGTGTAGGGGTTCGAATAGTGAAACCGACAAGGAGTGTCTCTGATTATACTGATGGTTTCAGCTTTGGCATTAAAAACATGCGTATATAGGTGATGTTTCAAATAATATCCATTTGTTTATAATTATATATATATATATATATATATATATATATATATACACGCAGCTTAGGGCAGCCCACTGCGATGTAAGATGTCACTATTTCTACTAATACACAGGATTATTTCTTAAAAAGAATTCATAACGTAAATAAAAGCGGTATATTTAACCGGCATTCTATTAGCAGGCAAGCTGCTCGAGTTATTTATCTCCCTCCCACAATGTAAGATGTGACACAAAGTCGGGAAAGTGGGATTAGATAAGCCAGCGCTCGAGAGGTGAACACTCTGGCCATTTAAAAAATGCCTGGGCAGCCCCGTCGGCATTCTCCGGTAGGGGCGCATCAGGCAGTAAGCAATGACCTCACTCCGCCCCAAAGAGGGGAGGCAAATCCTGGGAGGGTGCACCTCCTAGAACCGCACAGGACCGGCAACCCCAAATAGACCGGCGTAAATCCAGACCAAAAGGCCCTGACAATACCGGTTTTATTAGGCGGGGTGAAAACCCCTGAAGCAAGCTGCTCGTAAGTAAAAACCCCTGAGGCAAGCTGTTCGATATGGCAAGTTCGTTGGAACTTTAGGGTTATTAGTGACTTTAATAATGTCCAAGGTTCGAACCTGGAGTTTAATGTATAAACTCTGTCTAGCCACACTAAGGAGTATTTACAGAAAAACAACTGCTTGTGGATAATAATAGGTATGTGTTTATGTCAAGGAATAAAACCTGAGAATATTTACGAAAAAAAACTTTTATTTACTGCAATGTATTTATTGCCATTATGAAAGCTTATGCGTATATTTGGATACACATTGTACCGTTTGAAGAAGCCTCTACGAAGCAAAATGGAAAAACATCGCGAGAAACGAACGGTTGTGTTCATTGCAATAGCTTAGCCTGTAGATCCGTTTGACTTTCGTTCATCATTCCATCCATCCTGGATGAAGATTCGTTTAAAAACCATGGCGTGTAGGTCGGGGATTTAAGTGTCGTTTCTCTCAGAAGGTTCAAAATATCGACTCATTTGAATTGTATGGCAATACATGGAATATTAAAACAATGGAATCGTTGGCGTTATGCAAATAACGGCTTTTTAGTCGACATTCAAGGGAGACATCTGTAGAATGTTAATGTTCCCAAACTCGCTGTAACCGTTAGCTGCAGCGAACGCCGTTGCAAACAGGGATCCCAAAGGACAACATATTTTCTTTGTGTGTTTCCTTTTTAAAATAGCATGCATATATTGCAGTTTTTTTTTTATATTGAGGACTTTGATACGTAAAAGTATAACTCTGATGAAATCCCTTTTTTGAATGAAACATCTATGGGTTGCTGTGCTACAATTCGCCGATATTTAAGATGATTAAATATTAAAGCTTATATTTTTTTAGATGAGAAGTCATTATTCGGATTACTGTCTTCATCCTGCGTGTTGTATTAACGTTTCGGCCGATATAATCTTCATAATTCTATGTTATTTTTTTCGAACAAAAAAATTGACCAATAACACTGATTTACGAAGAAATTGAGGCAAGCACAAAATATCCGTTTTTACCAAATTTGTGGATGCGTAATTCAAATTTAAAATCCGTTTTTACTAATCACTTCTAGTTGTTTAGATATGCATAATGTGCATTTTTGTATAAACGGTACATAAAGGCGCATACTCATTCAGGGGTAATTCTGAGACTAATGGCTTTTTTTTTTAGTTATTATGCACTTAATGTAAGTGATAGCATTACATTATATATATATATATATATATATATATATATTAGTTATATATCAAGAAGGATGTTGGCAGTTAAGAAGTTGCTAAAGTCTTACAAGGATATGGGGTGCCGAATGTCACTCAAGATTCATTTTCTCCATTCCCATCTCAACTTCTTCCCGCCAAATCTTGGAGCAGAAAGTGATGAGCATGGAGAAAGATTCCACCAAAACATTACGAAGATGGAGAGCAACTATCAAGGCAAATGGAACCCTGGTATGATTGGAGACTTCTGCTGGATGCTCTTGCGTGACATCCCGGAGGCGAAATACACCAGATCTTCTCAGAAAACACATTTTTGACTGTCTGTGGTACTATGAATTGTGTAATTGTGTCATCTAAATATATTTATTCAATCAGTGTTCTTTATCTATCCTGTGGTATCTGTTATAAGCTGCTGCAACTCTTGAAATATGCACATTTATTCTTTGTTCATACTAAAATGAGACTATTTAAAATCCAGAAAACTAGAGGTGATAGAGCAAAACTATTTATAAATTTGCATTCAGCACACCTAAATTAGTGAAAAACATCCATCCTTATTCTTGTCTTAGACTAAAACTATTTTCTGTAAACCAGTGCAATTAGTTATACTACACTTCGAGATAAACATATTAAATAGTTCTAAAATGTATACTAAAGTTGTCCATATGGGCCCGTCGCATAACAAGTATGAGCATTGATTAAACATAAGTTTTAAATGAATGTTTTCTGGTAGTTGAAGGTTAACTCTTTACTACATATGATAATAACCTAGAATGACATAAAAGTAACACTTATATCTAGCCATGGCTAACGGGCTGAGAACAATCAACCCCTGTGGATTAAATAAAGGGTAAAATTTGAAATCAGGAAAGAGATCGGAAGAGATAAGCTGGAAGCGATCAATAGCTTTTAGTACATTGAAGCGATTGTGACAGTAAACACACTTAGAGCGAAGCCGTTGCAAGAATTCCGAAGAAACCATCAACACTGGTAAAACTAAAATCTATATAGCTCAAAAACAAAAGTGATGTGATTCTTGGTCATCTCCCTATTTCTGCAGAACTTGAAGAGAATGATACAGGCCACAGAGAGATGAAATGCTTCCGAAAGATCTTCAACATCTAATACAAGGACAACATTAAAAATGATGAGGTGTAAAACTGACTGATGAAAACAACCATATGAAGATCTTCTAATCACTGATGAAGAGCAACATTTAGTTGTACGGCTATGTGTCATGATCTTCAGGTTTGTCAAGGAACTGTACAGGGAGTAAGAAGGGGCAGACTAAGGCAGAGGTTGGAGGACAACATCTGATAGTGAAATAGGTTGGCGCTGAGTAACACACTCGGGAAGGCAACAAATCGTGAGTACAGGTTTGTTATGAATTGTACTGCCACTTCCGGTTGTCGTGAATTTAGAGTAATAGTGACTATAGAGGTTACATCACGCTTCTGAAAGGTCCTTAATAGAAGTATCGCCACTTGATATTAGTTAAAGTCATGGACAGGACAATGAGAATAATAGATCTTAAAATATAATTATATTTATTTATTTTGGTATTCAAAAATGTATATTCGATCGTGATGCATTTCACCAGAAACCATTTCAGGTATCATTAAGAGTAATCATTCTTAGTCTTTTTTTACTTTTACTGATGATTAGTGTTGTTTTTGTTGTTGTTGTTGTTGTTGTTATTCTTCTTCGTTTAATTCTTATTATTATTTCTATTATTATTATTATTATTATTATTATTATTATTATTATTATTATTATTATTATTATTATTATTATTATTATTATTCTTGCTTCGTTCTTTTTATTGTGTTTCTCATGTTTTCACCTGTGTTCTTATTTATTTCTTGTGGTTTTATTTCATATAAATAAAGTTACGTGATAAAATATTTAGGGGAGCATTCCTCTTTACAACATCTATCTACACAGTGGGAGTTTTCATTTTCTTACGTCATTCTAACAAACGCACGTTTAAATATTAAAACGTACCGTGATACCATTTTTAAACATCACGTCGTTTGTATGTAAATTCACTTTTTTATACAATTAAGCAAAGCGTAAATCCATGTATATAAATTTGTGGGTGAAAAATAGGGTGACCTGTACTTTCAATCTTTCGTACAACTAATATCATCGAAAACAAAAAACACACCAATTTTTTCTGTTTATTCCGGCGTTGCTTCCAGCAATTTATTCATTCTGCCACATCGCTTGCAATACTAGATGAAAGTAAATACAGATTGAGGTTGTAAAACTCTTTCCTTAAGCTCTACATAGTCTTTCAGAGGCCAACTATTGTATCTCGAGATAACAGCATACCATGATAACAAACATAATGTACCGTGGATATGGGTATAGCTTTTTTAATTGACCCTCACCTCACCAACTAACTGCTAAATCCCACCACTTCTCTATATAGATAACGGAACAGTTTCTAATTTGATAGATTCTTACTTCGGACCGATTACATTTGGAATCTCTTCCTGCTCCCTGTTTCCTCATCAGTATCTAAATGCAGAAGTTTAAATGGAACGTGAACCAAAATCTTGCTACCCAACTGCCTACTCAAGTAACCCCATACAAATGTGGCCTGTACCAGAGAAGTCTCTTACGGTTAATTGGCAATATGCATTGGTAAGAGTTGAAAACAGTTTTCAATATAGTGATTTCAGAGCTGAGTATAAGATATTCCCGTCTAAATGTTATGAGCAGGTTTTGACTTTTTATTTTGTCGGAGATATAAATGTTTAGCCAAGCAAAATTGATCTTAACCGAAAATGGGGATGTAAGAATCGATACTTTTGGTCAACTGGTTCCGTATACAGCTGTGTGTTTTTCGTTGATTGTGCCCAAAATGGAACCAGAGAGTCTTAGGAATTCACCGCTGTCGGACTGCTTGGGCTCCCACAAAATGAAGAATCTTTCCCCCGGTAAGCAGTTACTTTATGTTAAAAGAGAGTAACAAGTAAATGTCTGTATCGTTTTGTGTAATGTAGTGTGCTTATTTTTCATAATTTCCAACAACAAATAAACGTGGGCGCTGTAGTTTCACATTTAGCCTTTTGTTCTAATGATGGATATGTTTTGGATGTAGGTTTAATACATGAACTGTGAAAAAATAACGTATATTCTAGCATAGATAACTTGTATGGATAAAACAATTAATCCGAATTAATTGTGATGTGTTGTTAATATCGACGTTGATAAAGCTTATCAGAGGACGTGAACTGTCTAGTTTACTTCGACTATTTTCACTGTGAACGGAAACCGCGTCGAATCACAAACAGAAAAGTGGTCAATGCCGAATTAATAACAATTGCAGACGATTCATTTAATTGAATGTATATATATATATATATATATATATATATATATATATATAAATATTGTTTTGATTTTGGTTTTAATAAAAAATATCTGCATCTAACACCTGGTCTATTGAAGTCATTTTGCCTCTTTCTTTGTTTAAAATTCTGAAGATATTTAAAAAAAAAAATTTTGCCTAGCATTTTGGCCAATATCAAAGTGTAGTATCTGTTCCGATAGATACTGCACCTCATAGACTGGTATTGTCTTGGCCTTCGAGGCTTGATTTACGCCGGTCTGTGGGTCTGTCCTGTGCAGTTCTAGGGGGTCCACCTTCCCAGGCTTTGCCTCCCCTCTTTGGGGAGGAGTAAGTTTAGTACTTACTGCCTGAGGTGCCCCTACCGGGGAATGCCGACGGGGCTGCCCAGGCATTTTTTGTAGGCCAGAATGCTCACGTTCCTGGACGCTGGCTGTTCAAATCCCACTTTCCCGACCTTGTGTCACATCTTACCTTGTGGGAGGAAGATAAATAACATGATGTTATTTATTTATTTGTAATTACAGAAGATTAAGACACCATCGCACGTGCGAGACGCCATTTTCCGAGGAGACATAAACAGAGACTAGCTAGAATACGGAATAAGATACCAACTATAAGTCCCATTTGTTTTGATTTTAAACCGACGGTGCTGATGTTGTCTTAATCTAATGTAACTAAATATATATATATATATATATATATATATATATATATATTACTCTTTTATTTTTTTGTCAATCGAACACTCTGATGTGGTTCTTTCTCACTAACCTTACATAGAAACAGTTATATAAAATTAGATATGTGTACATATTTATGTGTACAGGATAATCCCCTAAATCAAGCAACATATAATTATGAATTTTCGAATATATATTTCCGCCAACCCAATAAGTAGCATCGGCACATTAAGTTTTTGTAAATTATAACATTTAAAGGGTGCATATATAAACAGTTATGTTTATATATTTATGTATATATGAGATTTCTTCTTGAACTAATTTACTGAGCATTATGCATTTTGGAACACAGCTTGTATACCTAAGGGTGGATAATGCGGAATATCTTTAGTTTAATTTGGTTTTATGTAGTGTTCACAAAGACGAGGTAAAAGAACTTCCTGAAAAGTAATATACCTAACGTTTGAAATTTTACCTATACGTACTAGAAATCAATTAATAAATATTTCCCATATTTCAGTTTCTTTGTAGTGTATTAAAGGCGTGTTATGGGCACCACTTTACATTTTAAAAAATCAATATATCAAATTTACATTGAATTTGATTCGTAGTCATTAGAAACCAGTTAAGCAAGATAATCTTGATTTATATTTCTACTTACGATCCTTAAGCTTAATCTTTACATTTTAGACATCTTTTAGAATAAAAATAATTTAATAGATTTGAATAAAAAAATTGAATAAGGAATCTCAAGATAACGTTTTAATATATTGATTAAAATTTAAAATCATATAAGTGGTGCAAAACTGTCTGCTCGGGCAATTTTACCCTTTCTGGGACGGGTATTTATCTAGTTATATCTAAAACTAAGAGAAATTTTTGGGTTCATACATTTCTAAACTCTTAAAGTTTATGACTAACTCATGTTGACACAGGAGTTCCCACTGTACTAACTAACATAAGTGACGTTTCGCTTGTCCACTACGTAGATGGGTGATCTTCAGAAATCGCAATTACGTGAACAAGGCCAATAAACCTGACAACTATCATAAATAAATCATCTCCTAATTGCTAATGGACCGGGAGACCGGAGTTAAATCCTCGGCCGGGTTCTATTAAAGACTCAAAAAATGATACTTAGTGTCTTCTTGGCAAACACTTAGCATTATGAATTAAGACTCTAGGGGAAGTTGAGTAATCCAAAGAAACGAGTGGGGTTCTATACTACAACATAGTGTAGTAGCCTTGGAAAAAGAACCTATAGGTCGCCCGCAACTAGTCAACAATTTAACGTTTCTTATTTAGATGTTTTAATAAAGAAAATCTCCACCCGACGACAGACTAACGCCCTGTCATTTTATTCGAACTGTGTAACTCTATAAGACCGAGAATACGCGACATACGTAATAAAATTTCAGACTTGGAAATTAATTACTGCTACTAGTACAACAACTATCGTATCTTCCTCCAATGCTACAATAATACTAGATTGTAGTTACTAAATGACATCAAAGTTGAGATCATAATGTCCTTTTTTAAGAAAGTTGTATAGAAAGTTGTAATATAACACCAATATACTAATCTATGGAATAACAAAAATAGTTTCGTCAAGTGTACATTGTCTATTCGCAAAATATACACATATAAAACTAACTGATCTACAAATGATCTATATACAAGACTAAATCTGTTAAACGTTTTAAAATATTATAAACATAAAAAATGAAATTATTTTACCAAAATAAATGAAATCGGCATTTAATAACCCAAAAGGGTTGATATGCCGTAAAACAAAACAAACAAAGCTACTGTATTAGCTAGTAAGTGACCACAATATATCCGATAGGATTTTACTATTGGCTACTCTGGTGCCCCCTCGACGTAAATTCACTAGACCAACTCGACAATCAACTAAATCCTATCTATTCACTGTGGAGGTCCTCAGATGCCGGAGAGCTTTCTACTCAAATAACTTCTTACCCCGTGCTGTTGGCCTCTGGAGCTCCCTCCCTGCTTCCCCGACAATACTGACATGCAGAAATTTAAAATTAATGTAAACAGACATCTCGCTGCACAGATCTCAGTTTAGGTTGAGCCCCCCCCCCAACCTTCTCCCCTTTTCTTTCTTTTCAGTAGCCCCTTTCGTCTACAGTGGCGGCCTGCCTTGTTTGGGGTGAACTACGTTTAAAAAAAAAATGTCCAGGCGTTATTCATTTGGTTAATCACTAACACCCTCTCAATTTTAGTTCAAAGTTTTCAGTTCCCTTAGACGGGTTGGTATTGATAATAGTTGTCGGGTTTAGTGGCCTAGTTGATATTGTCTGGACTGTTTTATTATTCTTCACATGGATTGGCCAAACACCACAGCTGGATGCCATTGTCGAAAAAGGGGGTTTGGTTTTGATCAAATAATGATGAAATAAAAAAGGTCACAAGCATGAAGTTGTTTTTCACTTTTGTCGAAAGGGAGAGTTTGCTGGGTGATTTCCATGACAAAGACCTCGATTTTCTACCCAGCAAGCATTCGACTTGTAATCGGCTCGAGTGTTCATCGGGGAGGCAGGGTCACCGAGCACGACGCTGAGAGGTATAGACAAAGATCCGCAGACACAAGGCGCACCGAATATAAATTTATTGAAAAGTAAAAGATAAAAAAGCAATAAGAAATTATGGAATACTAAATAAGTTTGGGCAAAGAAGAAATATATATATATATATATATATAACACAAAAGAGTCAGATGGGGGTAATAAAGCATACGTATGTCTTGAGAGGGCGGCGAGATGAAAGAAACAAGAAGGGATTTCGTTAACCGCCTCCCACAGCGACAAGTAGAAATCCAGCTCCCCAACAAAATGCATTCTACTCCGGATTCAATAATAGCTTGGAGATCCCGTTAGCTCTACCTCCCGGGGGAAGGAGATTAATCAAACATGAAATAAACCCATTGCGGTTCCTAGAGGAGGAGGTAATGTCTGGGAAGATGGCATAGTAAGACAGAACATATACTACATCTTGAGTCAGATTGCTGGTATTCATATCATACTTTAATTTAGTCTGTACGTTTAACGATGAAGATGATATTTCAAACAGAAGCATGACAAATCAAGGAACAAGCTGTTTCAAACGATAGCGTCGCTAAATTATCTATCAAACTAAAGAGTAAGATATACTAACGTTATTGATATTTTGGATAGGAGCAAAGTGTAGTATATATTCTGATAATTCACGTCATCTTTTCTGTCATCAGTCTGTGAGGGAGAACTATTTCCAGACTGCGGCAGTTTTTATTTTTATACCAATCTAGAATAAAAGAAAAGAAGAAAGAATAAATGGATCAAATGAAACAAAAGAAAAGAAATATAAGAATATGGAACAAACTAAACACCAGAATGTTAAAAGAAGAACAAAATAACAAAAAAGAAGTAATGGTCGTTAAAATATGACAAGAAAAGAAAAATGAAGAAAAGAAAATAATATTCGAAGAAACTAGAACACATGTGTTTGAAAAAAGTATCTAGCCGAAAGTAGAAGTGTGACATAGTAGTATTCGTGTTAAAGTAAAGTTTAGTTGTCGTAAACCGGGCTGACATTCTAGAAATAGCATAGTTTCCAGTGGGACCCTTAGACTGTCTTAGCCGGCGAGACCTGAACGAGAAAAGACATGTGTTTGCGTGCTACCCCCAAAATCGAGCGATTAATGTAGCGAAATATATCTGTCTCTCGTTCTCACGTACGCATACAAAGTGTCTGCTCTGACACTTTAAATTAACTTTTTTTTTATTAACTAGCGAACAAGTGTCGGCATGGTTTTTGTATCGGCGGACAGAAAAGCAACATGGGCTCACAACTATGATGATGACGGCGGGACAATAAAACCGCGGGTGTTTTATCAACAACTTTTGCTCAGATCGGTGATGGTGGCGACAGCGACACAATCAACGCCCAAGCGTAACCCCATCGGTAATGATGTATGTAAAAGGAGTAAAATTAGTTATTGAACAACAAAAAAGGAGTACAGAAAGAATCTTAAGAAGAACTTAGTACATAAATGGGAATTGATGAAGATATCTACATGGACGAAATTAATGTGAACGTGAGAAAACATACATAGATTTGAAATATAATATAACTTAGATTTATAAGAAGAATGGCATCGATGGGTTATTAATATAAATAACCTAGATAGGCAGATAAATAAGTCTAGATGGAGAGAAAGAGAGATAGTGAGAGAAGGATTTGGATAGACGAAAAAGCGATTTTAGCTGGAGTGGGGATAGAGAGAAGGATCGAGATGGAAAGAATTCTTAAATAAATAAAAATCTGGATTGAAAGAGAAGAAAATAAAAGACGGAGATGTATAGAAGAAAATAAGAAAGGTTTAGATAAGAGAGAAGAGAAGACACGAAAAAAGATATATTAGAAAAAAAGGTTCAGTAGAGAGCTCAAAAAAGGGAGCCATCTATAAAAGAAAGAAGGAATGAGAGAAATTATAAATTAAAGACCTACATAGAAAGAAGAGAAAGAGAAGGACCAAGATGATAAAAGCCAATAACTTATTTACATGGCGCAGGGGCTTCGCCTCTTATGTCGGTGTTGGGTATGGTTCTGTTTTGACGTAGGTGGCCGACCTCCCAGGCATTATTTCATTTGGGGAGAATGCTGTATAGTTTAGCGGCAATCGTCTGAGTATTGATTTACTCCTCCCCAGGAGTTAGACACAAGGCCAGTTTTTATCTGACTCCCACAAGTAAGATGTGACCCAAGGTCGGGTCGGGAAAGTGGGGTTTAAAAATTGCCTGGGCAGCCCTGTCGGCATTCCCCGGTAGGGGCGCCACAGGCAGTAAGCAATAAACTTACTCCTCCCCAAAGAGGGGAGGCGAAGCTTGGGAGGGTGGACCTCCTAGAACTGCACAGGACAAACCCATAGACCGGCGTAAATCAAGCCCCGAAGGCCAAGACAATACCAGTCTATGGGGTGCAGTATATATCGGAACAGATACTACACTTTGATCTTAGCCAAAAGGCCATCGTCTGAGTAGCCACTCTCGGAGAATGGCAATTTTTCGATCATAGCAAATTTTTCCCCAGCCCAATTCAAAAAAAAAATTATATTTCACCCCAAACAAGGCAGGACGCCACTGTAGACGTAAGTGGCTACTGAGAATTGGGGAGTAAGTTTAGAGTGTCATTCTAAGTTGGGAGCTAAGTTGCTTCCTATTTGGAGCAGCTGCATTGTATGAATTGACGATATATCGAAACTTACAACAGGCATGTAAAATGTCCTAGCTAAAGAAAACGAAATTGGGAGTTGTATAGAGATGAGGGCTCAAATATGAGACGATAGAAAGTTAGCGAACCTATACAATAGAGCAGGAATATTGGAAGAGACTGGTGAGGCGTATAAAAGAGAATTGAAAAAAATGTTGATTTATATAGAAAAGTAAGATGTTAAATATTCAATAAATTCACACAAAAAATCAAACTAAAATGTGCGAACGCAAAACAAAACAGAATTCTAATAAAACAAATATGAAAAAAGCGGAATACGTCGATAAAAAGGGGGGGAAAGACGTAAAACAGCAACACGCTAACTTTATTAAGAGGGGAACCTTTTTGTTCTCATTTCTGTGAGCACGGCTGATTCAACATCAAACCAGCCGAACAGACTTTTTTTTATTGCGTGTCGGAAATATTGGGCTATACTGACTCCCCCCTTTAGACAAAAAGAGGTGAGGGGCCGAGGTTGGTATGTCTGGATCGCGTCCTCAAAGCCTCGTTTTCTATGCACTCTGATTCATTAGAAATCATGTTGAATAGGAGGAAGCACTCGAGTGAAAATGTGTCCAGAATTTTGCCCAATATCATTTAATTTTACGATCTTTATTTCTCTATTTTGACTGGCTTTTTAGGTTTCTTTCTGTTTTATTTTATTCCTTATGTGGTTAAATACAACTTCGAAGCCAAGTCCGAATTTATAATTTCGATCTAATATATATATGTATATATATATATATATATATATATATATATATATGAGAAAGGAAG
>OY744522.1:183717470-183752470 GCA_963556195.1 Sepiola atlantica
TTTTTTTCTTTCGTTTCATAGTCTGGTGTTTATTGACTTTGAGGAAGAAAATCCGTGTCTTGGGCGCGGTTAAGCCATTTTTGAAAACGTAGATAGGAGTAGACACATTATTATAAACCATTGTTTCGTAAAGGTATAAACATTTTTTTGAAAAACCATAACAATGTAATTTGTAGAAAATAAATAAATAACATTTATTTATCTTAAACTGAGCTTTCGAATATAAAATATTCCTCGTCAGAGAGTTTTTTTCTTTTTTTTTTTCTTTCGTTTCATAGTCTGATGTTTTATATTCGAAAGCTCAGTTTAAGATAAATAAATGTTATTTATTTATTTTCTACAAATTACATTGTTATGGTTTTTCAAAAAAAATGTTTATAATTTTACGAAACAATGGTTTATAATAATGTGTCTACTCCTATCTATGTTTTCAAAAATGGCTTAACCGCGCCCAAGACACGGATTTTCTTCCTCAAAGTCAATAAACACCAGACTATGAAACGAAAGAAAAAAAAAAAGAAAAAAACTCTCTGACGAGGAATATTTTATATTCGAAAGCTCAGTTTAAGATAAATAAATGTTATTTATTTATTTTCTACAAATTACATTGTTATGGTTTTTCAAAAAAATGTTTATACCTTTACGAAACAATGGTTTATAATAATGTGTCTACTCCTATCTACGTTTTCAAAAATGGCTTAACCGCGCCCAAGACACGGATTTTCTTCCTCAAAGTCAATAAACACCAGACTATGAAACGAAAGAAAAAAAAAAAAGAAAAAAACTCTCTGACGAGGAATATTTTATATTCGAAAGCTCAGTTTAAGATAAATAAATGTTATTTATTTATTTTCTACAAATTACATTGTTATGGTTTTTCAAAAAAATGTTTATACCTTTACGAAACAATGGTTTATAATAATGTGTCTACTCCTATCTACGTTTTCAAAAATGGCTTAACCGCGCCCAAGACACGGATTTTCTTCCTCAAAGTCAATAAACACCAGACTATGAAACGAAAGAAAAAAAAAAAGAAAAAAACTCTCTGACGAGGAATATTTTATATTCGAAAGCTCAGTTTAAGATAAATAAATGTTATTTATTTATTTTCTACAAATTACATTGTTATGGTTTTTCAAAAAAATGTTTATACCTTTACGAAACAATGGTTTATAATAATGTGTCTACTCCTATCTACGTTTTCAAAAATGGCTTAACCGCGCCCAAGACACGGATTTTCTTCCTCAAAGTCAATAAACACCAGACTATGAAACGAAAGAAAAAAAAAAGAAAAAAACTCTCTGACGAGGAATATTTTATATTCGAAAGCTCAGTTTAAGATAAATAAATGTTATTTATTTATTTTCTACAAATTACATTGTTATGGTTTTTCAAAAAAATGTTTATACCTTTACGAAACAATGGTTTATAATAATGTGTCTACTCCTATCTACGTTTTCAAAAATGGCTTAACCGCGCCCAAGACACGGATTTTCTTCCTCAAAGTCAATAAACACCAGACTATGAAACGAAAGAAAAAAAAAAAGAAAAAAACTCTCTGACGAGGAATATTTTATATTCGAAAGCTCAGTTTAAGATAAATAAATGTTATTTATTTATTTTCTACAAATTACATTGTTATGGTTTTTCAAAAAAATGTTTATACCTTTACGAAACAATGGTTTATAATAATGTGTCTACTCCTATCTACGTTTTCAAAAATGGCTTAACCGCGCCCAAGACACGGATTTTCTTCCTCAAAGTCAATAAACACCAGACTATGAAACGAAAGAAAAAAAAAAAGAAAAAAACTCTCTGACGAGGAATATTTTATTTTCGAAAGCTCAGTTTAAGATAAATAAATGTTATTTATTTATTTTCTACAAATTACATTGTTATGGTTTTTCAAAAAAATGTTTATATATTTATATATATATATTTATATTTATATATATATTTTTATATATATATATTTATATTTATATGTATATATATATATGTATATATATGTTTATTTATATATATGTCTATATATATGTAACGATACACGTTACATGTCTATAGCACCAGCTCAACATATGTGACATAGCCGCATCTACATCTTTACGGCACATCCACTTTTTTAACGATACGTTCTTTACAACCTTACATGAACCTTAAACCTTGTATATAAACCTTAAACCTTCGTTACGATACGCCTTCTACATTACAATACGTATCTTCACGTATCATTTTAATCTATACGTTTCGTAACCACAGTCTTAAATCTTCACGTATCAATTTACGGCCTTACAGGCCTTTTTAAAATCACGAATCTGTTCACGGCATCTCAAGCCTTTTTCAATTACGGACTTTGTTCATTTATACGTACGATAACCGTTTACAGATCTTATTTTTCAAATAACGAATGTTCCATTGCGACACGTCTCTTAAAGCTCTCGGCATCAAATAACATAATGTTCACATATAACTTTTATAAATCTTATTCCACATATAAAAACGTAATGTTCACAGTCTCGAAAGAGTTCTTTTACCAATTATAAACGCTTCAGTTAAACTTATATCAAATCACGGAAAGTTCATTATACATTTCTTTAAGTTCCTAAAAAGTTCTTCTCAAATAAATCTCAAGGTTTACCTTATCTTCTCTTCTCTTCTTTGATTCGTCTATTCTTCGCTGGCTGTGTCGTCTTGATCGAAGGAAGAGGTCTGTCTCAGACAGAATGAACACACGAGACACGAATTTTTTTGAAGGGAAATTTCACACAAGTTTCTTTTTTCTCACACAAGTTTCTTATTTCTTAGTTCGTTTGCTGTCAGGGGGATTCCGGTTTCGACTCTTACATACTTCGGCTATTTTCTGGTTCCTTTTGGGATATCTTCTGCCCTCCCAAAACGGGGCCTTACCAGTTTGCCGGCTACATGCTCGCACCCGGTCTGAACGGTATCGCCTCTAAGCTCAGACTGATTCTAAAAAGCTAAGTTCTTGTTCTCCGTGGTGACGTAATCATCATTCCCACGCACGAGATGGGGACAAAAACGACTCACTCTGATCTCTGACTCAAAGGTCACGTCAGGTGTCTAAATTTATTATGACTATTCTTGGATCAAACTCTTCTCTGAACTCACTTCTGAGTCCAGAAACAAAACCTATTTTTCAACAACAAAATTAGCTATTTGATACTAGTTAACCTACTGTGCCTTGCATAATGGGGCCCTACAGTACTGTAACATATATATATATATATATGTTTTTTTATATTTATATGTATATATATATATATGTTTATTTATATATATATGTATATATATATATATATGTTTATTTATATATATGTATATATATATATGTTTATTTATATATATGTATATATATATGTTTATTTATATATATGTATATATATATATATGTTTATTTATATATATGTATATATATATATGTTTATTTATATATATGTATATATATATATATGTTTATTTATATATATGTATATATATATATGTATATATATATATGTTTATTTATATATATGTATATATATATATATATATGTTTATTTATATATATGTATATATATATATATATATGTTTATTTATATATATGTATATATATATATATGTTTATTTATATATATGTATATATATATATATGTTTATTTATATATATGTATATATATATATATGTTTATTTATATATATGTATATATATATATGTTTATTTATATATATGTATATATATATATATGTTTATTTATATATATGTATATATATATATATGTATATATATATATATGTTTATTTATATATATGTATATATATATGTTTATTTATATATATGTTTATTTATATATATGTATATATATATATATATGTTTATTTATATATATGTATATATATATATATGTTTATTTATATATATGTATATATATATATGTTTATTTATATATATGTATATATATATATGTTTATATATATGTATATATATATGTTTATTTATATATATGTATATATATATATGTTTATTTATATATATGTATATATATATATGTTTATATATATGTATATATATATATGTTTATTTATATGTATATATATATATGTTTATTTATATATATGTATATATATATATGTTTATTTATATATATATATATATATATTTTTATATTTATTTATATGTGTATATATATATGTATATATATATATATATATATATATTATAACTTGGGAATCTTTCTGTCAGAACTCGTGGCGCAGTAGATATAGTACTAAGTACAATTCAGTTCTAAGTGACAGTTATCTGAAGGTTAAAGGGTCAATCCTCAGTGCGGGCGATACAAATAATTGCGAATTACTGAAGAATTTTGCCCATGGCAGATGGAACGAGCATGCTACCCCTGTGGATTTAATAAAGGGTTACGTTCGAAATTCCGTCCATATTCCCAAGTACGACAGAAACATTCCCAAGTGCGACAAAGTACACCTGAAGAAGGTCGGAGTTTGCATCGACCGAAACGTTGTTATAAAAACACCTAAGATTAGAACAGTAGTCCGAATATACAGAATTTTACATAATTATTACTGTTAATATATTGTTTAACAAACATATACAATATTTGTTGCGTCTCTGTCTCTCGTTGTCTGTCTCTCTATCTCCATGGTAATGCAATAGAAAACGGAACTCTATGATAACATCAACTTTTTATACAAGTTGTTTTTGATAAAACTCCCTTATTTGCAAGGCCTCCATCTTCTACGCCTTACCCGCCTTGCAACGTCACTTCTTTGAACACGTCAACTTTATTTCTAGTGAATGTTTTTTTTTTATTACTACATAACTACTACATCTCACAACTCGTATAACTACAGTATTCCTTTTGAGCGAGCGATTTCCAAAAGTTTCAATAAACTCTCATATGAAAATAACTGCAAAGTATAATCGGTACGTTTTTATAGTGGGGCCCCCGCTAAAGCTATCTCGGTGCCGAGGGACATTTAGCGCGGGTTCTACTGAACAAAAGTACCGTATAATCGATTAAAATGTTAACTTTTAATTTTGTTAAAGTAAACATTTTTCACAATACATGTAGTGCTTTAATCTTTAATCATATAAAGATTACTTTAGTTCTCGCGAAACACCATGTCGTTGTTTTAATTAGTTTTCTCAAATCCAGATGCCCGTAATCTTTAATCGATATCTTTAATATCGATGTATATATAAACATGTATATATATATATATATATATATATATATAATGTTGTGGAGACCGAAAATTTGCTCAGTTTTCAATGTGATTGCCTTGCATCTTAAATATTCCATCTTTTCGGCTTTCCCCGGCGTTGATTTCTTTCGCCTTTCTACGGCAAACATATTTACGCGATTCTGAGCTAAAAGATGAGCCATTACTTCGCTATAAACTGCCCATCCTCCGTCGTTCACGTAGCGTTTCGCAGAGTGCCCATTGTCTCTCACGATAGGAGATATATATTTATTGGAATATATATATATATTTATATATATATATATATATATATATATATTCTGTCACGATCTTTGCGAGAACAATTATTTTATTTTATTGAATTTGCGAAGGGTTTCAGATCCGGTATGTATTTCACATGCATCTCATCAACGACCTCATAAATATAGAGAGGTTTTCTAGAAAGTCGATTACCTCATTTTGAGCGATGCTTATCAGTTGAGAACAACCCGACAGCATGTAAACCTACACTAATTAGCAAAAATCTCATGACAATGAATACAAAAATGATAGTTGAGGTGTTTCTCATGTGTAATTCAAAAGTATATAATAAGGATTGATAATTAGACCCACTTTCTTGTCTTAAGATATGTGACAGTGTCGATGAAAATGAATAAACGATCCAATGCATGTTCTTTTCTATTACAGTGTTATTTGTTCTTCAATATTTATACTTGTCTTATGCCGTTTTACTTCGCTTAGTGAATAAACTGAATTCAAACATATGAACAGTTTCTATATTGGTATGACATTTTCGTAGGGAGAAAAATGATTTCTGACCACTCTGTAATGTCATAACACGCGTGTACATAAACATATATGCTTCTAAAGTAATTGTTATCATAGTGATTTTATTAATTTTCAACATCTACTTTCTCCTATTATTTACTCACTAGTAGTTGTCACGGATCATTATCAGTGATTTATCAGGTGGTGTTCCCTTGAGACTGAGTGACAACAAGTTTTCCTAGATTTCCAGCTCTATTCGCCTCTTTCGATAACCGTTATAAATCGCTTGTGCTATCGCAACGGTCTACCGCTATTTTCCCTTGGAATCGATTGTTTACTCTCTCTGAAATATGAATGGGAAGAAACCTAATCTAAGCACTTTTTAAGTAGAGGTGTTGATTGTGCTCTATCTCCTCGTTCTTTCCATTCTCCTTGATGCTTCACGACCATATTATATGGTACTAACCGAGGGTTTCGCCACCATTTTAAGAGAAGGTCAGATAGTTTTATTCCATTGTAGATCACTTCCGTTGGATTCGTGTAATCTTATTTCTATACTTTTGTTGTATTTTTATCTCAACTTAGCTGTAGTTGTTCGAGGCTATTTAGTTATGCGGATTGGTTCTTCACAGATCTGTAAATTGCATGTGCTCAATCCTCCATTACATTTTCATTTACCATAGCCTTTTTCTCAAGTTTTTTTTTTAATTGTTCCTAACGCTCTTTTAATTATCACAGTAATTTTATTGATATTTTTTAACTCTTTAAACACTGCGCGAGTTCTCCGTATTGTTTTTTGTTACCTATTTGATATTCAGTATGCGAACTGCTGGGAAGGCGAACATTTTCTTTAATTGCTGTTGATTATTATCACGGCCGATCCTCTTTACTTGATGTTTTCCCTTTGTACGTCCATGTCCCATATTATTTCATGATTGTTATTGTTCCACTACGAGGTTTGATTTGTGTATGTATCATCTGTCTACCATTTGCTTAC
Source organism: Sepiola atlantica (assembly GCA_963556195.1). Classification (NCBI taxonomy): domain Eukaryota; kingdom Metazoa; phylum Mollusca; class Cephalopoda; order Sepiida; family Sepiolidae; genus Sepiola; species Sepiola atlantica. The sequence continues at coordinate 183,724,457 of OY744522.1, forward strand.
TATAGATTTTCATAAAAGTAATTATACTCCACTGTTCCGTTCTTAAACACTCTTCCTTTTTCTTTTCTACCAACATGGCGAACTTACAAAAAAGGAAGAAAGCAAAAGAACTATGTTCGATTGTAAAAGGACCGAGCTGATATATAAAAACGGTTTTACATTGGTTCAAAACGACAACATGTATGTGAGAGAGAGAGAGAGGACGTATTTTTGTAAATTATCATTTATGTAAGTTGAGTTGGTGAAACATATAACTAGATGTAGATAACTGCGCTAGGAGACCCTTCCATCTGGTCACGTAGGACAGTATCGATTATCCAACAAACCGGGCTAGATGTTTTATGGAATAAATAAAAATGCAACGTTGTTTGTGGGCATCTATTCACCCACGCAGTGCAGCAAGTACGGAGAGTTAAATTCAAGATGGCAAACCAAATATGATATGTCGGTTTCATCACACCACTTTCCCTGTGAATGTCGTTAACATTAGTGGTATCCGTTGCCAGAACCTGATTATTGAAAGAACTGGGCATTCCAATGCCCCCCCTCCCTAAATCAGCAGGTCAATACGGACTCACATTTTGTTAATACTTACATTATACTGGTAGGTATTTGCTCTGTGTATATTGAGTAATTCGTTTTGTGTAATTTAATGCTGAAATATGCAGTCAGTTGAGTGGACAACAGCAGGTCAAAGCCGTCAGACGCAAACATTAGTAGGGCAGGTTTTGGCATCCGTATGGGATGTGCAAGGTATTTTTTCATCAATTACCTTAAGAAAAAAAATGCATCAATAGCGAATATATTATAGCAGCATTTGTACATTTGAATGAAGAAATCGCGAAAAATAGCCATGAATGTAGATAAAAAGTGCTCTTTCATCTGGAATATACAACGTTTTACCAGTCGATCGCAACGAGGCCAAACTACATAAATTTCACTTTGAATTGCTTCAGCACCAACCTTAATTTCCACATATATCCCAGCGATTTCTGGCTACTAACCCACAAAGAATGCTCAAGGGAACGATATTTAGCTCAAATGTTGAAGTGATATCCGAAACCGCAGCGTATTTTGAGGCCAAAGACAAATCGTTCCAGTAAAATGGCATCTAATTATTAGAGAAGTGTAAGAATCAGTGTATCGCCATAAAAGAAGACTATGTTGATGAATAAAGTCGAACTTTGTCTAAAATTTGTTTTATTTATCAGACGTAGGAATTATTGAGTGGTGTGTTAGTAGTCACTATTTCGAGCATAGTTGCGGGTGATATTTAAGATGTTTTACCTTTAACAGTATCCGGTAAGATTTGAACTTGGTATCCAATGTCCACGACGGTATCAACTGTGCCATCCACGTACACCGTGGTATTTATTCTTGGAAATAAAAATCTTCGTCTGTGTAAAATGTAATTAAATTTATTTTTAATTCAGCTCTGTGCGTTTGTCTATCCTCGCCTTCAAAGCGCCATTTGTTCTTTTTGTTATCGCATTGTTGATTGATTCTTTTATAAAAGTCGACATTTAGCGCAGTATAGTTAACCAAATGCACTCAATGAGTTTATTGATAATATAATTAATAACGACAAGGAAATATTTCGTTTTTCATCACTCGCCGTGAAAACTGACTTCGAAGGGACCAAAATAATCTACTTAAAATCCGCATTACCCAATAATGGCAAATAACGTAATGGGGGAAAGAGTTTATGATAATATTAGCATTAAAACTTGGAGATCATTTTTCGAAACAATTTATCGTAGTCTACTACAATCAATAAAAACGAAAACCGCCTGTCAACTATTATATTTCGCCGTTCCAGCAACTCGGTGTGTAGTTTGAGGAGGAAGTAAAACAGAAAAAAGATATGCAGATCATCAGGGAGCTGAATGAAATATAGAACAGGAAGATAACTACAATAATACTAATAAGTTTAGGAGCACCAGGAACAGTTCCCAAATATAGGGAAAAAGATTACGAGACATCGTAATTAAATTTAGGGTTGACACCCTACAAACCACGGTACTGATAAACTTATCCGACATAGTCAAGCGAGACAGAACAGACAAACCACGAACAATGGCACTATGTAAGCACAACTAAAAATATAGAAAAAACATTACTTGAATCAAAACGAACTTTTGAGAGCGACGATATAAAAGAAAACACCATAATATGATACCTCTTTCCTCTTGACAACAAAAAGACGTAGTGGCATAAACATCGGTTTGTACCACATATATTTAGTGTCGGAAAGGATGGAAGGATTAGGGGCACATATGGTATTAAAATCATGCTAAGTCTTCATCGACTGGGGAGTAACAGTAAGAACTAGAATCATACGGAAGTGTGTTTATATTCAAATTCCAGAGCATTTTATTGGCCGTTATCAGCGATCAAAGGCTGGTGCGATAATACAAAGAATATTTAAAATCTCGTGATACTTCTTGTCACTCAGACTCCAAGAAACCCCCACCTGCATTATAAGTGAGTTATAACTGGAAATGGGGTATGTGAAAAATCCTAGTCAAGTTTGAATATTAAAGAAAATGACGATCAAGGTAGTTTGAACATTCACTTTCGGCATATTTACAATATAGACATCGTGTAATCCGTAAGGCATATCAAGAAAGTGAAACGAGACACGCAGTTCGTAATTAGGTGCATCTGTCTTGATTAGGTATCACGCTTCCCTCAACATCCGAATAAATCGTCAAGGTGCACTAGATTGTGAAGATCAATTACCGGCTTGTGACCCAGTAGTAACCTACAACAATGCACGTGTTGATCAGTCGATAACGACACGAACTGACGACCTGGGGTGCCAAGTTCGAATCCAGTCGATTCAATAATACCACTTTAACTTAGCGAAGTTGGCAACGATTACGTTGTCCCTCCTACAAGAATGCCGATAACAGAAACAAACTGGTCAACAAAGTTGTACAATTCTGATTCGTACGAATTTACTCTAGTGGAAAATAAGTAATGTCTACAATTTGAATACTTATGGAGATATTGGTAACAAATCGGGATAAACTAATGACATACACTCCATCCATGAGAATGTAGTGATTAGATAAAACAGTTACCTTATATATATATATATATATATATATATATATATAAAGAAATACCTATAACAACGTTTATTAATGTTCTATTAAGATAAGATCGATATGAGAAAAAAAATATATCGCTTAAATAAAGAATATAAATTCGATTATTCGGACTACTATTCTCATCGTTGTTGTAATATGCACAGGTATTTTGTCAGCAGTCGAGAAGTCTTCTACCGACGCGAATACCTTCGTAAGAGAACTTATAGTGCATTGTATCGTCGATAGGGCTAAATTGTTTTACGTAGAGATGTACAAGATATATCGACCCACTACTACTAATATATATATATATATATATATATATATATATAATTACAGATCCTAATTATTTCATAGTGTAATTTTGTTGTATACTTATAGCTCCATTGCAAACTTTTTAAATTTAAAATATTGAGCTTCATTTTTCTTTTTATCTTCATCGTCATAGAAATTAATCAAAACCCCCTGAAAGAATGTTCATATATATATATATATATATTAGAGGACGAGTCAAGAAGATTTTAAATCGAGCAAGATTTAACATTCAGTTTATTTCATGAATGATATATACACGAACCTCTTATTTATTATTTTCGAATCTGCTCGCACTAAATGCAGGTTGTAAAAAATTATTCTGGGTAATGAGAATAAATCTCAGAAAATAAAGAAAAAAAATGTCTAGACAATGACATTATTTTTGGAAACTAATTATTCACCTTACATTCTGACTTAGAGTAATGGGTGAGATTTTTGGAAGGAATTATCAACAGTGCAAATGAACACAGAATTGATGTATTTTTCAATGAGATAAGCTCACACGAAGGAAAGCTGTCGAAGTATCATGAATTTCATGGCGTCATTTAGTCTCGGGAGATAACGCTGATGTGCTCGGATTTTCTTTTTTCTTTTCATCCTTGAACTTATTTTCTTTCACAGCCTTTATTTAAATAGCATTAACATCGGCCAAGGTTTCTAATCTGCTAAGGGCAATGTCCAAGGCCATCATATCTTTCTTGTATTCATCTCTTAAAGACAGCTTAGACGTGGCATAGAACGCTTTCTCTGCACATGTTTCGTGACAAGAAGATCGTTCGAGATTCTACCACCACATATTATTGCAATACTTTGCAGACATCGATCTTTCATAAAAGGGGTCGTATTCCATCTAAAGTAACATGCATTCCTAAAAATTTAATTCATTATTTCGTCGGTTTAATTACTTTTTGCATAGATTGAACTAGGATATAGAAAACTATTCGTTATTTATTATTATTATTATTATTGTTATTGTTATTATTATTATTGTTATTATTATTATTGTTATTTTTATTATTATTATTTTTTTTATTATTATTATTGTTGTTATCGTTATCATTATTATTATTATTGTTATTATTGTTATCATTATTATTATTATTATTATTGTTGTAATTGTTATCATTATTATTATTGTTATCATTATTATTATTATTGTTATTATTATTATTATTATTATTATTATTGTTATTATTGTTATCATTATCATTATTTTATAGTAGTCTCTACTTTTGCATGTTTTTAGTTGCATTTTCTTTTTGAACATCAAGTCAATTCCCTTGACTTTAGACATTCAAGCTGTACCTAAACACTTTCGCCATTCCTAACAGGCACCCCTTTTTCAGAATTGGAAAATAAATTGTCTAATCAGTGTGTTTAAGCCATTTGTGGTGGCTTTTCGTTATGGTTCAAAGCGTTCACGTTAATACCAGTATCACCTTGACTTCTTTCAATTTCCATGGTCCAACTAATTACGATTTTAGATCTTGATACTTATTTATTTATCATGTTCTTTCTTCTTCACTCGATGGGGAGCAGGCTATATCAATGATTAAGCAAATTCTCTTGTTTTTTTTTAGAATTACTATGGATAACTTTTAATGCAAATGTTGATTTAAATTTTCGATACTGTTCCAGATGGCGCGCCTAATTTCCGTGACTACGCGTCGACAACGATCGGGCATGTCGCGTAAGCGCCCGTGCGCTGACGGAATTATATATATTTTTTCTTTCTTTGATCTTATAAAAACATTGACAAAATCCCCCCCCCCCTAAAAAAAAACATTATTTTCACAAACAAAAAAATGATTTTAGTCTATGTATTCTTTTTTAATTTATTCGTCTTATATTAGCGTCTCCGAGTCTTCCAGTTAGAGATTGACAGTTTGAATGCAGGGCTTGTCTATCGCTAAGAACGGGAGCCCTAACCCTAACCCTAACCTAGCCCATTTTCTTTCTTTTTTTGTTTTTATGTTAGGAAGAAGAAAAAAAAGAAAAACAGCGAAACAAATGAAAAAGATAACATTGACAAAATCACCCCCCCCCCCAAAAAAAAATATATATATTTCTACACATTTGATTGAAAATGGTTCATTTGAATAGTTTGTTCGGTTTTTATCTTTTTATCTAACATTTATCTTCCATTAACGCTTGGCGTTTTCATCTCGGAAACTCTCGGGCGCTTCCGCGACCTGCCCGATCGTTCTCGACGCGAAGTAACGGAAATTAGGCGCGTCATCTGAGACAATACCATATTTAAAAATAGACAGTAGTTCTCATATTATGCCCGCTAAAACACCTTTAAATGCTACGGGCAAAATGAAATTTTAAGAATCCTTATTAATTGATACCTAATACATATTATTCTAATTTTGAAAAGATCGGATGTATCTGAAGGTTCATGAAGGCTACCCATCCCCTCTACTCCTCTTAACACACACACACACACACACACATTATATATATATATATATATATATATATATCACTGGCGTAGCTAGGGGGGGCGAGGGGGGCGGGCCGCCCCGGGCGGCACACCTGAGGGGGCGGCATTTTGAGAGGGTAAAAATAGAAAGTAGAGAAAAATTTTTTTAAAAAATATGAAATTTTATACTATAATTTTATATAATAATAAATTTAAATGAGAACATTTGAAAACCTGAAAATGTTATGAAATGATAAAATCATTTTTATTTACTTTTTTGTCGTTGTTGTTAAAGTCCGAATTTTCGCCAAATAACATGGATGTATCAAGGAGAGAATAGTCCGATGTAGTTTTCTTTTCTTTGTCTTCATAATGTTATTATTAAGAGGGCGTGCCCTCCGAAGAGAAAAAACGTCTTGTATCGGTGCTTTTTTAAATCCGTGTGTGTAATCGCTCGGTTTTCAGAAATTTGTTGTTGTTAATAACGTTTCAACTCTTTTAAAAAGAGTTTTAATATATTTTAAACAAATGTATTTATGAATGGCAAATAAGGCTATAAATTTATTTTTTGTGAGAGAACTGTCGCATGGCATCAAGTCGGTTGAAAAGTTACAAACAGATTTTTCGCGCCTTTTTTTCGGCAAAGTTATCAATGACTCTATCAAAATTCACTTCCTCGACAAGTTCCCTCTCTATTGAGAGGATTGCCAAGTCTGTAAGTCTTGTCTGGCTCATTGCTGATCTAAGGTAGTTTTTTATGAGCTTCAGTTTTGAGAAAGAGCGCTCACAGCTAGCAACGCTAATAGCTCTGGTGAGGAAAATTCTCAGCAAGATCACAATATTAGGGACGGAATCCCCAAGTTGGTATCTTTGTATAAAGTTCAAAAGTTCAAGAGGTCCATCGATTTTGTCTTTTTCTGAAGCTTTTACAACATACTGTAACCTCTTCTTTTCAGCAAAGAATTTCTCTTTTTCTATATCTTCGTCAAATCCACCAAGCTGACAATCATAATTATCATCAAGCAGATTTGACGGTATAAGAAAAGCGTATTTATTTGCAAGATTGTGAACTTGTTGAAATCTGCAAGATATTTCTTCAGTCAATCTGTCTATGACAGACAGCATTTCCCGTCTCAACTCAGTATCAAAACTCAGCGCTGCATCAGTCAATCCCTCACCATCCATTCGTTTTTTTTTTGCGAATACGACGCTCCATGCTTATCCCCATTTCAGAGCAGAGTGTTTTTGACTCGTCTATTGCAGTGTCCACTATCTTTTCTCTATTCTGAAGAAGGAAATCTTTCAACGCCGTCAGCCTGACAGAACTTTGTTGCAGATCCAGCCCTTTTTTTTGAAGATATTTCTGGGCATCATTGATTTCTGGGAGAATAGTTTTCCAAAGGTTCAGAAATAAAAGAAACGGAAACGATAGTACCGAGTTGAGAATTAAAGATGCATCTGATCTTGTGGTTGCATTTTCTCCTTCTTCTGTGAGCTGTTCCAGGGCAATGACGACTTCCACTATTGTTTTTATCACAACATCTACAGCATCTGCTCGACTACTCCATCTAGTATCCACAGTCCGTTTGATACTTAGACCGGTCAACTGAATCAAGATGTCCCAGCGATGTGTAGATCGGCCAAGCACCAAAAAAACAAAATGACCTCAGAAAGATTTCATACTTAAAGGGGCACTTTCATATAAATTTTTATCGAATAGGTGCGAAAAGAAAGTTGGATATTTGGGTGTATATACACCGACATCAAAGAGGAAATAACATTAGATGCGAAAGTTTGAATTCATTAATTTTATTTCTGTCCAAACGTTTGTTTTTGTAGCATACTTTTTATAACTCCTTGTAAACTTTACAATTGCTAGCTGGGGGATCGGACAAAATCACCCCGGGCAACCCCCACCATCTACTTAAAACAAAAGGAAAACAGATAAAATCTCAAATGAATAAAAAATATTAAAAATCAGTTTTCATATTTTAATTTTAATTTAATTGAATTTAGGAAAATTAGATACCGTAGAACTAATTTTCGCAAGGTATGAAAATTAAGAATAATGTTAACTTAATAATAATGGACCAGTTTTCCTACCTAGCAAAAAATTTTCCATGGACGAATTATCCATGGGCGAATTATCCATGGACGAATTTTCCGGGCACCCAAATGCCGGGGGGGGGGGGCGGCAAATTTTACTACCGCCCCGGGCGGCAAAAGGTCTAGCTACGCCACTGATATATATATATATACATATATATATATATATATATATATATATATATATAAACTTACGTACATGTATATGTTTTATATTTGTAAATACATAATTGACTACTAAAATAATTAACCGATGATGTTGAACTTTAAAATAAAGTTGAGAGGCTAAGAAGGATGCTCTCTCTCTCTCTCTCTCTATATATATATATATATATATATATATATATATATATATATATATACACACTAAATTTCTCAGTCTCTCAACTTTATTCCAAAGTTCAACATGATCGGATAATTATTTTAGTAGTTAATTATGTATTTACCAATATATAAACCTATTCATTTACGTAACTTTATATATATATATATATATATATATATATATATATATATATATATGAATATAGGTTCACCCACAGAACATATCCGAGGACATCAAGAAAGTTCGAGATGCTCCTAGAAATCGAATTTGTGTAAACAGCTTTTTTTATTTTTTCATGAGTAATCAAACGAAATTAATAATTTTGTTGGCAAACGAATCTAGTCATAAAACTGTCACTGCCCAGACTAAACACACTTGTGGATCAAAAATCGATGTTACAAGATTTCTTTTCATGTCATTTATATAAGTGTTCATGTGGATGTGCTGGTTTCCAATATATGTACATTATAAATGCCGATATATATATATATATATATATATATATATATATATATATATATATATATATATATATATATATATATATATCGGTATTTATAATTTATAATTTATAATAAGATTCTGCATTTTTTATATTTATGATTTATTGTATGGTTTACCGTCAAATGTGCTTCGTAACAGCTGTAAACAACTATAGTATATTGGTGTAAACTCTTTATTTGGAACTTCAGTGGGAAAATGTTTTGAAGACGAAATCTAACTTTATATATGTATATATATATATATATATATATATATATATATATATTGAGGTTTATTCACTTTAATATTGAGGTGCTAATATTTGCATGTTGTTTGATATTTATTATTATCCCACTGAGGATTGGCTATATGATCTAAATGTAGGGGGTATATGTATATATATATATATATATATATATATATATATATATATTGGTTATGTATATATATGTTTATACATATATATGCATGCACCAATATCCCCCATTTTTTTTCTCTTTTATATGATTTTTCTCCCTCCCGCCCCCTTTTGAACTTCTTGATTATACCATTTATTGGTTTTAAATTTGTCGTTTTTTTTTAAACAAATACCGACGTTTTCCCTTGAAAAGTAGTCGGTCGAAAGGCGCCTCCGGGTTACATCTATTTTACTATGTTTCATTAAATTGTATTTTCTTTTGTTAAATTCTAAAATCGAATAACCCGAATATATATATATATATATATATGTATATATATATATTCATTTTACTTAAGTTGAAGTTGTCAGAAATCAAGGGGGAAAGACATGATCTCTATATAAGATACATAGATATTCTAATATCTAATTAAAGTTCTCCTTTACCTGTTAAACGTCGAGTTAGTAAAACAGTTAAGAACATTCATATTTCTCTCCCCAATTGACCAGCTAATTATGTTATAGTATATATTACTTGTGTTCAGTTAGTCTTTCTCGATTCCTGTACATCAATTAACTTAGTCTGGTCGAGTATCTAGCTAAGTTATATTACTCGAGGTAAAATTACTTGCACCATTCTACGTATGAGAATGTGCATAGCACTGTTTAGTGGGTTTGATATGGTCTTCGAATACAATGTTATTTTGAATATTTGGTCAGAGTTTACTTTTCGAAGGAATATTCTTATGTCAGGTTGTCCTGATTCACTTTTGTACAGATAGACCAAAGACACTCGAGGAGGGAGTATTTTAAGTAATTACAACTCCCCAATATATTACCTGTGAGAAATATGTATATATATAAGAGGTTTATGTAGTTTGCTTGAAGCATTGTTTATTTGTATATAGAAATGTGATATTTAGAAGGCAATATAATGCAGAGGTGTGACGGATAGACACAAGTTGGAGCAAATAAGACATATAATGGTGGAACATATGAATTAGTTTCAACCTTAATATAATGTGTACATACACATATATATATATATATTTATTATTATTATTTTGTTGTTGTTTTTTCCCTTTCAAAACACATATATATGTGTATGTACACATTGTATTAAGGTTGAAACTAATTCATTTGTTCCACCATTATATGTCTTATTTGCTCCAACTTGTGTCTATCCGTCACACCTCTGCATTGTATTGCCTTCTAAATATCACATTTCTATGTATATATATATATATATTTTTTAACATAGTTCATTCAAAACAAGGCAGGCCGCAACTGTAGACCTCTTTCTACTGAGAAAAAGGGTGAAAGTTTTTTGGGTGACGTCAACCTTAATAGGGAGCTGCGCAGCGAGATGTCTGTGTTTTAACATGTATATATATAATAAAAAAAATAATATTAGCGTACATGTGTCTACCCTTTTGTAGACTAATTAGTGGTATTTAATCCAACCTACGCATCAAGTCCGAGACTCTTCATCATTGCTAGACATTCGAGTGATTCGGGCTGATATTGAAAACCTGCCGCTTTTCCACGGTCGTACAATTTCGCCATATTTAAAAATACAGGTGAGTTTATATGTTCATATATATTAGTATCTATAGTATTCACTCTTAAACCAATCAACGTATTTGTTTAACTTTTTAAACATTGCTGATACGTGTAAGGGGTACAAATGTAGAATATATTGAGTTTAAATTAGTTTCATGCAAAGGACGGAATAAGGGGCCTACTCCCCTTTTCTGTAACATTTAGATAGCTATTATAATAAGTTAATATATATTTCTTCAAATTTTAGTTTCTGTTGAGTATTTTAAGGGGTTATAAGGAGCATAATAATAACACAACTTCACATTTGAAAATGCAAATATATAGGATTTGCATTGAATTTGATCTATCATATCTTGTTAAGAGAATAAAGTGACACAAAAGTGTTTTATTCCAGGAATTATTAAATAGTATAAATATCAAACTATACCCCTAACAAAGCAGGAGACGGTAATCTCTGAAAGGTCGGTAGTATAACCACAAAACAGATACAACACTAAGTGGAAGGTATTATCTGTGAGGATAGTAACATGTCAAACGAACATTAATATCGATGCAGGAGATCATGCCTGGGAATATGGTATCATGAGAATTTAACAGAAACACTACACAAAAACGTGGTCATTCAACGGAGGATAGTATGACAACAGAAAATATACTACACTGCCCTTTCCGACCCTAAAAAGGAGATGCTAATTCCTGAGAGGATTCCAACGCTTTAAAAAGTAAGAAGGTAATTCCTATGAAGGCGGTGCCGTGACGATGAGAGTGAGAAGGATAGTATCATTAAAACAGAACAGATACTACACTACATCATTAAGGAGGAAGTAATAGTCTTATAGAATAGTCTCATGTAAAAAATAAGAACTAGTACGCAATTCGCAACTAATGGGGGAATGCCTGGGAGTATTCTATCATGAGAAACAAACATATACGACACTACAACAACCTGATAATAGAAAAGATAGAGCACCCTATTGTGGCATTAAAACAATGAAAAAGATCATCTCTGCGAGTATCGTATCATGATCACGTAAAAGCTACTATACCATTTTCTTCCAACAAACAGAGAGGGGAATGCCCGCAAGGACACCCTCCAAGCAGAAAGGGAGGTATTACCTGGGAGGGGGATGTTTGAAAACAGAACGTATACTACATTATTCGCCGATAAAAATATAGTAAAATAATAGATTTCCGATTATATTAGTTTTTAAAAAAATATTTAAAAATATCTAATGAGAAGAGATGCTACACTTTATTTAATACAAAACGCCATAAAACCATAAAAATATCATTTTTATGACAGCATCTTAGCGAAATCAGATGTTTGGAAAGATAGTCAATTCTTTATATACTACACTGCCTTCCCCAAAGGACGATTGCATACCTTGGAGGTTGGTATCATGATAACAGAACATATACTACACTACCTATTCCCCAAAATAAAGTGTCATGGCTGGAAGTATGGTATCATGTCAACAGAAAAGATGATACATTAGTCCCGTAACCTTGTCGTTATCATCTAGGCTACCACTACCTCCCATCCAATGTACTAATTCTAGTATTTTGTCGAATAGTTTTCAAGCCTATAAATAGCCAGGGGCATAAGTTCAATTATGATATAAGTTGGTTTACCGTCTTACCCGTTGAGAATGGATCCCTCAGCTAGACAATGAAACAGAACCGACAAGAAGGCAAGGCACAAGGAACCTGGAGTCATTCGACGCAGATTAGTCGACATATGTTTTCATTAGCATAAAATAGAAATAACAAAAATAAATGTACAAAGATTGGAGATAGGGTGATAGGGAAGGAGAGTCCGCGGTACCAAAGAGAGTTCTTTGGAAGTGGGTCGTGGAGCAGCTGTCTTGGAGGCCAATTCCCAGATGCAGTTATTAGCAGCAATGGGTAAATCTCTGCCGAGATGCGTTTGGCACCGTGAAATCATTAGGTACGTTCAAGCTGTTTGTAGTTCGTTTTTCTCTTTTTTTTTGTCAGCGTTTTTTTTTTGTTAGCAGTTTGAAGTGATGGAGTTGGATATAGGTATATGTGTGTATGGAGAAGGGGGCTCTTTTGTGACGTTTTATTAAGGAAATGGTTGGATATCAAGATGTATTGCGAGAGGCAGGATTGTTGTTTTATGATTCAAAATGTTCTGAGGAATCCCAGAACGCCAAACCATTAAACTGGATACGGATTTGGTTGGAGACATAATAATAAAAAAAGTGATATAATATTTTTATGCTAGAATATGGTAAACAGATCAATTTTGCTTAACAAACTCTAAAAATAATTTAAATTAGAATTCCAAAAATATATGAGTCTTACGATAGTCAATGATTTTATTTATTTACTGGTTGTAATACCCGACCTAAGACGGGTCTGACTATAATCACGCACACTTAAACATAAACCGTCCCTTAACACTAACTAGAGGTATAAAGGTCACTTGCATGTGGGACACAATGTTTCTCATTCTGTTGTAGTCTGGAATCAATCGGTTTGGCAGCTGAAAATTTTCATCGTGCCCAATTTCATTCACAAAACCTCGGTTGACTCGTGGCATAAATTTTTGGGGTCCTCGCCGAGCGTGCAACGAGAGCAGATAGAACCCGTGACAGGCCGGTTTTTGCAAGATTCGTGTGCAAATATAGTGCTAAAAACTGTACTTTTACATAAAGCTTGATGAAAGGGAGAAGGGAAAAATTCAATTAAAAGATAAAAATTAAAAGTAAGCTTACGTGTTAGGATATAACGTCATTGACAGGAAGTCCGAAGTGAGACGTGGTGAAGTAGATAAAAAATATTGCTCTCTTTGGTCAGTTATCTGATTAAGTTCGCGTCGACTTCGGATCTCTGTTTTCAATTAGTTTTAATATTCTGACTTCAGTTCAATCTGTCAACGCTTAAACGAACATAACTGCCTCTGTTCATAATTTAGACACGGCTTAGTCAACAAGACAAAAAGTGGGCATTACGTTCCCAATATAAAAAACAATAAAATTCCTTGAAGAATTTTATATGAAGACTAGACATACTACAATAAATAATATTAATTACGAATCTAGTAACAATATTTTAAAGTACGTACTACGTTGTAGACAAAAAAATATTTTTAACCTTTTTTAAACATTGTAAATTTTAATTGGGCACACGCTTTGCACGTGATCATGTTCCACATATGGCATCTCATCACATACGTACTTTTTTAAAAAGCCATAAATTGTCGCACCATTAAAACACAGCAGTCATTCGTGAGCCAGACCAATACACCTCTTAATTGGGTGAACAATCGAACGTACTCGCAGCATATGGAACGAAATAAAACTTAAAGAGCCTACATACTGCAATTCGACAGAAATATGCAATGGCTCCTACAGAAAACTGAAACACTCCCAAAAGACTAAGTAAGCAGGGACATTCCGTGTTATACTATTACGTTTGTCTTGATATAAATTGTTTCACCGCATTTCCCTTCCGGTATTTTGTTATGAAATGTTCTTTCGCTACTCTAGAACATATACTGCAACCCTCTGAAGATTGACAAAATTGGACTAAGTAAAACAATGCACTTATCCGAATGTTGCTACGAAACGCGCGTATGGGATAGGAATGAATATTAGATTTGAATAAATTAGTTATGTGCGTAACAAACTCATCTAAGTAAAGAAATATAGAAGTAGTTAAAATCAATGAAAATTATGGGTTGTGATTAATTCACCATGGTCTATGGAATGCATATATAAGATATATATGCTGTGAATCCTGTAATACAGCTTCATTGAACTTACAATTCGATACATTTCAGATATTATAAAGATGAAAATTGTTTTAAAATATATTTTATTTTGTAAAAACATATATATATATATGAGATACATAGAGATAGAGGGAAAGTTAGTGGCGCATGTTGTTTCATAACGATAGGCGTTATTCGTTTGGAAAAGTTTGAGGGACATCTAATGGTCACAGGTAGCTCCAGAAATCGAAATTAAAATAATCACATGACTTCCGGGTGAAGATAATTCTGTAAATTCTTAGTAACATTTCAAGCCAAGAGGATGCGTAGTAAATGCCATTCGGAGGAGGGATACTCACAATGTAGCTAGTTGTAACAACACAAACTATTTATGTATCCATCTATCTATCTGTCTATCTCACACTCGCACACGCTAGTAACCCGTCACTTAAACACAACAGTTTCTCTTTCTGGGTTCTCTGATATTTTTTTCTTTTTGTTGTGATTCTGTTAAGAAGCCGAAATGAACACACGAACACTGGGTTAAGCGAAAGCAAGTATATTGAAGAAAAGTATAATACAACAGGTACGTCACTTTTTACATCCAGTATAGACTAGTGTTTACTCAGGTGTAAGGAATATGTGGGAGAAGGCCGGAAGGTGGGGGAGAGTCAAGCCAGCGCCCTTAAAGGGTGATCACCTTGACCTATGAAATATTGCTTGGACAGCCTGTCAGAATTCCCCGGTCAGGGCGCTTCAGGCAGTAAGCAATAAACTGACTCCACCCCGAAGAGGTAAGGCTAGACCTAGAAGGGTGGACGTTCTAGAAATACCCACGACTCAACCCCACAGACAGGTAAAACGCCAGCAAAATGGCTAACTATCTGCCGGACCGACTGTCAAGAACGGATCCTTGACAAGTTTTACCCAGTCCGAAGACTGGTGTTGCCTAGACACTGAGAAGCATATGCCTCCAGTATTTATTATGATTGGAAGAGTCCAAAGTCTGTTATAGGTACCGTACCCTAACACTCATTAATACACCTTCTTTAAAACTCAACAACGGCGTCCGAGTGATGAAGACGATGGAGATTCTAGGGTCGCAACGACGACAATCGTTACATAATGGTTTAAACATATCACTGACAACCGAAACTGGTACAAGGTGGCTAAAATAGAACTTGCTATAGTAATTAATTGTTGAATGTAGAAGTACATAATATACCTCAGCTTGAGCCCCTGTCTACACCGGGTACTATATTATAAAAATCATATATATATATATATATATATATATATATAAATATAAATATAAAAAAATAAAATTACATCCATTTACTAAAGGGGCCATTAATATCAACTAAAAATACACCTTGTGCTTAGGCACCAGTCTTACTGTTTCGAGAGTGTCAGTTACACTACAGTTGACTATTTGTTCCAAGTCTACGTTGTCCTATAGTGTAAATGCGTCCGATGCTGAGGTCTGTACTTCGGATATTTGGGAAGTATGGAGTCACTTCTCAGTTTCCATTACTTCCGGTTCTTATCTGACATATGTCATGATTCTATCCATGAGTTAAATAGAATTAATCGTTTAAAGACTATTTTAAAATATACGCCTACAAAAACATCTACAAATAACCGTATACAAAAAGAAATGATTGGCATAAGATCACTCTGAAAAGGCTAATATGCAGTTTAATAGAAATGGATATATATAATACTGATACAATGCTTGCTTGTTTGCAGATAGGTTGCTTTATATCGTAGAGAAAGGGTGAATGCAGCGAGAATTAGTTGGGGAAGTGGCAGAGAGAAAGTTGTGGAAGTGGAGAAAATAAAAGGGAGTAGCAGCAGCCTAAAAGCAAGGGTACAAGAATATAGTAACTAAATAAATGGCGTAAACCCGTAAAATGTCGCCTGTCTGTGTTTAAAAGAACACCTACCACTTCCCATACAATAGACTATTCTAGAGTATATATAATAATTTATTGTATTTCTGTGTAGGCTAATTTGCCACCATTCATTCATAATGTCTCGTTCGCTGCTTGTGTTCATACCAGCCGAGAATATAGTCTTCGGGGTTTCTCGTTTGTGGGCTGGCCTTTTCTTTGTCAAAATGTAATATGTTTCCGTACAGTCATAGAAGCCATGTACCTGGTGCGGAATTCACTCTGGAAGGTTCAACCTGCTTTCCCCAAAGTAGGAGGTTTCATGGGAGTATCAAGTTCACAAGCGGTTACCAGTCGCATGTATATCTTAGTATGGGGATATAACGACATAAGGTTTTTTGAAGTTCTTGCAGGGATGTGTCGACGTCCTCCTACATAAAGCGCATGATATTCAGAAATGGTCACCCATGTGGCACTGACCAGGCTTAAAGTGACTTTACTTAACGTGACTGGGAGAAGTCTTCAGTAATTCGCAATTCTTCGTATCGTCCACACCGAGGATTGTACCTCACTTCTAAGTGATATTCATCTGAAGGTTGAAAGTTCAATCCTCGGTGCGGGCGATACGAAGAATTGCGAATTACTGAAGACTTCTCCCAGTCATGGTTGACGGAACACGAGCATGCTACCCTCGGTTATTAAATAAAGTGTTCCGTTCGAAATTCCGTCCAGATTCCCGAGTTCGACAGAAATATTCTCGAGTTCGAAGAGATACACCTGAAGAAGGCCGGAGGTTACAGCATCGAAACGTTGTGATGATAACCATCAAGATGAGAAACGTAGTCCGAATAACCAAACTTATACAAAGTATCAATCCTCATCTCAAAAATTCAGAAATATAGTAGAACATTGTTTTTTTATTATCGTAACTGACATCTTCCACGATTATTCGTGAAATCAACCGAGTGTTACTTGCATTAAAGGCAGAGTTGACATCATTTATAACCTCCTGGATACAGTTTTAAATATTTATGTATCTTAACCGTCAGTTAAAATCAGTAAATGGATACACTTGTGCGACAACTTAGAAAAATCAACAAAAAAGAAGTTGCATATATTGTACTGTTACATGTGCCACCTTAGATGGGTTCTAATGTCTCACAAAACACAATCAATACATGAACGTTTATAACATACATTGCTGGTTATTTGTTCCGGCACGCATCTCTTAATGTGATGTTACCCGACTGAGGAAACGACGTTTGATCATACTCTGAAAAAGGATCAAGAAGAGACAACAGTTTTAGACTAGATGGAATTGCTGCATCTAAACGTCACTCCCTCTTCGTCACGTGCGCTTCTATCGATTCTTAGTGTGTCGACCTCATCTTTTAGCACGCTAAGCTGGCCCCGACTGACATCATTAAATAACATAATTATACTCGCCCAATAATTAACGCTACGAAATATAATAACATAGAAGAAATATATGAAGAGTTCGAACGCAAAACGCGATAAATCCAATTCGTTTAAATTGATTCCGTAAACAATAAAAACACGAATTTATCTGATTTTAGACTTCGACTGAAAGCTGATTTTAATTGAAATCAAAAAGAAATTATTTCGGTATCATATTATGTCACACATAGTTTTGGGGTGTTGTCGAGTGTGGAAATACAGCACTTTTTGTAGGGAGCGTTTCGTGATTTTGAAAATGGCGTTTATCGCGTTTTGCATTCGAACTCTTCATATATTTTTCAACCAATGAGAAGAGCTAACAACATTCCCATCAAAAGCATGCAAATAACCAGTTCAATATATGGCGCTAAATAGTCTAACACTCTATCAGAAATACACATCTTTTTTCAGTCCAATATTTAGTAACACACGACGACGACGACGAGAGGCAGTTTGAACAACACACATCTCTCACAAAAATCATGAAAGAAGAATACGTAAGAGTTGCATTGTCCATACTTACAAAATCAGCAGCGACCTACTTGCTGGGTTTCTCTCAACCGAATCTTCTATTGTCGTACGAACTTTGAAATTCTCTATACGATTATATTCTGCTGTATGCATTTACACTTATTCGTGTAGTACCAGATCATGTAGAACTTAATAACACCTTTATTAAAGCCGTGCCATAGCAACAAGTATTTTAATTGGATGATCTGTATATCGCTTTATTGAGAAGCTAAATTTAAAACCGTAAAACAGTGTGTGTTTTTTAATCGTAACTAACATCGCTTTGTCATAGACAGTTGTAACATCTGCCTAATAAAAATATATTGGGTTAACAACAAAGTTCTAGCTGTTTTTTTTTATTTTGGAATCCATATTGTTTTCAAATTTTACAATATATTCTTTTTCCAGAATTCTATTATGCAATTATTTAGGATACTATTTCGTTGTTTGGGTTAGTTAAATTAAATAAAATTAGGTTTATTTTCATATCATTTTAATGGAAGGTTAGGGTTAGTTTTTAATGGAAGGTAAGTTAAGAAAACATGAACATTGTCGACACCTTCTTTGATTTTATTTTTTTATTTTTGGCTCATCAATTTCTATCCACGAGAAAAATAAACAAATATAAGAAAAACGTAAACGAAAAATAAAGAAAGAGAGGCTGTCCATAAAGTATCTTCACAATTTAAAAAAAAAGCGGTTAGTGAAAAAAAATCATGCACCAAACCTGGCATAATGACTTCATAAGGTATACTAAACATGATCCGTCCGACTAGCCACCTAAAAATCTTGTACCGCTCTGTGCAGTTGTGTTTGTGACCGGTAGTGTCGTAGTGAACCGAGTTCAATTGTCGAGCATTTGATAGAAGATTGATAATAATTTGCGTAGTATTCGTTTAGCGTTTATGTCATGTTCAACTATGTCAGTCAGTCAGACTTTATAAGTATTCAGTCTATTAATGTGTGTTATGTCGTTAATAAAATCTGTTTTTATGTTGTATTTTTGTTTATTTTATTAATAGTAATGTTAGTGGTGCTCAAATGCTTTCTAGAGTGTCATAAATTAATTGAGCATGGACCAAAACATACAATTTGATACTAAGATCACTACAATGGGTTGAATAGATACCAATCTCTTATGAATTGAATATCGTTATCGCGATCTCCTGATGGCAGCCATCTTGAAAAATGGCCGCCATCATGGTATTCTAGGTGGCTAGTCGGACAGATATCTTTTGTGTACCTTATGGCTATTTTGGTACTTGCAGCATCATTTGCACGATTATATTGCATTTTTTTGCATTTAGCCGCACCACTTACTAGGAAGACAGTAGATGAGATATCATAACCTAATTTTCCTGATTTTATCAGTGTTTATTGAAGTTTTATTGACAAACAGATTTTGTATTTTAGATATGTTGATAATGAAAGAACAGCTGTTAAGTGAACCCGTATAAAGTGGCTACTACTCAAGAGAAGATACACAATTAAAAAAATGTAAAGAGACTTTATGAACACTCTGTATATTGAACTTGAACAAGCCGTGCGTGCGTGTTCCCCCTCTTTATGTGATTCGATGTGGCGAGTGTAAAATGTAATAAATTTGGGCAATTTGAGGCGTTTTATACCCTCTTGGGGCGCAAACCAGAATTTTTCAGAGGTCAAATATACTCATTTTATATCCAGAACAATTGCCTCTACATTTTGGCCAAGTTTCAGAAAAATTGAATGGATGGATCAAACGTTATGGGAGAAAAGGGTCATTTTTTTGCCATTTTGGGGGCTTTTGACCCAGATTTTTTTCCAAGATCAGCGATACTTATTTTCTATTAGGAACAATTGCCTCCACATTTTGGCCAAGTCTCAGAGAAATTAAATGGATAGATTGAAAAGTTATGGGGCAAAAAATGTCATTTTTTGCCATTTCGGGGCCTTTTGACCCCCTGGGGGGGGGGGGGCTAACCAGTATTTTATCAAAAAACGGAGAATGTCACATTCTAACCTGACCAAAGTTACAACTTCATGTAAAATTTCAGAGAAATTCAATGAATGGTTGCGGAGAAAAATCCGGACGGACAGACGGACGGACATGCCTCAAAACATAAGTCCTTCAATTTTATAAATCGGGGGACCAATAAATGGAAAATACGAAAGCTACAGTAAAATGGTTTGATGATATAAACAACAAAAGAATTTGCAAATTTACACATTTTGATACGAAGACTTTTAATCATCCATCAAAGAATGTATACTGGAATTCGATAAGCAATATATTAATATTCCTATTGATAAAGATAATAAAACGCTACAGAAAATCTTGCTGATCGCTGGAAGAACTTAGAGAATTCATTATTGATTAATTGTTACTTTTAATTAAACTTTCTAGATTTTAATTCTGACAAAGGCTGGAACTTAGTTGCCAACTTAATATATTCAATTGCTTTGAGAAATTTCATGTAAGAGCGCCTCATGCGATTGGAAATAAACTAACCACTTCTCCGAGAGAAAGTACAGCCTGGGAGAGTGCGCCTTCTAGGACTGAACAGAACTATACCTCGGCCGGGTAGCAACAAACTCACTGTCGAACGGATTGTCAAGGGCGTATCATCGTCTAGTATGAGAAGAACGTTGAGAAGAAGTTGTAAACAACATAGGATTATACATTATCGATTGATTTGTTTTTATTTTTAATTAAAAGTTTTACATTTACATATTAAAAGGGCGGATACTTGGTTACTAACATAATATGTTATATTGATTTGAAAAAAAAAGTGCATGTAGGAGCGCCTCACGCGATTAGCAATGAACTAACCACTTCTTATAGAGAATGTAAAGCCTGTGAGAATGGACATTGTAGGACTGAAAAGAACCATAGCTCAGCCAGGCAGAAACACACTCACCGTTGGACGGATTGTCAAGGACGTATCCTCGTGCGATCTGAAGGAAATGGTGAGAAAGAGGTTGTTATACCATGGAATGATACATTATCTATTGATTTGTTGTTATTTTTAATTAAAAGTTTTTGATTTAAATATAAAAATTGGGCAGATACTGGTTTACCAACTAAATGATCTATTGATTTTTTTAAATTTGCCAGATGTCTAATCAGTAAAAGTTTCAAATGTGTAGTATTGTTAACCCATCGTAGAACGCGTATTTCATCCAGTGCATTTAAATGAAATGTATTTAATCATAGAAAAGTGTTTCATTTGCATTCGTATCTATATTTCTTTGTTCCAGACTCATTGAATGAATAACACAAAGGCAGTAACCTCCCTTAGTTTTTTTTTAGTTTTATTTAAATATATATTTCCTATTTGCTGTTCTCGTCTTTACGCAACACAACCGTTCGTCATATCAATTTAATTGAAAAGATTATCCCCATTTATATTCACTTGCATATTCATGATATGGCTGTCCTCCATTAAGGGCCCCTTTTTCCTTCTCTTCTTTTCCTTTATTAAAAAAGGGGACAACATCGATATAGGGCAAGTCATGTATTATAGGAAATAATTCAGCATTTGTCCCGCCTTTGTTCCCAAGAAAAAAAACATTATTTGTCATCATTTCTATTATGACGTAATATTATTTAAGATGCTTTAAGGTCCGAGTTTATAAATAATTTAAAAGAGATGTCCACATTAAATTCCAGCTAAAGTTATGCAGTGAACATGACATACCCTTCTGATATTTATATAAATGTTACCACAGAAAGTTCCACCCATCCATTGAATCGTTAATATGTGTACAATCCATTTTGCAACAAGACTATATTTGGTACAAACACACTTCAGTCTATGCTTCACATAAATGTCTAACAGTCTTTGTTTATCCGCCGTTTAATTATGTATTGGGGCACTTTGTTGATCATCTCATCAGTAGATTGGATCCGTAATTAGTTTCAGACTCATTGCACTTTAACACCCCAAATGTATATCTCTGTATTTTCTACTGGTTCCCAAATAATTATATAGTTTTTTTGCAAACCAACCATATTTGGTACAAATACACTTCAGTATATGCCTGACATGCCCACCAAGTTTCAGTTACGAATGTTCAACAGTGTTTGCCTTTATTTATTTATTTATTTCCTCTTACATCACTGCAACTGATACTAATACCCTCTGCATTCTTCTTCTCTCATAATTTTTGGCTATCTTTTTTTTACTTATTATAACCCCAAACAAGGCGTATTTCCATTAAGACGTAAATGGACACTGTGAATTAGGGGGCAGGTTTTTAGGGGGCAGATTTTTAGGGGGGGGGGCATCCTAAGTGGGGAGTATGCGGCGAGATATTTGTTCACATAAAATTTAATTACTCCATTTTAGTACAGTCGGGGAAGCATAGAAATAATTCCAAAGGCAAGCAGTTTGATGAAACAAACAATTCCAGTATAATGCTTTCCGATACTTGCGAACCTCTACAGCGAAGGGGTGGAATTTTGTTGATGTTTAAGTTTGTCGAGGTTATTATCGTTGAGAAGGAACAAGTGCAGCAAGTTATGTCGTATTATTATCATCTGTATTATTATCTTTCCCCCAAACTTTCTCGTCTTATTCGCCATTCCCCTCACTATCTCAACGATTCAATCTGCAAACAAGCAAGTCATCAAGGTTATCAGTGTTTAACTATGTAAGAGATCAGGCAACCATTAAAATGGGTGAAAGTTTCAAAACCATAAAATCAATACATATGCGTACAGTTAGAAATTTGAATTACAAATCTAATTTTTTTTTAATAAACATAAAAAGTTCAATTAATTCTGATACTTAGGAATAGTAGTATTGATATTTTTATCATCCTCATGATTCGGACTATTATTCTCATATTGTTTGTTGTGCCCACAACGTTTCAGCCGATGTAACCTTTGACCTACTTCAGATTAATTTTTTTGAACTTCGAAACATTTTCAGATCGAACTCGGTAACTTATACGAAAATTCGAACCCAACATTTTTTTTTAATCAATGGGAGTTGATTGTTCATGTTTTATCAGCCATGACCGGATTGAAGCATTGATTAATTATGATATTATTCTTAGATAGTTTTGCCTGTAATAAAAATTGAACTTTGAACCCTCAGGAGACTGTCAATCAAAATTGATTGTAAATCAACGTCTTTAACTGTGGCGCCACAAGTCCCTGAAAAAATAACAATAATTAACACTTCACTGTTTAATAATGTAGGCGGTTAATCTTCTTAAAAAGGGCAGTGGATTCCTGTATGAAGTAAATAACTCTACAATGCCTCCGGCACTTCCTCAAGAATAACGGAAATATTGTTGTTTTTATTAATTGACCATGGAATAGTAATAATAATAATGAACAGAAAAGGAATAAGAAGAAGCTTCCGTCAATCGCGAGAGCGAATGGATACTCCGAGAAAATCTACCTATGCAATGACTCAAGCTAGTCTGCATATAAGAATAAGGATTCGCACTCCCCAAACCTATTTTCCCTAACCTCGCATTAGTGAATTTCTGTGACGAGGACTAATTCCGATGAACGAATGGGATGCTGGGATGATCTGAAAATAAACCACTGATGTTATTTAAAACTGTTTGTTCCTCTGGACTAATTCCCTCAACAAGTTTATATATATATATATATATATATATATATATATATATATAAATACAGCGTGACGTCATTTGCTTTATAATGCATCATTCCTTAATATAAGTAGAATGTCTGTGTCGTCATCGCCGCTTATAAATGTATTTAATCTACCACAGTTTATCAGCCGTTCAGATATGCTTTACTTGGCCTTTTGGCTAAGATCAAAGTGTAGTATCTGTTCCGATGGATACTGCACCCCATACTGGTATTGTCTGGATCTTCGGGTCTGGATTTACGCCGGTCAATGGGTCTGTCCTGTGCAGTTCTGGGAAGTGGCGCTCCCAGGCTTTGCCTCCCCTCTTTGGGGAGGATTGAGTTTAGTGCTTAATGTCTGAGGCACTCTGCCCAGGCAATTTTTTAAAAGCCCCTAGCACTCCTCCTCTGGAGTGCATTCCCACTTTCCGACCTTGTGTCACATTCTACTGTGTGGGACGTAGATAAATAGGAGCCGTTCAGATATTGGCCGCGAGGTTTAAGACGTTGGGTTGGAGTTGAAAAATACTTATAATCCAGGGTTTCGAATCGTGTGACCAGTAGTGAATAGTCAAACTTCTACGCTGAAGAGTCTTGATTGAAAAAAGATGAAACGTATACGTCCGTAGATAATAAACAACAACAAATATTTTCATATATATATATATATATATATAATCCAGGTAAAACATCCACAGGGTTGTAATCCAAAGAATTTCAACCCGGCTTATTTTATTTTTTATCTTATTTTATTTTATATTTTATCTTTTGTCTCTTATATTTTATCTTTTATATTAATATTGTTTTAAAAATTATTTTTGGATTTGGATTTTGATTTGGATTTTAACATTTTGATTCTTAACGGTCCCAACCACGTGACTTCCCAAATTTTGAAATTTTAAATTTCTTTTCTTTTTTGTTCTCCATTTCATTCTTTCCAAATATGATCTAAGGTTAAGATCGGATTCTTACTCTTCCTGATGAGATCACAGTTTATAATAGCTGTTGATCGGTAACATCGACATGCCAGTGTCGCAGATTTTGTACATGTCTGTGTAAGTAAAAATAATTATATATATATATATATATATATATATATATATATATATAAAATTATTAATGACAATATATGTATTAGCATATACTAGCAGTTCCCTTTTACTTTGCAGTCTCCTTAAAAGATTCAGCTCGATGATTGTCAATTAGTGACAACAGAGCAAATATACGTTAGGTTCATATTATATTCCGATAACCATGTTTTTATTTTATTATTTTTATTTTTATATATTTCCAAAAAACAGAGACGATATTAACATAAACATGTTGTTTGACACAAGACAAATGAAACGGACCGTAAAAAATATATCTCAGAGAAATGTTGTTTTTTGGAAATGTGAAAAAATAGAAATAAAACTAATAAAATAAAAGCATGGTCATTGGAATATAATATGAACCTGACTTATATCTATCTATCTACATATATATATATATATATATATATATATATATATCGGGGGGATGGTTGTATTTTACATGTAGTTCTGTGGCCTTGCAACTCTGACTTAAAGTTACTGGTTAAAATATTTTATTAAGTTCTCTAAAATATTAGAATGGCCCGGAAGTGGGGCATCATTTTACTTTTAATATATATAAAACGGATCGCCCACTCAAAATTCTAAAATAAATATTCGTTCTTCGTCTTTCCGGTGTCCACAATCGTCCCTCTTCACACGTAATCGCCTAAAAAAGCTGAATTTCATTTTAAGTGAGATGGATTTAGCAGCGTCTTTTTAATAGTATATGTATTTTTAACTATACATCTCTATTTTTATTTTTTTATTATGAGCAATTGCTTTGTTTAGTTGTGTTTAACTTTCCCATGTAAATTAAATAAATATCTTTTAGATTTGCTAATTAAATATCTTATTTTTAAGGCGTAAATAAAAATGTTAAAAATGTGGGTATAATTGTAGATTGACATCCTCAGACCCAAATGAAATTCTTTTTTTAAGGCGATTACGTGTGAATACCCTGAAAAAACTTGATGATGATGCTGATTATGATAACTAAAGTTTAATCATAAAAAAAGAAAAATAACTCCTTTTATCTTTCTAAGTTACAAAAATATTCTTTGTTTACTATGCATATGTCTTTTTTCCTGTCTATAATAATGAAGGCGAAAAACTCAAAGTAACCATTTTCAATTATATTTAGTAATAAGAAATTGTTTTATGTGATCTCTCGACGTTCCAGTCTTTCATTTATTCATTTCATTATATTCAATGGTGGAATTTATTTTCATTTTTCTGCTGAAAGAAAATAAAATTCCTCGACTGAAGACCATATGAATTAACTTTTTTTTCTAATAAATGAAATTTTACTATGTCAATGCACATTACATTTCCCAACATTAGAACGCATCAAATAACACTACGACAATAATATTTTTTGTTGGTTTCCTCCAAATAACCAAAATATCAAATGGAAATTTTCTTTTATTTATGTAAAGAAAACTAGTGTTACAGTAATTGCTGCCCGAAGGGCGGGTTGTTTTTGCTAGTATATATATACATATATATATATATATATATATATATATATATATATATATATATATATATATATCTCAAGTGTAAATGACTGCAATCAGCTAACGTGCTGCATGAGGGGAGAGGAAGGTATTGATTTAAAAAGGAAGGTGGGAGCCGCATAGAAGAAAGACCGACATGAAAATGGGCGGATTGAGAGGAGGGGGTTCCAGTTGGTCTGGTTCGTCGGTGTATTGCTCAATGTCTCTTCTGTTGACGGCATAGAAATAAAATGATTGAAAAATGCATGCCTCATTTCACCGACCTTTCTATCTAAATGCGTCACCCGATAAGAGTTCCTTTTTGTCCTATTTGCAATTTGTCCCCGTTGCCCCACTGACTGTAGTGTGTCCGGGTCCCTTGGTTTATGCCCCTCTTCCTATTTTTTGTGATTCTTTCTTTTCAAAGTGCAAGAGCGTCAATGTAATTCGTTCGAAGTATACCCGATTTGAGGCCATGTTGACATTGTTCGTACTTTTTACCTTCCTTTTTTCATGGTATATGCATGCGTCGTCAATGCCCTCAGTTGTGCGATATATACCCTAACAAGTGAGTACAGACAACTCTATACAAAATCTGTCTATATATAAATCTGTAATTCCCATCTTTTCGTTCGTTTGATTATATCATTCGAATAGTTTAAATATAAATGAATATTCATATAGATTTTGAATGTATATTACACAGCGAACTTTGCTAAATATATTACTATTTTGATAAAATGGAGTACTATATTAGGTCAACACTCGCGTCGTGCATATATAAAAATTAAATACGATATTTTATTTTATTCTATATTGTTTATGATTAAAAAAAGCAATTAAATGATGAGAATATGAACGTTAATAGAGTGTTCGGGGTTTAAAGTAAACATAATTCCTATTACTTCCGAGAAAGTCGGGTCTGTTTTAAGGTCATTGAATTGTCAACCCTCCCCCTTAATCAATTCTGAATATATTATTTCGAAACAACAATAATTGAATATTATAAAATGTAAAAAATAATAACAAACATAGTAAAATTGTGTATTAATATGTAGTCGCGAAAATATACGCTTCCTCATATAGACTCAGCCAAATACAGGTGTATATTTTTATGGAATATATATATATATATATATATATATATATATGTATATACATACATATATATAATATATACATATATATATATATATATATATATATATATATATATATATATTCTTAATGTGTATATATGTGTAAATATCTGTAATGTGTATATATGTGTATATATGTATATACATATCTGTAACGTGGATCTATGTATATGTATTTATGTACATCTGTAATGTGCATATATGTATATACATCTGTAATGTGTATATATGTATATATATACATCTGTAATGTGTATATATGTATATATATACATCTGTAATGTGTATATATGTATATATATACATCTGTAATATGTATATATGTATATATATACATCTGTAATATGTATATATGTATATATATACATCTGTAATATGTATATATGTATATATATACATCTGTAATGT
>OY744522.1:183759970-183787470 GCA_963556195.1 Sepiola atlantica
TCTTACAAGTTTTACTACGTAATGCTTGTATGAGAGTATAAGTAACTATATTTTCACGTATTGGTTTTTATTGCCAAGCGTAGGTTATCATGCAAAACTAATTCGCTTTAAACCTAACATTTATGTTTACTTTTTGAGCTGATGTCACTTAGTTGTAAAATAGTTATGCAATGTTTGTGTTTTATTATTATCATATTTTGTTAAGTTCTTTTAATGTATAAAACGCGTATCCAGTGATATTCGAACTCAGTTATTCACATATATAACATAATCACGTTGACACACTGTTTCCCGTTCGATCCATGACGTTAAGCGACGTTCAGCCTGGCGAGTACTAAATGGGAGACTATTTGGGAATACCAGCTGCTGTATGTTGCATGGAAAAGATATGGGCTCAACCTGGTTATATCATATTTTAACGAGCTGAAAATCACCTATATAAAAATTATTACATAGAAACCATTACATACTTGGGTTATAAAAATTGTACATATTTCTACACAGAGCGTCTTGGCCCAGTGGTAAAACGCTGGACTATAGACATCAACATCGAAGGTTCGATCTCTGTGTAAGTTAGATATACTAATGAAAGCTGTGAGCCAGAAACCCGTGTCCATGGATTAGTTTCATTTACGTAAAAAAATAATATATATATCAAAAACAAAAAATACTACCTTTGAAATGAGTTTTTCTGCATCTTAAGCACTTAGGAAGTGAAACAATAAAAAATAATAGTATGCTCAATATCAACGAGCTGAAAATCACCTATATATATATATATATATATATATATATATAAAACAAATATTATTACATAGAAACCATTACATACTTGGAAAAACGTGTCTATGGATTACTTTTATGTACGTAAAAAAATAATATATATATATATATATATACAACATTAAATTTATGATGTAATTCAATGATTTTATATATTATTAAAACACTGGCGGAGCATAGTTTATCTGTTATTCTTCACAAAAGGTGTACACTAGTATAATTATGTATAGTCATATGTATATGCCAGCCATTTTGTTGTTTCTACATAACTGAATTGATAAAGGGTTTAGAAAAGGAGGAATACAAACAAGAAAGAAAAGAATGTTGCTTTATGTTGTTTTAGATTGTTCATCCTATTTTAAAATGTTTTTTCTATTTTTATTTATTAGTCTTTGTTGTCTGCTTAAACCATTTGTGCAAGACGTTTGTGCAGATATTACGAAAAAATTATACGTTCTCTCTTTGTTTGGGCTTATCTCTGTAAACTCTTTCTATTACTATTCAGCAGTCTGCCATCTTTTTTTTTTAAACGGATAACTTACTCTTCCTTTGCATATGAATGTACATGCGTGTCTGCTTTCGGAGATGATTCATCAAACTTCCTAATGCGAAAAATGCAATCTCAATTAGTGGATGCTGACATAGCATCACTTTAACTGGCTCTGTCCGTTTCACGGCCTATCTTAACCGTTACCTTTAACTTTTAGAGTTGAGGACACTGTTTAAATTGTTGCTGCTGTTTTGTATTGTGTTCTTACGTTAAAAACGTATGTGACTTAATATAGAAAAGTTATTTTTATTTAATTTTTTGGAAGAAATTTTTTTTTGTTTTCATCAATCTTATTCCAATCTTGTGTGTCATAGTCACAACGTTTCAGCCGATGTAGCCTTCAACTTTCTTCAGGTACATGTTTCTGATCATGGAAACATTTGTTTCGCACTTGGTATATTTATCTCGAAATCTGGAAGCTGGTCGGATTTTCAGACCGACCATTTTATTTGATTCATGGTGAAGATTATATTAGTGTAATCAACGATGACCGGTTCGAAGTATTAATTTATATCATCCTTAGTTATTTATCGCCTTTAATAAGGATTGAACCTTAAACCTTTAGAATACCACGTTCGATTAGACGTTTCTACAAATTCCGTCTTAACGTCGCGTTTTAATGAGACAGTATATATAATTAAAGGTAAACAAACGTTATTTTTATAACATGTGATACAAAAAGCTTCGGGTGAGAGTAGGAGTGGCAGTACCGCCAAAAGAATAGGCATTGTTATAACAGGTTCTAAACGAATGATCAAAACAGGGAATCGCAAGTGCTATAACACGTTTTACAGGATGATTCTCCAAAATGCAACCCATAGAATCCTTTCCTCAACCCCACCATGTTAAGTATAGGTTTTAGTCGTGAATGTGTAACCGACTTAGTTTTATCGCCAGTGAATGATAAGCACACCTGGATACGACGGTCACACTTTTCAATAACTCTGACACACTCCTCTTTTGGGCACTGCCTTGATTCGAGTTATATGGCAGTCTTTCATTACCTTCGATTGATTGAGGACTTCGGGATGGGGTAAGGTAATGCAGGTCGAGGATTCGTTCCCAACAATCAGTCAGGCAGGAACTGGACCATTTCGGTAGCCTTTTATCTGCCGGGCTGAGGTATACGGTCCTGGGTTGTCCTTGGGGGTGCACCCTCCCAGGCCTTGCCTCCCCTCTTTCGGTTAGAGTAAGTTCATTGCTTATGTCTGAGGCGCCCTGATCGGGGAATGCCGACGGGGTTGCCCAGGCAATTTTTTAGAGAACAAAGTGCTCCTTTTTTAGGGGCGCTGTCTTGACTCTTGTCCACCTACGGGGCTTGTGACACATATTCCTGCGGTTTGAATGCATTAAATACCTGAGTAAAACCCAGTCTACACTGCAGTCAAGACTGACATACCATCACTCTTGTTTCTCTGTTATATTATATTTTCTTCAGAATACTTGCTTTCTCTAAACCCCGAGTCTGTGTTTTCATTCCTGTCCCATTTACATGGCCACAACATAAACCCTCCTGGTAAATAATCAAATGTTGTTCATTTTATTTTTCATTTTCAATTTTTAATTAAGAATTGTAATCATTCAACCGACAGTTCATCCATTTCATTTCTCTTAATCCATCAGTTGCTTTTGGCCTTGATAAGTGAGTAAAAAACAACAAAAATCATAAACAGTTAAAAATATGGGTGCTAACGTCGAGTGAATGTGAAGTCCATTCAGAATTACACCTTCTACCAAAGTTACTCTCATTATTATTGATTAGCGACAAAATAAAGACTGTTGGCCAGTTATAAGTAAAACTTGGTGGAAAAGTCAAGCATAGATTGAAATTTTATTGTTCCAAATATGGTTTGATTGCAAAATGATTGTGATTTTGATTTACGATTCAATGGGTGCCACTTTTGTGGGGAGAGGGTAACTGTATTGAACACGAAGAATACCAGGTCAAGAAAATTGTAACAACGTATTGTTCTAGTCTATGTTTACTGTGAGCCTTTCAGCGAAGGTTACGCTTTCAGGGTGGTATACATTACTTCTCGATGCCAGTTACTCATGGTTTCTGTTTATTTCAGCTATGATTTTTTTAGCACTGTTAGAATTATTGTTTAAAGTTACGTTCAAAACTCTTATATATCGCTATTTAATTGTCAGTCTCACCATTGTTTTAACATCAACACATATCAGAATAAAATATCACATAAAACTACGTTTCTATAACAATAAAACTCAGATGGCGTTGAGCGATATACTCTACTTCACTTTTTAAACGGTTTTAATAAACAATCTTATCTTCTATATAAAGCGGCCATTTCTCAGTTTTTTAAAAACAATTTTGCAATGTACTTTTTCCCCCTTAATCACAAAACTATTGCAGGAACATTTTCATTTCTTTTATCCATTTTCCTCTGTTCTTATATTTAAGATGTATTTTATTTTTCAATTTTCTCTGTTTATTTCTTAAATTTTTAATTTGTTTGCTTCAACCTAGTTTCCGCCCTCTTTCTTTTCGCGCATCCAATTTTCATTCCCGTACGATTCATAATCTTCAAAGAAAACTCGTATCAGCTAATTAATCTCCATCTGATACGAGTTTTGTCATAACTAACAAAAACATATCTTAAACTAGATCTTACGCTTTCCCCACTCTCGCTCTCTCCCTTCCGACAAGATCTGATAGCCAGTCATCACCGAGTTTTCCGCTTGTCGCGCATTCAGAATGTGTGAATAACTTATTGAAAATGAAATTTCATCAGTGTTTGAAATTAGATAGCAAAGTGAGAGAAAAAAATATTAAAAAACAACTTTTTTGAATGTCTAAAAATTGCAAGTCTGAAACTGATGTTCCTAGGATATTCATCTTTATTGGTTAATATCTATGCATTCCAACAAGCGTTTATTTAAGAAAATCAGACGTTAATAGTTATCGTGGCCTAAATCTCGACGTGTATCAATAAAATTGTGTGACAACTTCTCATGTGTCTGTATATTTCTCGTCTCTATGTGACTTAAACGCTATTATCTTTTTTTTATTTACTCTACATCGATTTCCATTTATTTGCCTTTTGGCTAGAAAGAAAGTAAAATGCCTCGATCTGGAAGGATTTCTCCTTCACTGACCGAGAACAGAAAATATAAAATGCAGTGTCAGAACAGATACTACACTTTGCATTAATTATTTTCAAAAAAATGTAGAATAGACATCTAAGGAATTTGATGGCCTTGTGCCTAATTTGTACAAAATGCATGTTTTCGAAAATAAAAACTGCGTTATTTAGCATATGTACTGATACTACACGTTCTGGTATGTCCTCGTTTTGTGAAGGAGAACTCTTTCTAGTCTAAGGAAATTTTATTTTTTATCCAAATAAAGAGTACCCCCTTGTTGGGATCTGGATTCTCCCTATATTAAAAAAAAGACCTTATGTCTAACACTGCGCTCGCGTGAAGCAAGTAAATATGTACTCTAAATCGAATATTTTTGGACAGAAATATGCACTACCGTAATTTAAGAAGATTAACTTTAAGAAATCGTATTAAAAACTAATTAAACATTCCGAAACATGTTAATATCATTATATACAATAGCAAATGCATCTGTCGTATCCTTCGCTGCACCAATGAAAACATTGTGCACCAATGAAAACATTGTGCACTAATGAAAACATTGTGCACTAATGAAAACATTGTGCACTAATGAAAACATTGTGCACCAATGAAAACATTGTGCACCAATGAAAACATTGTGCACTAATGAAAACATTGTGCACCAATGAAAACATTGTGCACTAATGAAAACATTGTGCACCAATGAAAACATTGTGCACTAATGAAAACATTGTGCACCAATGAAAACATTGTGCACTAATGAAAACATTGTGCACCAATGAAAACATTGTGCACCAATATGTAGATAATAAACTTAGTTGAACTGTGGTATTTTAAAATTTTATTAAATCATTACAATTTCATAAAGTTCTACATAAAACATAACTTCACATGAAATGAGCAAGATAGATAGAGTGAAGGGAGAGAGAGAGAAAGAGAGAGAGAGAGAAAGAAAGACGTTACTCTTAGCTGGACACGAAGCGTGTTATCTCATTGTGGGGCAACACCACTGTACTGTAAACTGTCTCTGCTACGCTTCCCTCCTTCTCATGTTTTCCTCGTGAATCTCTTCTTTCTAGTTAATTAAAAATGTATATCTACCAGTAATCCCATTAAAGTGTTCACACGTAATGCAGAACTTGATTAGTATTTGTTAATTAATCTATATAAGGATAGGTAGCCTGATTTCATCAGTTGTGCGATAACACCACTTCAGCACAGAGCCATGAAACGATAACTATATTCCTTAAGATAATTGTTTTACATTCACAACTTCTAAATAAATAAAGAGACGTCCCTGAATTCCGCATCGATTTGAAATGTCTTCTATCTTTTTTTTCTCCGGAAGTATCCAAAGGTAATTCCAGATCTAGGAGGCAGTAACTCTGTTCCCAATCGACACTTACATATAATACAGTAGCACCTGATTGCTACATTACTAACTAGCAAAAAACCTGACATTGCACTGGATTACAAAAAAAAACATGTCTCTTTGCGTCCAACCCATAAGAGCTAATTATCTTTATATTCATATCTTTTTGGAGGTGCTCGTTTTGATGTGGATACCGACGCCGACTGATCTGAAAATCTCCAATCTTCTCGGTTCCATAAAGAACATTCCATTATGAATCTTAGAAATCTTCAAGTGGTCTCTCCTGTAAGTAGTTATTCAAAAGAAAACTGTAGAAAACAATGCCAACATACAGAATCAAACCCGTCAAAAATCGTACCATGCTGATTCATATGAGTTTACGATTAAATCATATTTTGTTTTACATTTTATAAAATCCGAGTTTTGTGGAGAGATCAGAGGATGTATTCATCATTGATTGTGTGTGAGATAACGTAATTAATGTGATATTAATTGAAAACAAATACATTTCTTGGAAATCAATAAGAGTCCCTTTTTCACTCTGGCTCAAATCTATTGACCTCTTGTGAATACTCTATTTTTATTTTTACTTCCTATAATTGCTATGTTATAAATAAAATACAGTAAAACGTCGTGCTTTTATGTATTTCATACTGAAATGTAGACTGGACGTGAATTTTATACAACCTTTGATCAAAATAAAATAGGTATACTTAACTAAGTACACTGGTTAATGCAGCTCCAGAATATATATGATTACGGAGCTATATCTTTAAAAATATAGTACGAGTTCCATTGAGATATTATTGTTCTTGCTAAATGCTTACATTGTATGAAGTCGTCAAACGAATATCCTTTCTTGTTTAGGAATGAAAACCCTTTTTAATAACTATATATAACTATCTTTTTATTATGATATTAGTATATTTCTTCTTAGTCATGGCTGTGCTTATATCTTGGTTTTTCAGTAGTGAGTAAACACGACGACATCATTTTATCATAATATATGATATTTTTTTCAGATACATGATTCAAGCAGAGACGAGTGAGTATTTATTATTGGTAGCTATTAAGACTTTATATATTACTAGACCACCCGTGACCCGTTGGGTCAGTTTGTTATATTAGCTATGGAATTCATGTATGAGCGTGACACTTGTGGCATAAAGAAAATAGTTTTTTTACATAACAGAAGCATTTCTATGAAAGTATATTAAAATGAAAAAAGAATATAGATAGATTTCTATGAGTCGTTCTGTTTATTATAATTGTTTTTTTTAAATTACAGTTACTGAATTATAAGTGGTTGGTTAGGGCGATTTGAGAAAGGAAGGGGGTACAGCAGGCTGTCTCGCGTACGTAACGAAAACAGAGGGAGTAGGAGTGGTTAAATCTATGAGAGGGAAAGTGGGAGGTGGTTTCGTTCACCGACCGCTAGTATGGCTGATATTAATAATGAGTGTTGTTTTTTTGTTTGTTTGTTTTTGTTTTTTAAAAGGGAGGAGTTTTTTTGAAACTGCGACAGACTTTACGAAGTCCTCCCGTTGAATGTTTTTAGCCGTGAAGAAAACAAATAAACTATTTGATGAAATTAAATGAAATTGTTTAAAAATTTCCAGAATGAAAAATTTTATGCGTTCGTTAATCATAATAGAGAATAACGGAATTAGAATAACAGATTGAAGACGATGCTATTTACGCATGCGCAACCGGATGTTGAAAACCGGAAAGCTGAAAGCTGATTGCAAACATACAAGAACAATAGAGTTTTAGTATTATATAGATTTCACGCGTATTTGGTTCGCGCCTTAACAAAATATCCCCTCTATATTACGCTAACAATCCCGTAGCATGCTATATCGATCACATATCTCATGTCTCTGTTTGTGGAGCCTTTAACCCACACATGCCGATCTATCTCACTCTGGGACTTTTATTTATGCTGTACCTAAATTGCGGTCTCTGTCATGTTTCGTGTAAGGTAAGTGAGATGACGTATCCCAAGACTTCCACAACAAAACATTAATAATTAACTTCATAAATACAAAAGTACCGTCCTATACAATACTACTGGATGCACAGACTATATGTAATACATGTGTTCATTGCGATATAATAAATATTAACTTCTACCTAGAGGTTATGAGTTCATCTACTGAGGAAAAGTAAAAAGTATGACTTATATTTAATATCTGAAACATATACGACCATCTACCTTACTTATATGGAGGATTCGGTAAAAGTATTACCATATTGTTACATATACGAAGGCTTACTGTAGAAGTCCAGATAGTACAACAGCTAAAACGCCCTGATAATTGTAATAACTATGATGAGAACACCACGAGTAAATAATGTAAAAAAATATGATATTTTTTACTATGAAGACTAATTCTTTTTTTATTTTTATTTTCTTTCTTTCTTTCTTAGGTAAGTCTACTCTAGCATGTTTTGCTGCAATCACTTCATTAAATCAGTACAACATCTGGCTTCTTTATCAAAGAAAAACAAGGATTTTAATTATGAAGAAAAGTCTACAGAAGCGAGTCATGTAAGTTATTTGGTTGTTTTGATTTTTGGCATATCAGCTTGTGTTGGTATATCTAATGCCGATCTCAGTATTTTTTGGTAAACGTTTGTTATTCTTCAAGTTAATATCTTCAAATATGCGTTCATGGTGTAAATTCATATGTAATTATAAATGTCGAATCTAAATGGGGAATACACGCTACTCGACTGTAAATTTAATACTAACCTGTAATTTTATGGAAGTTCTACACTCTCGTCGGTAATGCCTAATTGCCTTTAATAGTTAAATTCGAAAGATCGTTGTGTTTGTCTTCCAGAGAAGCTTATATTTTTTTCTAAGCCGAAACGACTGCGTTCGGATTTTGAAAACTGTTGAAGTAATTCACAAGAAAATACCAAGCTACTGTCCAATTTAGCAGACACAATGTAATCGGACTGTAACTTCATGCAAATCAGTACTCCACCAAGAAAAGCAGTCGAATACCGGATACCATTGGCCACATTAGCCACATAAAAAATATATGCCAACCAGAACGCAGATAATAATCAGCTCCAATTATCATGTTATGATTCTACAAAAAGAATCCTGAAACCTACGGCATCTTCATAATATAGGCGGACATGGTCTTTTCTTTCTATGACGTAAGTACGTCTTTTCTAAACATTGGTTTTTTTTTAATGATTTACAATGATCTCCAGTAATTTATTATGTACGGTACCAATAATTATTACGGCATTCACTTGAGCTGGGTTAAATCAGCTTCAAATAAAGTTGCACCGTCGTCAGTTAAGGCAGTCCATGCACGTCGGTTCATAACTATCTTCTCAGCATACCGCAGCCAGTCATGGTGTCAGTGTCGAACGCCAAAGACGCGCGGCTCAGCTACAACGTATAATCCAGCTTATACCGTCGCTAACCAAGTTATCACTTGGATTCCCTCTCTCTTGGGTTATCTCGATAAAATGGGCAGGTGCTATTGCATTGACAATCCGGTCAATTTAAGAATGGTGAAGTGCGTGCTCATAGAACTTAGAAAAGGTGTTTACACGTCTAAGAATATTGAATATCAAGTGGCTTGTGTTGTTATGGATGCGCTCAGGGATACAAAGCCTGTGGATGCATCGATGACACCAGTGGGCGAATACTTCAAGCTTCTAAATGTCGGTCGGCAAAAACGGAGTGCTCATGTTACAAACGTATAGAGAATAATTGTTCAAAGAAAAGTATGGTATATTCGGCATTTATATGTTAGTATGATTTACTTCCTTGACTATATTCGTTGTTGCGGATGGCAGATTGCAGAACGTGATTTGTTGGTTATCATCAGTATGGCGTCCTTTCACTGCCTTATAATTGTAAAAATGGTGCCAAGCTATTTATATTGTCTAACATCTTCAAATAACTACCTGTTCAGATTAATAGCGACCCGTTCAAATGGACGAATTTTGGCTGAGAGAATCTCCATATTTAAGTTGTTTCTTCTCATGGCCACCCGTGATGCAGTCAGGAGGAGTTTGAACTGCTGTGCATGTCCCACATAATATAACTACACTGTCTGGAAAGTCGAGATCGGTTTCCGCAAAATCACGTCATATCTGCACGCCTAGAAAGCCCAACATATCTTGCTTTAATATCCAGTCGATGAAATGCTTGAAAAAGACTAACTTAAAAACTCGCCCTTGACGTACTGCAGCTTGGGTATTGAAAAAAAATACTCCTCAGCGTTAAAGTTAAGTATCTAGTCACTCTTAAATATCATTAGATCATTTTAATGGTGTTAAGAAATTTCATTGCAAAATTGAATCGTTATTGAAACTAATCTGAATTATCTAACTATTAGTTTATAGCCTTCTATTACTTCTAAACAAACAAACATCCAACCAACAAACACACAACCACTTTGTTTTTATATAGATACATTTTTAAAATTGTTTATTTATCAACATGTATTTGTTTTTTGTTTTAATTTTGCACTCTGATATCTGCTTTAACTTTTAATTGTTAAATCGAATATAGACGTATGTGCGTGTTATGTAGCTATGAGAAATTAAAGAGTGTAGCTATAAAGGTGTTTTTGGCTATCTGTGAAATAGAGCTAAATATTATTTTTCTTTTTATTATATATTTGCTCCTCATCACACTTTTACCTCTTTTTATTGCTAATTATTTTTACTCCTGCATCGAATATAGAAAACCTTTACACCTGATTTTCAGCCACTTTTTCAAAAGAAATGATTTAATTCCTATTTCTGCGTCCCGCTTTTACTTTTTCTTCTTCCTAATAAATTTTACTCGTATAATAAATGACTCTATAAAAATCGATGTATCTATAGAAGCTTTATACAGCTATCTCAGAATATGATGTTTTTCTTTTATTCAAAATAGTTGCTTTTTATCATGTGTCTGCTTTTACATCATCTTTCATCTTCTTTGTTGCGTATTGATTTTATTCTTGTAACGACGAATAGAGGAATACTTTAGACCAGAATTGTAATTACTTGTATTCCTCATCAAAAGATATACTCAGCGTTTCTGCACATTTCTATTGTTCTTTTTTCTGTTTAGTGTTACTCATGTTATGAAAAAAAAATCCAACCTCCACTCTTTGATGAAAGTAAAAAGTACTAATATATATATATATATATATATATATATATATATATATATATATATATATATACATATATATATAGCACTGGGTGTAGTGAAAGTATACAATAAGGTGCAAATCAAATTTTATTAGAATTCAATGTTCAAGCAAAGTACTTGAACATTGAATGCTAATAAAATTTGATTTGCACCTTATTGTATTATTTCACTTTATTCAGTGCTATTAATGATCTATCTAGTATATTGAGCTTCAGTTTTATCCGGATTTTCACTAATTAAATATATTAGTTGCCTCTTATATTTTTTGTTGTATTACCTTATATATATATATATATATATATATATATATATATATATATATATATATATAATGTATAGCAGGAGTTCGAACCTTGCGACTGTCTGAGATTATAAGCCCCTACACTTATGAGAGCGAAAGCTTGAAACGCTGGTGTGTCCATGTCAAAATAAATTACTTTAAATTAATATTTTTATTAGCCCCTTTAATAAGATTGAAATTGAGCCCTGTTCGGGGAAGTTAAAATAGACTGACTCGTAGCCATAAGGCATATTCCGAAACCGTTCGTTGAATTCTCTAGTAAGTCTTTCCAAATGTGCCATCCTTCGCATAAATAGAACTTAAATGCCCTTATTGACGTGGTAATGCCTTGTGGCCGTATAGTGATACCGCTTGCTTGCGGGTCTAGGTTGATTCTGTTGCACGGGGTCAAACCTTGCGATCATCTGGGATTATCATTCCCTACACTGATGAGAGCGAATGCTTGAAACGCTGGCGTATGTAAGAAAAATAATTTAATATCATTTACTTAACATGAATATTGTTTATATATATATGAAGCAATCCAACAAAAGATATAAGCGTCAACTAATATCTTATAAGTGAAACATCCGGATAAAAACTGAAGCTCAATATACTGGATAGAGCATTAATATTATAATATAAAATGAAGTAATAAAATAATGTGTCAATCAAATTTTATTAGAATTCAAAGTTCAAGCAAAGTATCCTTAAGTCCTTAGCTCATGAGTTTTCAAAGATCCTCTGAAGAGAAGAATTATCTTTGAAAACTCATGAGCTAAGGACTAAAGGATACTTTGCTTGAACTTTGAATTCTAATAAAATCTGATTGACACCTTATTTTATTACTTCATTTCATATTATAATATATATATATATATATATATATATATATATATATATATATATATAGTAAGATAATATTATAAAGATATAAATAATATATTTAACCAGTAGACTATCAGAATAAAACAAAGCTGAATATAGTGTATAGAGCAATAATATTAATTGAATAACATAATAAAATGAGAAATTAATAATATTTTATTAAAGTTAACTTATGCGTTACAGAAAATACATCATAGTTATATATATATATATATATATATATATATATATATATGTGTGTGTGTGTGTGTGTGTCTTTTCTGTAATGCATAATTTACCGAAGGAAACGGTGCCAGGCGAATCAATTCCAAGTATTTAGAAAAATGAAGAAATCAAATAGCAAGTGAGATGTCCGGCTTTAATCTACTTTTATAATCAGACGTTTTCTTTGGAGTGTTTTATACTTTTAGTATCAATTTATTTCTCTTTCTTTTTTTAATCTTACCAGATCGAAACTATTTATTTCTTTCTTATGTATTTTATGACTTCACTGATTCAGGCGTTAGTTTATATGAATATAATGATTAGTGCCAACACTGGCGAAGAATAATTTTTACCCGTCATTTTTGACGGAGAGTTGTACACTCGTGGTAAAAAAGGTCGTACGTATATAGTTTTTATTAAACTATTTGTAAAGTGCACCTACGATATTTTCTAGACGTTTGCACCTTAAAACCGCTGTTTTTTTATTATCTAACTGCTTGATTATTTTTATTCACCATTTTGTACTCATGTTCTTTATATATTTTAATCGCTCATAATATTGCTTTATTTACTCTTTTCTCTTCACTTCTAAACACTTTTATTCCTAATAATAATTACTAAAGCCAATGGTGCTGGTATAGAAGCTTTAATTAGCCATAATAGGGTCCCAGCATTTTCGTTTTCTTATGAAAATCGCTCAAGACTAGGCACGAACCCACTTGATGTATAGAGGTAACAAGAACAAATATGACTATTGCAAAGACATGAGTTGCCTATTGACCCTAGTCTTGAAGAGACCAATATTATAGGTAGGAGGAAAACAGACAGCAGGAAGAAAGTTCAACAAGCCTCCAGTAATTGGAAAGAATCTACTGGAATAGAAAGCCGTATTACAATGAGGTATCAAAACAGAGAATTGATATAGACAACAAGACCAACAAGTCAAACGAGATCGATCAAAAAAAGACACATGTCATAATAGTATTCATAGAAAAGACTGAGACTAGCAAAATGACGTATGTGAGAGAAGGGGTGTAGAGAAGAGGAAAGGGTAGGCTAAATCCAATTACAGATACAAGAACCCTGAAATGGGGCAGAGATTCACGAGCCCAAATATGACAACAGTACTCCATACATGGTCTGCTTGTAGATTTGTAGAGATAGAGAATAGCCTCAGCTGGGAGAAAGTGTTTGGAGTGATAAAAAGAACCGACTTAACGAGAAGTAGAAAGAGAACGGGTGTAATGTATGAATTCCAAGAAAGATTTTATGATAAATTAAGACCAATACGTTTCAGAGTCGAATTCTCCTCAAGAACAGAGCCACCCATGAGAATCTTTGGAAGATAAGGGACACACCTACGTTTACTTTCAACGCAAATCTTTTCTCCTTATAATCCCCCTCAAAAAGACAAAACGTCATACGTTGGCCAGAAATTGATGTAATTCAATGTGCACATTAGGGGCTAAACTCGTGGTAAAAAGTTGTGCCTATATAGCATTTATTAAACTATTTGTAAGGTGCACCTACGATATTTACTAAACGTTTTCATTTTAAAACTGCTGTTCTTTGTTATCTGTTTGATTATTGTTATTCACTTTCCTGTAGTCATATTCCCTATATATTTTAATCCCTCATAGTATCGTTTTTTCTCTCTCCTCACTACTAAACACGTTTATTCCTAATTGTAATTACTAAAGCCATAGAGAGGTCAATAGTGTTGCTATAGAAGCTTGACCTAGCCATAATATGGCCCTCGCATGGTCGTTTACTTGTCAACCTTAATCTGTTCCCGTTATAATCCCCTTCTGCCTGATTCCTTTTCAGCATCCTTTATTATCCTTTATTATGGTTGCAAAAAATACTCCACCTTATTTTCGTTGCCTTTTTCGATTAACTTTCCCTACACCCTATCTTTTTCACCATTGATCTTTCTCTTATTTTGTGGCTTAAGTTGTATGCTTCTCTGCAATTCTTTCTTCTTTTTTTCCTTTTGCTACTTTCTTCTGTAATTCCTTGGGTTTCACAATTCAATCATGTCAACCAGTTCCCTGGAGCACTTGTCCCCGGTAAAAGAGTAAAGAAGAAAAGAAAAACACTGGCTAAGGAATGTGAAGGCTTACCAATGAAACACATTCTAAGCATTCTCAATATAATTCTTGTTTTGAGTGAAATTAACGGCAAGTATTTGCATTACCATTCATCTTTGTGCCTGTTAACAAGGAAACGAGGCTCTGGGACAAGCGATCTGGCGAAAAGGAATGGTAACATAAAATCCTGCTTTCTAATAAGCCTCATCATCGTAGATAGGAGCAGTTGCAAGAGGAAGAACTTATTATATTGTCTCTTAGGAAATTCCTTACAATCTTGGAGCAATTATTAATCGTTTTTCTACATGGCCCATGACAGAGGATCGGATAAGTTGATGATAATAAGAATACTGAGAATTATGTAAAGAGTTTAGATTCAGTGGCGTGGAAAAATAATATCCGATACTAAAAATGAAATACACAAGATAGTATACAAGAACAGTATTTTAAAGAAGCGTCCATTCAACCTACGCGTTTAGCGATGAAGATCTTTTTTCAAACTCAAACGTGATAGACAAACGGACTGATTGGATTTTATACGGCAGAT
Organism: Sepiola atlantica; assembly: GCA_963556195.1. NCBI lineage: Eukaryota > Metazoa > Mollusca > Cephalopoda > Sepiida > Sepiolidae > Sepiola > Sepiola atlantica. Next base: position 183,774,969 of record OY744522.1, read on the forward strand.
CTAAATATGTGACAGACCAAAATAAATATAATATTTCTAAGTGAAGTGAAACAGGTCGACTGACAGATGGAGGTTATCTAGCGATGCTTGGACGTATTGACAATAATTTGCATCTATTTAGTCTGTTTGGCTAGGAAAATTCTCTTTTAATAAAAAAGCTATCAAGCGTGACATAAGCACAAAATGCTATTTACAATTTAAGAAGTGCATAACCTCTGACGAACAAACGCCCTTTCAGAAATGTTTGGATGCGTTCAAACTAAAATGCGTCCAGTCAATTTGCATGTTACACATAGAAAGTGCTACAGGGTTACCAAAAATGTGTGACTCAAAAATGTCACTTGTTCAATCGTTAATTAAATCCACAAACTTTTTTGAAATCCAGCTATATTTGGTATATGATATAAAAATTAAAATGATGCTTTACTTATCCAACAGTTTTGTTCTAACGATGTTAAATTATATGCGAGGACACTTTGCTGACCATCTCATCAGTAAAATATCTGACCCTAAATGGACTTCACCGAACCTTAAACCTCGCATGTATGTGGGGTTATAATTAAAAAATAACATCCATCAAAACAATCCCAAACTGTCATTAAAATGAAGAAGACAATCACAGCCAACATCCGGGTTGTGGACATTTTCCACATTGTATTAAGGTGTGCGTATCATTAAACAGCGATCAGACAGCGTCGTTTTGACATTCTTGAATGAACCTTTACGATCAAGTCCAGTAACGCTAGAAGTGTATTTTTACCAAATACAGTTGGATTGCAGAAAGGATAGTTACGTTTATTAACGATTGTAGGGGTGACATTTTTTGTAGGGGTGACACTCTTTATTTTAACAGAAAGCGTGACAGACCGATGAACAGAACGTAGTATAACGATCATAGAACGCATCTAAAACAGTATTAAATCTACACGTTCAACGATGAAAACGCTATTTCAAGATGAAGCGTGACATACCGACGGACGAACAACTCACGTCACAACAACGCATCGCCGGTTCTAAAAATATAATAAACTAAACGAATACCCATCTCAATCGGGTAAAATTAATTTCCGAGCAAAACGGTTTGCACCAATTTAATGTCATTTTATTGAGATAAAAATCAAGATATAGGCATACTAAACCTTATGTCTTGAATCTTTATTTTTAATTTGATCAACATCCGTGATTTTGATTCGAAGAACATGTCTACAATTTAAGGCTTAAGTTTAAGGGGGGGTCTTAAAAAGAAACGAACATTCAAAGAATCTTTATTGGTGACTATGTGTCAACTTTTATGCACATCGGAAATACTTGCTTTTTTAAAGGAGAGAGTATACCCATGTTATTTTTTTTCGAAAACATTTGAAATACTTGCAATAAATTGAAATTAAAGGAATATGTATTAATTAATATGTAATATGTATTGTTAACATTTCAAAGCAATCAAAGGTATCTGAATTCTCAGCAAAAGCTCTACCCCCTTTTTGCATAAAACTACATTAAACTAAACATTACCCATATTACTTCCCCTTACGTCTTACGGCGGCAGTGTTCTAACATTAATAATGATCGGTTAATTACGTTCGAAGTGAATCCTGCGAATACAAATATATAATAACATATATAAACATATACATAAACATATACAGCATATACAAAACATATATATAAACATATACCCATATTTAACTTTATATAAAAAGAGTTAAGACAAGCGTAACATTATTGGATGTAATCTGATAAAAAAAAGATGTAAAATGTAGATAATACTGTAAGAATACCATTGAGAGTGCTCGATACTTGGGATTTGTAACATTTGGTCCCAAGTTTACACCTTTAGATATCGTACATCAACTGTTAAAATGTCAAACTATATTGTTGAATTTATTTAGAACAGGAAGGCTTTAGGGAAGGACGTTTTGAGTGACGATCTAAAGGGCCAAGTTCGAATCCTGTCGGTTCAGCTACTATGAGTGTTGATAACCTTCACGTGTGTGTCCTTATAAGTAGTTGCTTCGAGAAAAACAAGATTAAGGAAACCAATGCTAACAACGGACTCGAGCTGGTCAAAGAAGGTGTACAATGCTAACGCATACGGATTCACGTTTCGTTTCCAATAGTGATGATTAATAAGACTTAGATATATTAATTGACCTGAGCTTTTCAAAGGTTATGTAATGCTGTAGCTCTCCTATGCCCTTTTGCTTAGCTTCTGAATTCTGAATCCTATGATAGTTATATTTCGTACACACACAAATAATTCATAGAGAGACTACTCTGCTTGAACAAAAACAATATTAGGCATCAGTAATTTTATTACATAATTTATATCTAGGTGTTTTAAAATCATCATTGTTTCTAACATAGTTCACGCCAAACAAAGCAAGTTGCTACTGTGGGCGTGAGAGGCTACTGAGAGTTAGGATGGAGGTTTTGGGGCTTATCCTAGATTGGGAGCTGTGCAGCGAGATGCTTGTTCACACCATGGAGCAGGGAATGAGTACCTAAAGCCAGCGACACTAAAAAATAAGTTATTTGAGTAGAGGGGTCTCAGGTATCTGACGACCTGTACAGTGAATGAATGGTATTTAGCTTATTGTCGGTTTGTTCATGTGTATTTTCGTCGAGGCGGTACCAGGGCAGCAAGTTTATTGGAACATATTCCATAGAAGTACTTGTAAAACAATCACAAGGATGCAACATTGCGGCGATGGGACTGGTGCTGGACCTTGGTGGATAGTGGGCGACTCGTTTTTAGACCTTGTCGAAGTAGGAAGAGACTAGTCGATGGTGCACCAACCCAGATGTCACAACAATACTCCATGCATGGGAAGATGGTGGCTTTGTAGAGATATAGGATATTATCAGGTGTGAGATATTTTCTATAACGGTAAAGAGAGCCCACTTTCTTTGCAGCAGCTTTGGCAATGTCTCTATTTTCATAATGACCAGAATTATCCCCAAACCACTCAAGCTATGGTTATGAAGTTTTTCAGATAAGGAGGTACTGCACTGACATAATAAGAAAAATACTTAAAATATATCTGCTAATTTTATACACTTTCAGAATGTATATATGATTAGGGGTGTCTTTTATGTACTCTATCTTCAAAAAAGTAAACCCTTGTCTTCCAATTCTTGAAGGGTGTGTCTTATGACAATGATATTATCGGCAAATTCTAGATAAACAAGGCATTTTCCATCTATATTGATACATCTGCTTTCTCAGTCAATTTTATATATCACAAAATCTTTCACGCAGGATGTAATGTAATGTTTTCGCTTTGTCGAGCATTGTTTTCTATATTGAGTTTTTTTCTAACCTGTTGGAGTAATAAAATCGTTGTGCCTCAGTTCATGTAAGCGCTGTCAACCCAATGACTTTTAAGACTTGTGAACATAGAAGTGAATTCGATTGAGTCAACAAAAGGCGAAACAAAGTGGTATGCCGTGCTCATTATCTTTCTCTTAGAGTTGGTTTACAACTTGAATGTGTTCTATGGTGGAAAACTCTGAAACAAGCTTCTTCTCTGGGTAGGTTTCTGTAAAGTGAGTTTTGCATTTTGTTCAGAATTAGGGAGAATATTTTGTGAACTACAGAAATTAGCCTGTAGTCCTCAATGTTTCCAGTTTTCGTTTATTGTGGAAGATGGCTTATGCATTCTGCTAGCTTCTAGGCATTTCAACTTTAAGAGGTGTATGTATCAGCTGGTGAGATTCTCTGTAGTTTATCAACCCTAATTTTGATAAAATTGCTGTCGTAATTCCATCTTCATGAAATGCAGCTATATTCAGTCTATTAGTTTCAGACTGTACTTCAGATGTTAGTATGGGAGGGGATAGCGTACCGTTCTAGCCACTCTCTTTCTCTCTTGCCCCTCTCTCCCTCTCTCTCTCCCTCTCTCTGTTCAAAAGTTGGTTATGGACTCTCCTTGTTTTATAGAGCTCTATGTAGAACTTCTCAGATCTTCAGATTAACCGGTGAAAGTCATTTTCAATTAGAACATATTGTTTCCTCCGAGGCATTGACTTTTTAGTGTCATGCAGACCTTTGTTCATGTAGCTTTTATTTATTCTTCCTAATCGTAAGTTCCTATTTTCTTCATTTATTCGGCGATTTAGGCTCTAGCATATTTCAAAATATTCAATGTACTGGATATTCGTGCCTCCTCTTTTCATCTGTCTCCTTTTTACTCTCAGTAGTTTTGTCTCTGCTGACTGCTTATCCAGCCCTGTTGACTTGTCTCTTCTGGCGGTATCCAATGACGTTTCAAAGATGGTGGAGGTGATAATAAAGCATGTTGTGTTTTCATCTGATTATGGTAGTTTTGCTTTAAGTGCTCTGAACATGTTCCAGTATGAATTCTTACAAATAGTGGTTTGCATTTTGCATTTTTGATGAGGTTACTCTCTCTAATTTAGTTAGTGTGGAACGAGGCTCGTACCAGACGCTGGCCACTCCACGTGTTTAGTTCGTTAAGGGTTGTCATATGTAAATGTGTGTGGGGTGTATTGGTTAGTGTATAATCGATTTCGTTCTTTGTGGTAGTTTGGAGAGATCAAAGTCCAACGTCCGCTGAGCTTGTTCTTGAAAAAAAATGTGTTAATAATCTCAGGCGGATGATAATCTGACAGAAATAAAAAATGTGTAGTTCTTTTAATATAACTAGAAGAATACCCGTCCAAAGACGGTAAGATTAATTTCTCGAAAAATAAAGTTTAGCATTAATTATATGGCATAGTATAATCCTTATTTCAGTCATGATCAAAATCTATTGCATGATTTTTATTCGAGAACAAGTATAAGGGTTAAACTTTAAGAAGAAATGTAAATTTAAAAAATCTTGCTTAATTGGTGTCTAATGACTATGGATAAAATTTAATGAAAATATTTAATGTTTGAATTTTGTATGGGTTGTTTTGCTCATATTATGCCCCCTAAATTTTTAAAAAAATATTCTGAAATGATTGAAATTGTGGGACTACTCATTTATCTCTAATACTTCTTATTAAAATTCCACAAAAATTAGAGATATCTGAATTTACACGAATTACTTCAATTATTATGCAACGGTACCTTCGATTTCAAAGTAACACAGGAATCGCAACAGGCATACTAAAAGAGACCAAATATAATATTTTCGTTCGCGCGGTTTGAATTCATTTTCGATCGTGCTGTTCTCTTATCAAAGAGAAGTGTTCACTTTCGGATTTCTTACGCTGTCTACTGGGCTTGCGCGAGCTTTATAACCTTTGTATGTATTTTTTCTTTCTTTTGAGTAATTTTAACGGACCCGGAAGAAAAATGGCCGAATACATCAGGTCAGTTTAATTTTATTCGAATTGGATTTTATGGTTTACATTACTCTTATCAGTTCTTAGGGACGCTGAATTTGGACATCATAATATTCAACACCAAGTGAGTTTTCTGAACTTTTCATATGATTTGTTTTCTCTATCGTTTTTTTTTATCGTTTTATTAATATGCATACACATTGAATACAATTTTCACTGTTATCAACTGCATCGATAGCAAACGAATTTCCCGCCTGGATACTTTTTGTCGTTTTTGGACCATTATTCACCAATTGGATTATTTTTTAATCAACCTCTTTGCCTGGAGCTATTTTAGACTTGTTGACTTGGATGAACTGTATAGTTTTACTAAAAAGTATGTTTTGGGCCGATATATTTGATGTTTTATATACCTTTATGTATTTTTTTTATATACAATTTTTATATATTTTTTCAAAGTTTAATTTGTATTACCTGCAGTGATGTCATTGCGGCAATGGTCCTCTGAGTAGAAGATTTTCTTTGAAAACTCATGAGTTAAGGACTTTAAAGAACTTTGCCTGAACACTGAATTTTAATAAAATTTGATTTGCACCTTATTTTATTCTTTCACTTATCTATTGCTATCAATGCTCTATCCAGTATATTGAGCTTTATTTTTATCCAGATGTTCACTTATTAAAGATATAAGTTACCTCTTATATCTTTTATTATATTAACCTTATATATATATATATATATATATATATATATATATATATATATATATATATATGTAGGCTTGATCTTGAGTTATGCACAGTTCTGAAAAAGTGAAGATTTCCCGAAATATTATATCATACGGAGTTTCCACCAGACCATCTTTATACAGGTATTACATAACTTTGTAACATTGTCTAGTAAACAGATATATGTGCATTTGTGAATATATATATATATATATATATATATATATATGTATATATATGTATATATATTTGTCTATACATGCATGAACGTAACGCCGCTACACTGGCATTGACATGTGTGTATAAATAAAAATAATTATACACATAACTATTTACTACTGAGCACATTTTATAATGCCTGTTAGAAATTCCGTAGATGTTTTATCTAGTGGATGTCTACTTTACTTGGATTACTATATATATATATATATATATATATATATATATATATACACATACACGTGTTTCGTTAATGAGGCCGCATCAGTGTTGCAACCAACGCCTCGACCTCGATGCTAGAATGTCGGACCGTCAGCCACTGACTGTTAAAGTTCAACGTCTTAGCGGTCTTGCCCGGATATATATATATATATATATATATATACATACAGTCGTGTGGCATATCTTTATTTTTAAAATCTACAGGAATAATATTGGCACGAGAAATTACCTATCAAAGCGATAAATCCTGTATGATCTTTCCAGATGACTAGGGCTTAACTGATACTAACTTCAATTACACTGTTTGGTAAAATTCCTTTCAGGAACCATAGAAGACTTCTCAAGATAATGAGAGTTTAAAGAATAAATCCTAAATTTAGATTTGATATGAAAGCTTCCTTGGGGTAAAATAAAGGTATTTCTAAAAGCTGACAAAAGATTATTTGGCATCATGTGGAATTGGTTGCAAATCGTCTAATGCAATATCAATTCAAATAACATTTTGTTCCGAGATTATTAAAGCAATAAAGAAAGTTAAGTTTGAACTGACAGAGTTTGGATAATAGGGAAATTGATTGTTTTGTTGGTTGCGTCCTCGCACAACCATGTGAAACTTCGTCCGTAGGTCGGACGGTCGGTAACGCTTCAGTTTGAAGTAGAAGATTGAAAAAGAAGTATTTTATTTTCGATGTATTAGATTATCTCTATAAGACATTCTGTGTGTCAGTCTGTCACGTTTTAAAAAAAGGAATAGAATTTTAGTTGGTCTGTCACGCTTTAATCAAAAATAGCATGTCCGTTATATGTTAGGCTTTAATAGGAAATAAAAAGGTTATTGGTCTTTCTCGTTCAAAAACGTAATAGCTTAAATCTAGAAATAGAATTTTCGGTGGTCTGTTATGTTTAAATAAAGAATAGAATATTTGTTAGTCTGTCAGGTGTAAAAAGAAAATAGCAAAACCTAAAAATAGTAGTTTCGTTGATCTGCACGCTTATATTTGAAATAGAATGTTTGTTAGTTTGCCATTCTTAAATTAGAAATATTATTTCCGCCAGTCTGTCACGCTTGAATTAGAAATATAATTTTCGTCAGTCTGTCACGCTTGAATAAGAAATATAATTGTCTTCAGTCTATCACGCTTGAATAAGAAATATAATTTTCGTCCGTCTATCACGCTTGAATAAAAAATATAATTTTCGTCCGTCTGTCACGCTTGAATTAAAAATATAATGTTCGTCCGTCTGTAACGCTTGAATAAGAAATATAATGTTCGTCCGTCTGTAACGCTTGAATTGAAAATATAATTTCCGTCCGTCTGTCACGCTTTAATTAGAAATATAATTTTCGTCCGTCTGTCACGCTTGAATTAGAAATATCACGTTCGTCCGTCTGTCACGCTTGAATTAGAAATATGATTTTCGTCCGTCTGTCACGTTGTAATTAGAAATATAATTTTTGTCCGTCTATTACTCTTAATTTTTCAACATCATTTTCGTAAGTCTGCCATGCATAACCCTAAAATTGCATTTTCGTTTGTCCGTCACGCTTACGTTAAAACTAAAATCTCTGTCCTTCTATCACGCTTAAGTAAGAAATGCGTTTTTTATAGCTAAACACATGTTAAATGGGCGCATCTTCATTAGAGACACTCGGTCGATATGTTACGTTTAAGTTTGAAATTATATTTTCTTGGACCGTCACGCTTGATATAAACAGCCATTCGTATCCTTAGACGGTCGAACTTAATGGACGCCTCTCACGGAAATCTCTCTTCATTTGTTTTTTTATATCATCGGAATTAATGTCTCTATTGTGTCTTACATTTGAGAAAATTGCCCTCGAAGAATCTGTTAATATCTAGTCAGAATTTTCGAATTAGTTCTGTATACTTCACACAAAATGTCTTTAGGCAGTGAATGTATACTAATTGGAATGGTGAGAACACAATGAGTTCCTTGCTTTAGATTTCTTTACTAAAATTTCTTGGATATTGAAAGAAATAAAAGAATATTTTGAAATGAAAATTGGAGAAAGTAATTTAGATTTCAACGCGTGTTTGCAAGGCACATATGTTCACACAGCATTAGAATAAACTGTAATTGCTGCAAAAAGAACAAATTATAATATTTCAATACTAAATTAACAACAGCAAAGTACCTCAGGAAAAAAATTGTGAAGATCAAAAGTGTATGAGATGACCGTTAAAACACTTTTTGATCGAAACTGCATCAACTAGCATCCGATACTCAGAGTATTGCTCGCAGAGTCGAGAAAATAATAATCAAACATACCTATATATATATATATATATATATATATATATATATATATATATATATATATATATATATATATATAATATTTGTGCTTAAAAGATATTGTCAATTTCCTTACTTAAAAGGCGCCAATCTTCCCATAACATCGCCAGGACTACAATTATCTTAACCTATTTTAGAACTTGACGTCTCTTTCTGTCATTTATATTCTAATAACTATGTTTTTATTCTATTATCTTTATATATTTACATTTCCAAAAAACACAGCATTTCTGGTAGATGTATGTTTACGGTCCGTTTCATTTGCCGTGAGCCAAACAGCATGTTTATGTCACTATCGTCTTTACAACACTACAAAATCAATCGGGCCGAACTTTTCTCTTCGACTGTAGGAAGTAAGTTTTACTTTTTACATTTTAGAAGAAAGGTTTGGCCCGAGGAAGTTTTGCTATTTATTGCTGTGACAAAAATGTGTAGCCAAATAATGTGTAGCCAAATAATCTCTTGATAAATGTGTAGTAACAAAATGTTAGCATGAATACAAGGTGTTTGATCACTTTCATATAGAACACAAAGATTCGCTAGATGTAACCCTGTTGAGGTAAACTCATATATAAGACAATTTAGGAGAACTGCGCAGTATAAAAGTTCGATAAATGTTAACATTAACAAGAGAGCATAAGTAAGTAAACAATGGTGTTTTAAATTCCAATTACTGAGGCTTTATACCTTATATATATACTAGTAATACTCGTCTCGGCGTTGCCTGGGAAATGCTGATATATTTTATGCCAATGCTTTGTAAGCGCACAATTATGTATTTACCTGAATATGTATTTTCCGTTTTTAAGAAGAGAAACACACAAACAAAACATATTGAAAACAAAATAATGAGGTATTTTTACCCTTCTCTATTATTGTAAAATCCCATTGACCGTTGTTTTCTGGTTCGAGAGAAAAACGGGCTGAAAGTTAGAAAAAGTTCTAACACCGTATAAAAATTGAGATATTTCTAAACGTTTATGGTGTCTTCAAACGTGCATTTAAATAACCAGCAGCAACCTTTCATAATAATCATATATATATATATATATATATATAATGTATATATATATGTATATATATATTGTTTCATGTATCGATATAACATGTTATAAGGAGATATAATATTTTATGTATGGATTTTCAGTATTTACTTCAACAGTTCTCAAGAGGTGAGTAGAACTAGATAGTAAGTTATGGAAATATATTTATGGCAATTAAGCTACACAGAGGCTTCCGCGTTTCATCCGCGTAGCGAATCGACAGGCTAATATATATATATATATATATATGTATATTTAGGCAGCAAGTCATTATCTAAGCAAGCGTTGTTGAACATCACGGAACTTTCATTCGGCCGTAGCGATAACTATAAAACACTAACTCTAGTCTTCTTATTTAAATTTTAAAAAAACCAAACAAAACCCTAATCCTGAAGACGACTACGAAAGTCGAAAGCGCTCGAGAAAATGGCCGAATTAAAAACTATCGGCGAAGTACTATACGGATTGCCACCTGAAACCAGAAAGATCGCTCGACGGTTTGAGAACTTCACGAAGAAAATATACTAACGCGAAAGGTCCGTGATGTTCAACAACGCTTGCTTAGATATACATATATATATATATATATATATATATATATATATTATACCCATTACTCACGTCCATATAGCTATACAATTGTAATGGTAAATCCGAATAGTAAGTAATAATGCCGCAAACGCAAACATTACGATGCAAATGAGTTTAGTAAGTCCTTGTCTGCATTATTATTCTACACCAACTCTGATTATTCTCTCCCACACTCACCAGCAGACTAAGAAAACCATGGCATCCAACTTTCAGTCACCCCACGCAATGGCCTCGTGCTTCATCTGTCAGTTGCAGCAACCCCTTAAGCGAGATTAAATAATAACATGTTCCATATTTCTTTTCCGAGATCGTCACAATCTGAGCTGCCTAGACACAGGTTCAAAAAAACAAAAACCACAAATCTGATCAGCAACCCAACGTGTGGCTTTGAGGCACTTTAAACGATGCCAAACCTGTGAAAGCCACTAGTGTACGTACGCTGTGTCGGGCTGAGGCATTGCGTTAACGTAATGCCTCGCGACATCGAACAATTGCCCTCGCTTGTCTATGCCGTACTCACGACTGTTGAGGTCCCTTGAGGACATGAACAAAAAATGCTTCTAATGGCACAGAACAAATTACAAAGTGTCTCCCATGTTGACAGTATGTCCCTCAGGCGAACGAGCTGACAGAAATGCTCTTGACAAATGCAAAATACTGATTACTGTCAACCAGTATAGAGGTGTGGGTGGAATTCACTGGATTAAATCGTCTGGCTGTAACAAGACCGTGATGACTGGTTGAAAAATTTGCGTTTTTATTTGGGGTGAGGCTTTGGAATATATTTTGGGTAATTTTAAATATCTGAAAATTATGATCTTAGAATGATATATAGCTAAAATATTAGGACTAGAATATCGCTCTTAGTCTACAAATATATATATATATATATATATATATATATATATATATATATATATATGTATATATATTACTTCATCCCCTTCTTTTTTCGTCACATATTTCTGAATTGTTTTGTCATTCTTGCTGTGTTATTTATTCAATTCCATTGTCTTATGCTAATAAGTGTTGTTGGTTCTGTCTTTCTTTTTATTATCTCATTTGACTTATTTTTTCTTCCTTTTTCATTGTTCGTCCTTGGACTTCATTTTGTAAATCTCTCTTTCTTCTTACTTGCATTTTGCATCCTACACACACACGGATATAAGTGAGGTTTAATTAGAATATTATTAATATAGATAAGTCTTTTCCCTTTTAATTGTGTCCTCCTCTACCGATCCCTTTAGTACAGGTTGCCATTCTTCTTCTTTTCTTTCGTAACTCATCCTCCTACTTTTTGTTGCTTCCTCCTACTCTTGTACGACTTCATACTCCCTCTTTTACTGCTTTATCTTATTATTATTAACTGGTCCCTTTTCTTCGACCTTTCTTCTTTTTCTTACTATTTTTCTTTTTTTTTCTTCGAGCGCCTCTACTTCGTCTCTTTTTTCTTTTAATTGCTTCATCTTATTATTTACTGTTCTTTGTTCTTCGAACTGTTCTTCTTCTTCTTTATATATCTCTTCGCACTCTTCTACTTCGTCTCTTTTTTTCTATTACTTTTTATTCTTCCTCGTCTCCATCATCTCCTTTATTTTACTTCGCATTATGCAGTTACTTCTTCGTCTGCTGCTTTCTTTCTCTTTTTATTATTTCTTCTTCGTCTTCTTATACCGTTGCCCTTCATCTTTAATTACATCTTTTCGTTGATGTTTCTCTTGTTCTTACTTCTCTTCTAAGTCTTTTTCCTCATCTTATTATTATTATACTTCTTTCTCTTCGCCGTATTATCGTCATTATTATTCTCATTATTAGTTTAAATGTTATGTGCATTATTATTTTCATTATTGTTTTCATTATTATTTTATTTTTTTATTTTATTTTATCTTCATTATTTTTTTATTTTTTATTTTATTTTATCTTCATTATTATTTTTTCTATTATTTTTATAATTTTCATTATTATTTTATTATTATTTTTATTATTATTTTATAGAGAACAATCCAACAAGATTTGTATTAGAAACTTTAAGAATTAATCTCAAGACTTATAATACTTATATATTTAAAATTCATTTTTTTTCTTCCG
>OY744522.1:183794970-183844970 GCA_963556195.1 Sepiola atlantica
ATATATATATATATATATATACCAATATATATATATTCACATTGGTCTTTATTATAAAATGGAGGATAATTCAGATAAATTGTCGAAAGTATATCGTTAGTTGAGTTTTGCATTCGGTTTTCTTTAATTCATTGCTTTACAATAATTGCTGACTGTGTAGTTACATATATTGAACAACTATATCTCAATGTAGGTCATGATATATATATATATATATATATATTAATCAATAATACAAATTAATATTTAAATATATATATATATATAATATGTATATATATATATATAAACAAATTTAAAGATGAAAAGGGAAAACAAAGAGGAAAGTTTAAAGGTCAATTCCTCACTAGAGAACTAATTGGGATTAATGGTTTTTCATTTGTTCTTTCTATCTTTGTTCTATATTCATTCAGACAGATATTTTAGCCCCCATTAAAGGGGATGTGGTGTTTTCACCTACGCCCATTTGACTGTGTTTCGGTGGGTTAATTATTTTTAGTATGATATTAGGGAAAAAGCTGCTGGGCGGATTTCCGCAGAAGTCTGAGAAAAGATCGTCTTTCGGCCAGAATAGACTGCGTAGGATTTTGGTGTATATTTTGGAATATTTCGTTAATGCGAAGTTTGTAGATATTTTCGATAATTTATTGAGTAAATAATGCAGTGAATTTCGTGTTAAAAAAAATCGATAGTCCCGGGCATTTGTGATCGACTAGAACACGTGGCGCAATTAAGTACACGTGTCTTATTACTTTTAACATCTTTTAAAACAAAGCGTTTCTTCTTTAATCACCAGCACTTAGATGTGTGGTTTGCCCCGGTCGAAATGAAGCACTCTTTCTTTAAGGAAGCTCCTACTTATGATATGATCTTAGGACTTACTCCACACTGGATCTAAACTATGGTATGTATATCTAATCTGTTAAGGTTTGACATATTTTGACCATTCTAACGTTCCAGAAAGTAACAGACTTGATGCAATTCTCTACCTATATAAAAACAAATATATCCTAGGATCGATGGAGTACTTCGACTACATTTTGGGATTTGCCGCCCAGAGTACACATTCTTGCTTTGACACATGACAAAATCGACTACGCAATCTAGTTGGTGAAGATCTCTTCTGTTCCCTATAGCCTATTTCTCACGGAGACTTATAGTTAGTCTCTCTCTCTCTCTCTCTCTCTCTCTCTCTCTCTCTCCTCTATCGTTATTTCCATGGAAGGTGCTTGACTGAGCCTAAATCGCTAATTCTTCTACGTAAACTCTTCAGCACAAGAACCCGTCTTATTACCACTACTGAAAGGAACTTTTCTTTCTGTTTGTGCCTCGTTTCAGATTGAATCACCATTGATTGAGTGTTACTTTCTAAGAACTTCCACTCTGTGGAACACAATACCACGTGGCTGCATCCTTGCAGACTACACCATAGTCGTCTTCAAATCCAATATCTACAAATAAGTGTCATAAACCGCCCTCATAATTAATCAAAGTTTATTCATTCTATACATCATTCTCGATCCTCTCATGATATTCTCTATCATTCAACTGGCAATCACTCTCGTTAATTAGTATCCTCAAGTGGCTTTTGGGCGTTGCTAGGATTACTTGTTAGTAAAGGAAAAACTAGTGCTCTTCAAAAAGTAAAATTATGCATTGTGTGCAAGTAATCGTATACATGAATAATCTATGATATATATATATATATATTATACAGCACAATCACGTTGACACACCGGTTCCCGTTAGATCACCGAAGTTAAGCAGTACTAAATGGGTGACTATTTAGGAATACCAGGTGCTGTATGTGCTCTCTGCTTATCTCGGCATTGTTTCCAGTCGTCCTGTATTACTACTTGCCATTGGAATCAAGCAATGACGACTCAGGAGAGCGGTTGTTGAGGATTGCGCAACCCTTGCAATTACAAATTCACGCGCGGGCAGCCCCTGTTGGGGCACTCATACGTCGAAATCGACGGAAGAGTCCATCATGTATATAAATATATATATATATATATATATATATATATATATATATCATATATATCATATATATTATATATATATAATATACCTCGTGTTGTTGCATTTAGATAACTCAAAAAGGGTTGGCGTGTCGTAAAACATAAAACGAAACCCGTAATAAATCAGTTTTTTTTTAATTTTAAAAGGGCATATTTGGCGTTAAATTGCATATATGTGCGTATAGTGTTTTGAGATGATGCAAAAATTACGTACAGTGTTAGAGATTATCTCCAGTTCGGAAAGAAATTCAGTCTTTAATTATTTTCGTTGAAAAATAATTTTTCCGTCAAAGATTATGTCCCTTGCATAAGAACTCACTAGTTTATATAAACACTATAAATAGTTGTCTATGATTCTTGTAAACAAATGTCTGTTATAAAGCTTTGTAAGTTTATCGTATTCTCATGTTTCCCTTATATATGGAGTGGTGCAGATCTAAGAAAAAATTTCCATCGAACAGATTCCCATCGATAAATAATTTACAAATCAAACACAAATCGTCTTGCTGTTCGCATACATAAAAGTTCGAATTCAAAAAGAATAATAGAAATTGAATGGATCTGTTACAACATCCATATCAACTCACAAGCCGAAATAGTACAGGTAAACGCCGTAAGTCACGAATCAAACAATCTGAGTCATTAAGATATTGAATTTAAGTAATGACGAATGAGAATACACGAAATTAAATGAAAAAATCTTAGGTCATTTACCTTGGCAAGAATGACTATAATTGAACTAGTAATCGCGTGAAAGAATAAAGGATAGTTACTGCTTAGTAGGTTAGCCAAATTCAATAGAAAGAGTGAAGTCGCTCTTCTGAATATATTATTTCACTGGAACCTTTTTCTGGTTCCTTAGTATAAATTTGAATTTTGACTCCGACTGGGTTCTTTGTCAATATTTTTACGCCGCTAACATTGTATTTAAAAGATCCGGAGAACGTTGACTGTTAACGCAACGTAGTCTTGAATTTGAGTAAGTGGGCTGTTCTGTCGGCAACCCCCAAACAAGATAAAGCTGGCGTTGAAAAATAACAAATACTTATTGGAACACAGACGTGTAAAAATGAAAAGAAAAACGAAGTTATTTTACACTTGTTGAGGAGAAAATACAACTTGAGGAAATGTGACTGCTGCTATGTTTTGTGGGGTAAGTTTTGGAAAAATTATAAACAAAAGTAATACCGAACTAAGCAAACGAATAACAGTTGAAAACGTAAGTTAATGACGTTTCATATCAGGAACCTAAAACGGATAAAATTGATTTGTACAATGAAAATTTCAAACATCGAATGACTTTCTAAAGAGAGTTAACTGGGTAACGCCAAACACAATCTGATACGTGTGAGGATATCTCTAAGAATAAATTTCTTATTGAATCGAACGGTCCTGGGTTTGAACTTAAACCGTAATCAGGTAGTGAAGACCGGATTTGAGAGATTTTGGGAGAGTTGACCTACCTCTCGTTTGCTATGAGGCGCTGGTCCATTCTGACCCATAGTGGTAAGATCTACCAAGGTCTTATCTATGGGTTAAATATATTTTGCCAGACTTGAGACTCAACCGCCTAAGTCAGGTTGTTCGCCTCTAATCCGATCCGAGAATTCCATTTTTTTCCCGTCGTTTTAACTTTGTATTCCTACTCTATTTTACAACCCTATAAACTATTCGAGTTCCTCCAACAATCTTGATATCACACTAAACTGAATTTTCTGGGCATCCACCAATTTGGGAGCGTTATTGAATAGATAGCATTCAACTAAAGTTTACTGCCTATTTAGTAACAACATATAAACCTGCAAAACGAATTAAGGATATCATGTAAAAGAGCACTAATAAAAAATACCGCCGCAATCAGTATAACAAAATACATGTTGTTATAAAAAGCGGTGTATTATTTGCCAATTAACATGGAATCCATTAATACCATTGAGTATTAGCATAAAATATAATTTCTCTTATAGTTCTGCCTCCATATAACTGCACACAGAGAAATGTCGAGAAAACGGCGATGCGATCCACAGTGGCATTTATTCGGCATTTTGCCCAGGCGAGGAATGGAGAATCGACGAATCTCAACGTAGAGACCTGGACCCTAATCCTAGCTTAACCGTAAACCTAACCCCCGTATGTCTAGACAGAACTCATAAAATAGGTCAAAAGCTTTGCGAGCACTGCACATGATGACGGCTATTTTGGGAAAAACTATTTATTCTATTTATGATAGTGTTCTTCTACTAATGATCGGCAATCAATCGACAAATAAATCGTATACGATATATGAACGAGTTAGGCCTAACATGACTCATCGATTGTTGTCATGCAGTATAACCTTACAGTTACCATGTTGAATTGATTGAGATTTGAATTTAGTTAAATACTACTTAACCACTCATCTTGACTTAAGGTCATAGTTCATAACAAAAGCTTTATAAAAAAAAATTAAACGGTTCAATTTTTTTTAAACATAATATAATCTAAACTTCGTACTAATTTCATTAGCCAATTAATGCATTATGGGTTATGTGTGACATTCACAGAATGCAATGTTAACCTCTAATTTAACTGAAGGTCATTCTACATAAAGAAAGCTAATACAATTTGAAAGGGTGAAATAGAATTTAAAATGAAATGAAAGAATGAAAGATGTTAAGTTTCAATTTATTTATATAGAAACAAATGAAGATTAATGTATTTTTTTATTTATATTTTGTTCATTGTTTGTTTTGCAAATAGTTTGACATTTATTTGTTTATTTTTTATTTTGCTGAAGATTTTTTTTTTATTCAGTTTCATTGCGAATACTATTTTCTAACCGCGGGAAAAAAGATATATAGTCTGAAAAGGGACAGGAGACAATGGTAGATTTTATGTCCTGAATATACTGTATTAGTGAACACAGTGAAAAGAAGAATATAAAAAAGGCAAGAAAAAAAGAAAGTATTTACGAAAATAAAAGAGAAAGCAGGCTGTACAGATGTAGAATGATTTATCAAGGCTTAACAATTCGACTAACTCTTTGTTGTGTTGGGAGGTCGACTCGGCAAAAAACGTCGAGGAAGTAGAAAAATGGTTACTGTTTTTTAATTGTTTGGGTTTTCATGACCAATACGCAAAATGTTCGTTTCAAAAACATTTTAGAAATACTTTTTATTTGCCGGCGTGTATTTTTTAATTTTTTTTTTTTATTATTATCATTATTATTATTAGTAGTAGTATTAGTATTATATTATCATTATTATTATTAGTAGTAGTAGTAGTAGTAGTAGTAGTATTAGTATTAGTATTATTATTATTAATTTTTTTTTTAGATTTTTTATTCTTTTCTTACGTATATTTATATTTTTATATTTTATGTTTTACTTTTTACAATCTCCTTCATTTTATTTTTAAGTGACTTTCTTCTTTCTTTATACAAGTTTTCTTTCTATTCATTATCCCCTCTTTTATTTATTGTTGGTTGCACACCTTTTTCCCTTTTTACCCTTTATATATTTAGTTCTATATCTGAACCTATTCTCCTCCTCACTCTCCCCCCGTCCCTTTCTATCTCTCTCTCACATATACACTTCTATCTCTCTCTCACATATAAACTTCTCTCTCTCACATATACACTTCTATATCTCTCTCTCTCACACACATACACACTTCTATCTCTCTCACATATACACTTCTATCTATCTATCTCACACACATATACACTTCTATATATCTATCTCACACACATATACACTTCTATCTATCTATCTCACACACATATACACTTCTATCTATCTCTCTCACACACACATATACACTTCTATCTCTCTCTCTCACATATACACTTCTACCTCTCTCTCTCTCACACACACATATACCCTTCTACCTCTCTCTCTCTCATACATATACACTTCTATCTCTCGCTCACATATAAACTTCTATCTATGTTACTCACATATACACTTCTCTATATCTCTATCTCTCTCACATACACACTTCTATCTCTCGTTCACATACACACTTCTATCTCTCTCACATACACACTTCTATCTCTCTCACATACACACTTCTATCTCTCTCACATATACACTTCTATCTATCTCTCTCTCACACATATATACTTCTCTCTCTCTCACATACACACTTCTATCTCTCTCTCTCACATATACGCTTCTTATCCCTATCTCTCTTTTTTTCCTTCTAAATGCCGACAGTCTCGAGAGACAATGTACACCACATGTAATTTTGTCTGCGCGGTGAGTCTATAGAGAAAACAATGGTTGCGCAATCACAACCGAATTTACGCTGAACTCGGATTGCTTCAGCACGCTGGCAAGAAGTTCATCAGGTCTGAAAACGATGCATGGATAAGCGCAGAAATACCAATGTTAATTCGAAATTTTACTTATCCTAGACTAGTTCAACCATCAAGGCTTAGGAGCTTGTCTACTCTGTTATTTAATCTATAGCTTGATGGCAGATATATGGTTTCATATCTATCCAAAAGAATATTATTTAAAGTGATGCAGTAGCCTCTACAGAATTCGAAACTGGTACGCCGATCGCGCAGTTCGCGTTTATAACCATTACACTATGAAACGTTCGCTTCAACTCACTTTTAAAAAAATATTTAAAATGTTTTTTTCTTGTTATTTATTTTTTTCATCGAGAATATAAAACCTACGAAAATAAGATGCTGAAATAAATTTTAAAAAAACTTTTTTAACGCGTTTAGAAATAACATCCTTCGAAGGTCAGCTGGATTGGCAGACCTAGAGCAGCCTCAAAGCGTTTCTACGCATATTATTTAAAGTGATGCAGTAACCCCGACAGAATTCGAAACCGGTACGCCGATCGTGAAGTTCGTGTTGAGAACTATTACACTAAAAAATGTAAAGTTCAACTCACATTTTTCTGTTTTTAACATTAATACTTCTTTTTGTTATTTATTTATTTATTTTTTATCGAAAATGTAAAAACTACGAAAATTAAATGTTGAAATAAATTTTTTTTAAACTTAGGCGTTTAGATATAAAATCTTTCAAATGTTCGGCTAGGGGGGGGGCAAACCAAGAGCAGACTCAAAGCGTTTTCACGAATAATGGCGATAGAGAGGCACTCGTAAAGCCAAGAAAATTTGCGATTGTCTTTGGTGTTGCGCGTCATTAATAGACCAGGCTGATGAGGAAATCGCGTGTGGCAGAGCCTATCATCCCACTCGTCTCCACAGCGATCGGTTGAAATACAAATCTGTCGAAAATATCGGCATATTTTGACCACTTGCATCTCGTTGCTAACGTTGCTGCATGCCCAGGGTTTCTTGCCGATTCTATCACTGACAAGGGCGCAAAAATTTCAACACAAGTCGCATCCCATATCAGGAATGTACCGTTTGCAAAGGGAAACACCATCAGTCCATTTGCATATTGGGTATCTTACAACTGATTAATATCACATACAATTGTCAGATGTAACTGTTGTGGTTTAATTCGTATTTCAATTATGAAGTAATTATTTCAATATAATAATTCAGAAATTGATGTAATATTACTGTTTCCTATTCGTCGAATTAGTTTAAAATTTCCATACTATTGTTTATATTGTTCAAAGCGGCTTTTTCAGTTTTTTTATGCCAATATATACGGCAAAATAAAATAAAACAATAAAATCTTTTTGAACCCCCTAAATATGGGTTGTTATTCAAAGTGGGAAGATAAGTCTATGCTCGTTTTTAACAGGTATGCAGAGACAGACTCAATGTTACAACTTATACTATGAAGAATATTACAATTAAGAGTGTGAATCGGTCTATATTCGCTGTTATTACCATTCGCCCCGCGACACTAATATTTGTATGTGGCGATAATTCCTCCGATGTGTTCGAAACGACTTCCCGGAGTCGTGACTCTGTAAAGAAATTATGAAGGATAAACCAATGAAGAAATGTGTTTTTTTTAATTACGTTATACAATAAAATCGACCCGATTTCTCTAAATCCCATTAATACTTTTATTTTTAAAAACTGTGCACGTTTTTTTATAAAATTAATTTTGTGATAGGATTTTGGAATTTAAATTTAATCATTAAAGTACCATTTTGTAACTACATTGTTAATTGAAGCATATATTTTATATTACAATATAAGTAGGCAGGTTACTGAATAAATAGTGTGTGAAGGTTTACATGAGGAATACAAGGAGGGTAAAACTGACTTTGTTGTCGGCCATGTCTGTGAGCGGCGAGACGGAGGCAAGCATTTTTATTTTCATATAAACCAAAATGTATATTAGTTGATTTAAATGTGTAATTAAATAATTTGTAAATATGATAGTTCAAATTTATTTTTTATACGCTATTGAATTTATAAAGACAATATCTCGGTGTCAAGTTAAACCAACTGAATGTTTTTTTTAAAATTAATATAAGACAGATCATGAGTTTATTTGCATGTATCGTATGATGGGAAGATGATTTCTTATTAAGTGGCTGTGGTATATTACTGAAATGTAATTCTTATCAGAAATGAATATGATAAAAAAGTATAGGGCATGGGAGTTTATGGGCGCCAGCATTCGCCACCAGCATCTCTAACTTCGTGGAAACCGCGTCAACTGATTTTATAAGTACCGTTTTCTTAAACTAATGAGTCACTATCACGACTAAAACAATTTTAGGATAAGGGATAATTATATTTGTAGATTTGCAGTTTAAAACCGTGAGAGGATTTACAATTTTCACATCCTACTTACTCAAAATAAAAGCCGACTCAGAAAAGAGGAATTTATCAACTCCTCTTGTCAAAAAGATTGTTCATGGAACGTGAAGGTTTTAGGACAACATAGAGGGGGGCGAGAGTTTGGTGTGAAATCAGACGATGCGGTTCTCCAATCTTAGAAAATTGGTGGCAATTGCTGGAGTCTATATGGAATTCTAAACAAACACTCATGTTGTAATATTTGGATTATTTGAAGGACCCGTTGCGCAACGGATATAAGTGGTAAATAGTAATCAGTTCTAAGTGACAGTTTCTGGGCGTTGAAGGTTCAATCCTTAGTACGAGCGATACTAAAAATACAATTACGAATTACTTAAGACTTCTACCCAGTCAGGGCTTAGAGAACGACAGAAAGCTACCCACGTGGATTAAATAAAGGTTCTGTTCGAAATCCCGTACGGATTACCGAGTTCGACAAAATGCACATGAAGAAGATCGGGGTGTATATGGATCGAAATAATATCCACAATTAGAAAACTATTCCTAATATTCCAAATAATACAAATTCTCGATCCTCATCTAAAGAATTCTGGAACATAATAGCTTAACCCTTTCTTATCATATTTATTTCTTGTCAGAATTATATTTCAGTCATAAATTCCGAGCCCTTATTAATAGGGTGCTACCTTCCAATCACTCTGTAGAAAGAATGAGCTTAAACGTATACAAATCAAATTTTACTTAACGCAACAACTACCTATCTGTTGCTTATATTCAGGAAGAACATTCCTGGCTGTCTTGTCATAAATTGCACAATTCCTGAGATTATTATCCTGACGTAGCCTTTTTAAGATACGAGCCATTCTTCGCAGACCAATTCTGCCTTTCATCTTTGCCTGCACGGAAGTCATTCCGCGGGCCGAAGAGTTTATTCAAAGAACACTGTAAACGTGGAATTCTTGGAAGCTATTTCCTGGTTGTCGACAGAAGAAAGGGCGGATAATTAGGCCAAGAAACATAAAAAAATGATATTGTTTTTTTATATTTGTTTTGTTTTCTAGTTTACTTGATACCTTCTCTTATTTTGTAATCCGCCATTTTTTATTTTTTGTCCATTCTTATTCTTTGTAGCGATCTATCTGCACATTCCGGCGTGTGTGAGGCTTCGACGCCTTTTTTATTGGATTAGTGTAGGTATACTTTGTATAGTTATCTGCTCTTTGACTTTGCTTGTTCAGCGTTCGCTCTGTATATGCGTTTATGGCCTTTCTCTCTTTTTTTTTATATAGAGTAAACAATAGCTGAAAAGCAATTAGGATTGTGCAAAAAAGGCTTTGTGTAAAAACCGTTGAATAATGTCTGCTAATGTTTAGTTTACGATTCAGACATTGTTTATTTTTTGTTAGGAGGGAAGAATTTTAAAAAATAAATATAATAGATAAAACAAACAAAAATTGGTGAAAAATATATACAATTAAAAAAACAACACAAGAAGGGTTATTCTAAAGGGGTTACTATTGAATCTACGTGTGAGAGACTCGTGGACAGGCCGAAAGATCGAGAGCGTCTAATGGAGATTGATGGACGCATCTAAACATTACATTTGAATCGTAAGCGTTACAGCCGACGAAATACTATTTGAAACTTCAGCGTTACACGCCGAGCGACAGACGTTTCATTATTGAAATGCTCAGACGAATTTGATGTAAGATACGCCTATGCAACCAAACGATAGAAATACTATGTACAACTTAAGCATGACAGACAAACGAACAGAAAGCCTCGTACCGAGACTATTAGAAGGCATCTAAACTGAAATAATGTTCCTTCAATTTGCACATTTTGCAATGAAAGTGGGTTCTCAAACCAGAACGTGACAAACCAACGAGCCAATGATTTGCCAAACTGAAATTCATAGCCTCTGACTGAGGTGAGTAGACGCATGTACAAAATAAGAACAGAAAAACAATCAGATATTTCATAGAAAAGCCCCCCCCTCCACTACCCCAATAAAAAACAAACAAAATTCGGATTATAAAATAAGATACTCAATAATCGATTCGCGTTATTGAGTATTTTCATAGAAGATATTTCCTTTATATTTCTGTCTCTATATAAACTAGTACAGATATCTGTCTACTATTCCGCGACATCGAAAGTAAGTAACGTTGAGCTTGGGCAGTACTAGATTGGTGACCATTTTTTATTACTGGGCGCTGTATGTGTACACATAGCTATGGGCAAATAGCGTCACCAATCCGTAGAGCCTAGCGTGGCGACTATGGCAAAACAACTCTGAGTGATAATCACCAATAAGGTCAACGGAGACCTGGGAGGGGGTTTGTTGCAGTTTTCTACAAGCCGCTTTATTGTTTAAATATCAATGACATTATAACTGCCTGTTGATTGGTTCAAGCAATGTACTTCCTCCTTGGCTTGTCCAACCAGTGGCATTCTCTTAAGCGAATTTCGGATGGTTAGCATAACTATATAAACACTTGAGTGTCATCCGCCCTCCCTGTTTAATCAAAAACCCTGATGGTTATTCCGAGATGCATTCTATAGTGGTGCTTATTCTGCATTTTTATGCAGGGAATAAAGAAAGTTTCATCAATTTCAACGTAGGAAATTGGACCCAAATCCTTATCCAAACACGACGCATGTCTAGACAGAATGCGCAAAAGTAGGTTATGGGCGAGACTGCTGGTAGTATTTTCCTAGCAAAAATATATTTTTCCATTAGTAGCAGGTTCTTTTACGAGAAATCATAAACGCTATTTCAAATTGAACCCCGATCGACTGGCGGACAGACGGTGTTTTTCGCAGAGATGATTGAATACATAAAAATGTCACATCATGAACTCGTTTTGTAATAAAAACACTATTTAAAACTCGAGTGCGACGAACCAATGAGCTGACTAATTAACAAACCGATAGCCATACACTCTTATAGATATAAGTGGACTACGTTGGGTTATAATTACCTGTAAAATTGTCACTTTCATTTATTTATGTAGCTTTTTACTATAGGGTGATCCCAAAACAATGTCACACGTAGAATTTTTAATAAAATTCACTATCATTTCTTTTATGTATTTATCTAGCTTTTTTACTTATAGGGTGATCCCAAAACAATGTCACACGCAGAATGTTTGGGTAAATTCACTATCATTTTTGCAATCCAAATTAGCCTCAGTCTCTGCCTGATTTGTCAACAAAGTTTTAATCGTGAACGTGAACAAGTCTTTCTTAAATCGCTTTTAATTATATTAAGAGGATGCATTATGTATCCCCTTATCAACACAAGGTGTGATCCTGAATTGGCTTAATACTCATCAAAGTTTAAAACACCGTATGTGTATCTGTGGGTTAATCACACTGCTCATTTCTCTTAAAACAATCACCAAACTATTCCTGAACTTGAGATGGGCATCACAGCCAAAATTAGGGTGGTACAAAAAAGGACTCCTTCAGAGTTATTGAGAAATGTGCACATCACATCCAGGTATAATCATTATTAAACGTACGTAAAGCAAAGAATGTTGCCAATTCATGACTAAAACGTGGTGTACAAGTCAGGCGTAGACTGAATTATTTTTACACCAAATATGGCTTGAGTGCAAGAAAACATTTTAAATTGTTACATTGTAGAAGAAATACAGACTCCTTTATTTTCTTTCACGTTTTATTAAAACTCTCTGTACACGGAGTATGAGACAGTAGATGCGACTATTGATATCTCTACATTTGCCGAATGATAACGTCACTACTATTAACAACGTATCTATTAACACAGCGATATGCTGCGGTCTTAAGAAAGAAGACTTTTCCGACCGCTGTTCAAAGATAAATATTGTTCATCTTGATTTGCGTCTTGTTCTCCAGAATCTACTAGACAGATCGCAATATTATTTAAGCAAGAAGTGGTACGACTATGATGTACCCATTCTATCTGCGCGTTTAGCGGCGAAATTCATATTTCATCTCAAAATGTAACTGATCGAAGTGTAACAGACAAGTATGTAGCAGGTATATAATTATATGATCTAGTTACTTTTGCGTTAGCTTGTTCTAACTCGCAGAGTTATTGATACGTTGTTCGGTAAGGATGCCTTTTGAGTGAGGCGGGGCACTTCTACCCGAACTTTTCCCCAATCTTTTTAAACGGTCAGTTTGTAAACATCAACGTGGCAAGACGGCATATTCCATTCTCGCATTTAGCCACGACTTGTGCTAGGCGACATTCAAAAGTAGACTTTTATAGTATATGCATATCTACTGACTCAATGTATTGTCGTATCCTTGTCTACATAACTCTTTTCAAACAATGTCTGCTGTGTTGATGAAACTATGAATAACATAGATTTTGATAGTAGTAGAAGTGTGTACTTATGACCAAACTATGGTAACCCGATTTTCGTCATACCCAGTCAGGCCAGAGGATTGATATCAATGTAGCAACCCTTCATACTGTTGGATAATGGCCCTGTGGGAACGGGTGTATCTGTTGGAAATCGTTTGGTTTGGCTTGCGCAATTTAATACGGGTGGACCCGTACAGTCGAGTGCAGAATAGGGCTGTTCTCACAGTCAGAGCTCACAGACGTTGACGAGACCTCAGATCAAGGGTCAATGTGCACTTGCGCATAAGGGTTCTGTGACGTCACGGGCGTTTGCGCGGGAAGCAGAGTTTTTGTCTGGGTTTTGGAGGTGAGCCGAGCGGACGATTTTCTCTATATAGTCTTCAACATGATTAGGGGAATTAAATTCCCTAAGACAATACAGGCGTGAGATTTCTTTCCCCCCTCCTCAAAGACTTAATTAGGAAGTAACTACGATAAAGCAGTAATTTGGTCACTCCCTCGACGTTAGTGAATATCTCCAAGTCGACGGATAACTAACGCATGAAATAAAACAGAATTCAAAGTTTAAAGATTGTTTGTCTCCTGAGTCGATCATGAAGCTTTTTGTTGTAGCGGCAATGTTCACGGCAGAGGGAAAGAAGAAAGAATTCAACCACTAGACGGCACAGCCCTCCACGCGACGAAGAAGTTAAGGTACGAGAATTAAAAAAATATGCAAAACAAGAACTGCCACGGCCCATCCCGGGACTCCTATGTAACAATACAACAAGATATGTTATCTCTGTACAAGTGTATCCTCTTAAAGTAAAGCTAGGACGCGTCTCTAAATAATATCGCAAAATAAAGCGTGACTGATTGACGACAATGCGTACATTGCAGGGTCCTTTGTAGATATGGCTGAACGCATCTAAAATCAGATAGGACATTCAATCTGCGCGTTTTGTGAGATACATTCTATTTAAAGCGTCAGCGTGGCGGATTAAACGACGAAGCAATCGACAGATGTTATTATAAATATACGTTGTCCCAACTCAATACTAATGAGAATTATTAATCACTTTTAGAAAAAAAAGTGGCAATTACATTTATTTATTTATTTATTTATTTATTACTTAATTTACTAATGACTGGGTTACCATGGTAATATTGTGGCTGTTATTTACGGGCCATAGATTTTGTATGGCTGTTGTACATTACATAAGTGAAATATATGTTCAAATCACTTACCCATGTCACATTTTAGAAATTATGGTAAACAAGTTATATTCAAGTCATGGAGGTGACAGATTTTTTTTTAAACGTCTTTGTTGGTTGCCTTTTCGAACTGAGTGGTGTATATTTTGACATTGTGAATTTTATGTATTGTATTGCGGATAATGTTATCAATTGTCTATTCTTATCATAATTAGTTGGTAATTAAAATGTAACACGCATTTTGTAATAATAGGTGTTATTATAGCAAAAATCCAAGAGTTCAAACTAGAAAATACAATATCTGAAAATCAGAAAAGTACCGAATTACTGCAGCACATCTTGAACAAAAAAAGGGCTGAATATTATTTCATATTTATATTATTTTCTATCTGCACATCTAATATATAAACTTAAGACGATTTTTCCCCTGTACCTTCTCGGAGTATAGGAAACTAACCACATGCATCACAGGCTACTAAACTCACCACTACATTACACTTATTTATCGAGCATGTTTTAGTAAATTTGTTATTATTTTTTTCCAGCTAACACTAAATATTACATTTGGCCCACCATCCACGACTCTCCGCCAAACCAACTCCATATAGATGGTAGTAAAAACTTTTCTCTCTAACAATTCTGTACTGTCACTCTACTCGTCGACACCGGGAACTAATACACACAGTTTAATGTTCACAAAAGACTCCGTTCTTATTTATTATTTACCTGGTATTAATTTACTACATAATATAAAGCAATACGCAAAGACTTAATGACCGCTCCCGTTCACTTCAATGATATTCCGCGAATATCAGATTACGTTATTTCTATTTCTACCTACAACTTCTATATTTATATTCATTCCGGAATTAAGCTAATGAAATTAACGAATACAGTTCCTGCAACATTTAATCATTCAACATGGCGGCTACAATTTCTTGATCAGATTGACTTCCTATTTAATTCAATAAGCGCCAAGATACTCGTAGACCCCGATACATTTACATTTTCAAAATCATACACATTTAACACGCATATTGTAGAAAACTTGGCCAAATCCATTTATTTCATCAACTACAAATGACCTAAACCGTGTCATTGTTGAACATTTGATCGGCAGAAGCTAAATCTTAACATAACACGCATGCCAATAATCAAGCTTAGCGTAATTGGCCTTTTTTCACATGTATTTTTAACTCGAAACTGTGGCGCAGTCGTTAAGAAGGCAGGTTTCATGATTGCCAGTTTTAGCGTTCGATCCCATTCTACTCTACCACTTTTTTCTTTTTTTTTTGAAATCTAAGACATTCACCAACACGGTAGAGGGGAGGGGGAATAATAGGCCGTTTCTTTTTTTATTCGACGTCATGTAATAGGTAGTACTTTCCCCCGTGCAACGCCGGGCGACGGGTTCCGCTAGTTAATAATACATTTGGGCTTGGCTACAAAATGTCTGCAGTTTCAGGAGAAAGAGAAATAGAGAGATAAAGAGAAATAGAGAAAGAGAAATATAGAGAGTAAGAGAAATAGAGGAAAAGAGAGATAAATAGAGAAGGAGAAAGAGAGAAAGAGAGAGAGAGCGTTACAATAATTCAACAGAGGTCAAATTATAAATAGAGCTTATGAAGGAGTTATCTTTTTGCAAGGTTTGTAATTGAGTTTCAACTATGGGTATAGTAATATAAACGTCGTCGTTAAAAGTAAGGAGGCGTTAAAGTTATTTAAATGACGTAAAGTATGAGTTTGTCACACAGGTTTGTTTTTGGAGACACATTTGTGCTACAAGCCACCGGCAGATATTTTGCAGGGCTAGAAGACAAAGATGTGGCTATGCAGAGCGTAAACAACCCCTTTATTCGTTAGTTTGTTTGGCATTTCAATGTTATCGATCGGACAAGGTCATATTTTAAAAATAGATGTGACAGGTGATAATGTACGCACAAACGAAAGTAGAACGCTGTTATACAGATGTGTTCTAGTAAAATCCTGGATTTAGTTTAATAACATAATGAACATCATCATCATCATCATCATCATCATCATCATCATCATCATCATAATGTATTTAACGTCTGTTTTACATGTTGACATGTGTTGGACGTATTCACTTCACAAATTACGAATAATAAAAGTGCAGTAATAGTATATACAATGTAGTAGATTCAGTTTATTTACTTTAATCGAATACATCTGTGAACAATCTTTTTCGTAGCATAAAATGGTGCGACATATTTTATTTTTACCTACATACGCCGGCGTTTCAAGCATTCGCTCTCATCAGTGTAGGAAGTGACAATTTAAGAAAATTAATTCCTAGTTTACTGCATCTCCTGACAGCTGTTTCACTCGGAGAAAATCATTATACTTTGTTATTAGCACAACAAAAGAAATGTTTACACGTCTGTGATAGTTTATAAAAATGATATGAAGACAGCGATGCCCATTGGCCACAGGAGGAACAGAATGTCTGATCTTCAAGTTTGTGTGAAGATCGCCACAACGTTCCATGTATTTTTCCTCAAATCTAATCAATTTATCTTATGCACTTTTTGTACTGTTCGTGTGATATTTTATGATGTTCTTCTTTAATTATTGTTCCGCTACGGTTGTTACTTTTACATATGGTAGAGAAGAATGTCGGACTATCCCTACCTTGAGTCCTGGGTATGACTTTAAAAGAGATCCAGTGGTAAGCCCTCCATTCGGGAGCTGTGGGGAATGTGGAGGTGCACCTTAGTTGTCATTGCGCCTAGGTCCACTCTGGCCCAGAGTGGTTGTATCTATAAGGGCCTTATCTATGGGTCAAATAGAACCTACTGGCACTACCAAAGAAGGCTATCTGAATTTATTGACAAAATGCACCAAACATTGATTTTTTTCTTTGTTTTTTTCTTTGCAAAACTCAATCATGTTCTGCAAAATCCAAAACAAAAACCAACCATTTCCCTCCCTCCCTCCCCTTTTTCCTCTGCTCTCACGTCTCTCTCCCTTCTCCCTTTCACTCAACCAAGCACCTTGAATAAATATTTAAACATGTAAAGAACTTGAAACATTAAAAAATTTCTCCAAAATGACCGTATTCGGCATTAAATAACTTGAAAAGGGTTGATATGCCATAAAATAAAACAACCAAATGTTAATAAATTGACTTGATTCGGCATTAAATAGCCGAAAATGGCTTGATATGCTGTCAAACAAAACAACCAAACCAAACCATCTCTACCTGGCACAGGGGCTCTTAGCTTTATGCCGGGGTGAAGTGCTGTTCTATTTGCTTCAAAGCGGCCATCCTAGCAGACGTTACCTTCTTCGGTACTTCTGATGGGTCCAATAACGGTAAATGTTGCACCCATCCGGAGAGCCTCGTTTTTGAAAAGCGTGATTCCGCACCATGTTATTGCTAAAGCTGTACAACTTTTCGTAAAGAAAAAAAAACGTAAAGAAAAACCAGTAAGGATTGTGATGGCTTGAACAGTATATTTCTTACTACAATATTTGTGTAAGAGTTTTCTTAATCATTTCAGAATGAATAGCAACTTATCAAGGCTAAAAGTCACTCGAGAATAAGAACTAATGAGATGGATAGGTTGATAGTTTAATGATGAAGAATATTGGGAGAGAACTGAAAATAATGATTCCAATAAAGTAAATTTGATTACGTACGAGGACGATTTCTGGCAGGCATGTGTAGACGTTGGATTTAAAAATGGTAATTTTGTTAACCACAAGGAAGAAATAACACGGTAACGGGTTTCAAAGACTTAAAGTTCCCGGAAAGAAACCTTGTTCATGTAAATTTCCTTTGAAACCAGACAGATAGACAAAGGAACTTACTTTCTTTGCTTTTGGGCTAAAAAGAATTCTTGCTCTTAATGTTTTACAACGTAGATGAACCTCAGACCAAAACTGTCCATGAAAATAACGATAGAGTGGAGAAAGACTCACAACGTCTTTCATGTGCCAGAGGGGATGTAAGGAAGATGAGAAATCATCCCCAGTATATTGCAAGTCAATTTTGAACTCGCAAATATAAGAAAATGTATACTGAGTGTAACTCTCCCATGTTGTGGCAATACTGTATCATAGAACGTAACTGCGTCTTATACATAGTGAGAGTATTGCATATGGAGTCATATACTTTCTGGAGCACTAGAATAACCCAGCCATGTTCTCAGCAACCTTTCAAGGTAAGCGTGCAAAAAAACAGACCCATAGACATGTCTTCTTATAGAAATGCTTGGGCTCATATTATTTAAGATGCATCTATACCAATAATGAACATGTCATCTAAGTAACACTTTTTTATGAGAAAGTAAACAGTTCAAATATAAATAATAATATTGATATTGGGGGTGTAGCAAGACTTTCTTGATTTTCCTCAATTTTCCGAAGCAACGCGGTGGCACGTTTTCCGCTAATTTTATATAACCTGCATCAACTTAGTATATACGTTTAACGAGAAGAATGCTGTCACATTAGAGCGAAAAAGACACAACGAACAGCCTATCGACAGACGGACAAACCTTCAGAGAGAGAGAGGGACGAGGACGCAATCTAAACATGGTTTAAGTCAATATCGAATCGAACAGCTTAACACGACTCAATGAGTTCTTCTAGGAACATAAATAAACGGATTGTTCTGATTCGACACATTTAATTTTATTGATTGGTCAATTTATGGGTGATTCTTATTGGCTGTTATACAACGCTTTTGATTGGCTGATGGAATAAATCCTCAATTAAACTCATCGTCGGTCTGGTTGCTTTCTTGACTAAAAGCCAATGATTCTGGCTTTTTATCGCTACGTTCTGATTAGAATCGCCTTTGATCTTTATCGGGAAAATGTCTTTATCTCAAAATGCCAATAACTTTAGAGGTTTTAAGGACAAAAATTTGCTTCATTTGTCCGTCTTCATTGGGATGAAAACATCTACTTCTATCAGTGAATAGTCGGCTGATAGTATGTAGTTACCGTATTTAGATTCGTCTCTTTCGTTTGTACAAAATCTACAAATGTAATCTGATGAATCTAAATGAAATTGAAAAGAGATTTCAGTCATAGACAAAATCATTGATTAACTTCTGAAAAAGTTCCAGTGAGATCTTTTCGATATGCATCTATTTTTCAAGGCTTGGAAAAAACTAACTACTTGAGAGGAAGAAAACTAAATTAGATACGATAAAAAGATAAGCAGGATCTTTGAAGATATTATCTATCGTTTTCGTACCAGCAGATAGTCTTCTCAGTGTTGATACATACAAACACATATTTCTCTCTTGGGAATATATATATATATATATATGTATATATATATATATATATATATATATATGGGGAAAAAAAAAAAAACAAGAATATTTTTTTAATATATTCATCAATGTTTCGTCTTTATGGTAAGAGTTCCTCAGGATGTTAATGTGAAGAAAAATTTCATGCAAGTACATCGAAATTTTGGCTTGACATGATAGGGTGATAAAGGAAAAGTAGTGGCCGTGGCTACTGTGATCGCTGGAGGAGAGTCCAGGCTGAGAGAAGTCAGTGGTGACGAAGAATCAAATTATCATCCTGAGGAAGACTTACAATAAAGACAGAACGCTGATGAATATATAAAAAAAATCTATTGTTTTATTTTCCTTTTTCCATTTCCAATTACGTAGGATTACTTTCATCCTTTCTCATATATATATATATATATATATATATATATATATATAAGATGATGTAGTATGCTTAAGGCATTGTGTGTAATATGTATATAGTACTGTAAAAGAAGGCTATTAGAATGAAAAAAATAAAAATGTCAGTTTTAAGACGGGGGTAAAAACCAAGTGATTTTATTTTAGTATATCTTATTTCTTTAGCCAAAACTCCTACACATATTTAATGTGCGTTGCCGTGTTAGTCCCATGATATATTTCGAGGTAATACCTCTTTAACAAAGTAAAACCTCTTAATATACGTGTATATATATATATATATATATATATATATATATATATATATATATATATATATTATTATTATTAAAAATGATGAGGATTTATTTAGTATTGGATACAAAGACTTTGTAAGCTTTATATTAGTTTTAGGATAGGAATACATAAGAATGGAACGTTCCTACATTGTTAGTAGTAGTAGTTTTTTGTGGATGGGGTATATAAATACTTTTGGGGTCTTACATTGTATTATAAAGTTGAATGCATATATCGGGATATTTTTCTCCGTGTTATATATATATATATATATTACTGAAATAATCGCAATCCGTCTGACTACGCATTGTGCTAGGGTTAAGCCAGTAAAAAAAAGACAAGACATAAAATGTGTATCTTTTTACAAGTTATCTTTACTATTTCTCTCCCATCTTCCTTTCCCTCTTCAGCTATGTATTAGATAGTATTACTAGTTGTGTAGATATTTTCATTTATTGATGTACATAATGGACTCTTCATACCTTGAGATTGTAGTTCGTTTATTAAGAGCCAGAAGTAATATAACTGGAAGGGTGACAGAAGCGAGAGAGATAGCCACCTTTTAAAATAGGACATTAATACAACAAATATAGTGATAAAGGTGAGAGCGATAGACAACACTTAGTAAGCGATTTCCTGCACATTACAGCTCATCAGACAAATTAAAATTGTTTTTACACATAACTCAATTCTAAAATTAAGGAATATTTAAAACTGTATTTTGTTTCATTAAAGTATATATAATTAAATTATTTCTGAAATTAACGTTGATTCACTCATTTTTAAAAAATAATAGTAAATAAGAAATTGAAGAGAAATTCTGACTAAACGTTATTTTAAAGAATACTTAATAGTTTAAAGTAAAAAAATACATGTACACCAGATGGGATACAATTCATAACAGTATTTATGAATTCCGAAACTGAGCAGAAGGAAGACATTATACCTTGTACACAAACGTTCAATGTTTCTTTAAATAAAGCTTTATAACACTAATAAGTAACAGTTTACTCTAATCTATGCCTTTTGGTCAAGATCAAAGTGTAGTATCTGTTCCGATGTATACTGCACCCCATAGACTGGAATTGTCTTGGCCTTTGGGGGTTGATTTACGCCGGTCTATGGGTCTGTCCACCCTCCCAGACTTCGTCTCCTCTCTTTGGGGAGGAGTAAGTTTATTGCTTACTGACTGAGGCGCTACTACCGGGGAATGCCGACAGGGCTACCCAGGCAATTTTTAATGGCAAGGGTGCTCACCTCTCGGGCGCTGGCTTTTCAAACCCCACTTTCTCGACCCGACCTTGGGTCACATCTTACTTGTGGGAGTAAGATAAAACTGGCCTTGTGCCTAACTCATGGAGAGGAGTAAGTAAATACTATAATCTATTGGAGTTTAATACTTTATTCATTCTTCAAATAGGTTGTAATATATTTCGAAATTGTGTTTTATTTCTACCGTAATGTGTAGCAGCTTCTATGAAGAGAGTCCACCTATATTTCCGATCCGTGACATTGGACTTTACAAACCATGTTGCATCCATCGTACATTTCCTAACTGATGTATTCATTTGATTCTTAGTATCTTCTTTGCTCAGAAGTATCCAAAAGGGGGGACTTGTCAGTAGCGATATCGAGGAAATAGCAGACAAAGTTAATACTCAAAGAAATCAAATGTTCAGAAATAACATGAATGGACATCAAAAGTCCTTTTGCAAGAAGCATTTAAGCACCAAGGAGAAGTCAGTCAAAATTAATTAAAAACAAATACAATATGTATATTTTAATTCAGACAAATCAGGTATGCACTTAGATTGATATTAAGACAAATATACATTATATGTTCTATTTAAACGTCGACTTTCAGACGGAGGTAACACACGTTAAGACAAAGACACATAAGCGTTTTCTAAGAACATTTGAAATAGGGCGTTATACAAATTTATGATATGATATATATATATATATATATATATATATATATATATAATTGTTAATATTAGCTTGATGAGCTTCTACTTTTTTACCATAATCAAGGGAGGCACGAGAGCGCTCTATCCCTTAATAGACACAGGAATGGCCTGTGCTGGAAATCTCATTTCTTTGATCAATCATAACTCAAAAACCAATCAACGAAATTAGTTAAAACTTTGCACAACATTTTTATTTAATAGGTTCTATAAGTGTGTAGAATGTCAGCATCATTAGTCAAGGCAACCCAGAGATCCAGAAAGTTCAATCATGAAATCATGTTATCTGTGTGTACGTACGTACGTATGTGCCACCCTGTATCTCATCAACTATTTGATGGATTCAGCTGATTTTTGGCAGAGATAGAGATTCTATGGTCTAGTTTATGGCATTTTTATTTCAGTTTACCATATACCTTGATTAGTCAAACTGCAAACTATGTCAGTAATGAGAAGGCATTGTATTGAGGCATAGCCTTTACAAAAGTAGTGACATTCCATGATAAATGCGTGGATACTGAAATTATATGGCCTTAATAGGGTTAAGATGAAAATTCATATACACAAATGTACAAAAGCAAGAATATTCCCAAATTTTGACACTTTTATTGTCATTAAGGGTATGCGAGCACAACAGGGCTATGTATTTTACTGGTAGTCTTTTTCTTCAGCGCATCTCACACACTTCATCCACTCATGCATAGAGATGTATACTGTAGTGATGTGATAATGAAATGGTTCGGTTGATATGTAGTTATACCCTTAATTAATGATCATAAAAGTGTAAAAATGTTCATCTTATCCCTATTAAGGGCATATGATTTCAGTATACTGGCATTATTCATGGATTATATATAGTTTCACTATATACATATATATATATAGAGAGAGAGAAAGAGAGATAGAGAGAGAGATAGAGAGAGGGTTTAAGCTACAAAATTGCATGTATTATATTGGTCGAAGTAATTCTGTAAGAAACGGTTATTTAGAACCAAAATCGTATAAAGCACAATACCTCAAAAAACGTGTTAGGTTCGCCTGATTAATAACTAACAGCGTGAAATCTATGGCTATAACTGACTTGGTAAAATGTACTTTTCTTAATTATATATATATATATATATATATATATATATATATATATATATATATATATTCTAAAGTGTCTCTGTGAACCTATTCGAGCACTGTTGGAAAGATATAAACTAAACATTCACCTACAAGCCTCAGTACAATGCTTTGACTTTGTCGTTGAGTACTATCGAATGTTAGGATATTTATGCTCGCCACTTTCAGTGTAAATATCACTTTATTTCTCTATTTTTACGTAAAAATTATCGTGGCCCAATGGGACTAGGTGAACGCTTAGAGATTCACGGTGTCTCTGTGAACCGGGTTCACGCCCTATGACCGTCTGAGATTGTTATTGCCCTGCGCTGATAGGAGCCGTAAGCTCGAAACGGTGTCTAACGTAGGTAAAATAGTAAACAATAATTTAATATTATATATATATATATATATATATATATATATATATATATTCTGAGGTATGGTTTATCTACATCGGCTAAGGATAATTATTATCACATTTCATGTTCCTAGGTTTAAAAGCCTGAAATTAATTATCGGACGCACTATTACATATCACACACGCCAGACATAAGTAGAGATACATACAGGTACGTTCATTGATTTTTATTTGTAGGTTATTTCGTGTGCTTGTTGGCTTGTGTTCTGTGCGTTTGTTTTATTTGTATACACGTGTGTGTGTGTTATTATCCTCCCTCTCCCTCTCCCCCTCTCTCTCTCTCTCTTTCTCTCTCTCTCTCTCTTTAACACCATTACATGAAGGTAAAGCCTTTACACGACAACGGATGTTTTAGGCAATTCAATTATCAATAAAACAGACTTGCGTTATTTTATTTTTGTTTTGAACAAGAGACTTGACAGAAAATAATTATCAAACGATCCGAATAAACAATACAACATTTTGAAGTATTTAATTTCAAAAACATCCTTCAAAATAAAATCACAATATAATTGAAGTAATGATTAATGAGCCATGTGCACATATCGTTTTGGTTTTTAGGTGTGTCTATGCATCTATATAGAGGATCTGTCTGTTGATCTGTCACGCTGAAGTTTGAAATGACATTTTCCTTTTTTTGTTATGATTATACTTGTAATATAATATTTATCGGTTTGTCAGGTTTTAGTTTGAATATCATATTCGTTGGTTGGTTAAGCTTTAATTTGAAAAAAAAAAAACATTTTTCATTCATCTCTTCCCTTTATGTTTGAAATTATATTATCGTTTTTCTGTATAGCTCAACTATGCAATACATTTTTCGTCGATCTATCATGCCTAAGTTTGAAATATCTGTTTTACCTTTTTGTCGCGCTTAAGTGTATAAGAGCAGTTTCGTTGGTCTGTCAATATTATGCTTGAAAAATCATCTTTTCTGTCTGTCAGACGTAAGCGAGAATAGAATTTTCGCTGGTTGGTTAAGCTTACATTTTAAAAAGCGTTTTCGTTAATTTAGTATGCATATTTTTTTAATGGTGTCATGGCTGGTCTGTCACGCCTAATTATGCAATACATTCTTCGTCAGTTTATCATGGTAAAGTTTAAAAAACATGTGCGTCATTCTGCCACGCTTAAGTTTGAAATAGCATTTTCGTCGTTTTTTCACACTTAAGTGGGAAGTCGCGTTTTAATCGCTGAATGCGTAAAAATTGTATCTCTAAGGAATATGCGTTGTTGATTTTTTTAAATTCCAATATAAAGTCGTCTTTCTCGATTATCCAATAACAAAACAAAGAATTAAAGACTGACGTGTAAAAATAACTGAAAATAATTAAATTCGAAATTACTTCTACTGTGTGTTCTTCTATGTCCATTGTGCTACACAATGGTGGCTAATCGGGTCAATATGTTTCCGGCTATAAAGAGTGGGTTTATATTTCGTGAAGGCCAATATTTTAATCTTGGTCTGATATTTAGAGTAAGAGAAGAAATTGTCAGAGATAATCTTTCTGAAGATGCCCTTTGCAAGTACTTCAGTAACATCTGCTGATCCACACATACGTTGACACAAAGAAACAACTGCCCCTGTGCGGAGGTTGAGTTTTCAATCATGTGGCGAATGTCACCGGAAAGCTTATGCTATAATAAGTTATTTTTTATATTCCTTATTCATAACAACTGATTTATTCATAAGAATAAATAAAACAGCAAATGAAAATACTTGTCGCACGATCGTTACTGACTCGAACTGTGACTCAGTCTCCTGTGTTCGAGTGTTGTCGGAAATGATTCATGTAACTTTTCGCATACTTTCATGAAGGTATGAACCCACATCCAGCTCAGAGTTAATTAGAAAAGTGGAGAGACAACTGGATGTAACTTCAACCTTAAAGTCTCTCCTAAATTAAATGTGAAAGCTAATCAGTGTACTTCTAGTTTCCATATGGTGTTCTAGCTGACCTAGGACTTACATCGCTACTATAAAGATCCAACTTGCAAACTATATCCGCAGTTGAAAAGTATATTGTTTGAGATGCCATCAATAAGGGATATTCTATACTTATGGTGCCGTACCTAGAACGAACATTTGGACTCTCGCATTCTCAATAAATACTGGACGCATAACGCGGCTCAGTTGTTGATCTCCACAGGTCTACACTGGCAGTCAAGACTGATTAACTACGTTTCTTGTTTATCTGTTGTATATATTTTTTCCAATATATTTGTTTAACCTAAACACCGTATCCGTGTTCTTATTTCGGCCTCTAAACAAGCCCACAACAGTTATGATATGTCCTTTCCTTGTGCCATAGGGTTACGTTATTCTTTCAGGTCTGTTTCTCTTGTAGCTAATATGCCCCAATGGAGAAGCGTAACCGCACCTATCTACCAGGGCATTACATTAATGTATAAGACGCAACTAAAAATCCCACTTCAAAATATTTATATAATGCATGATTAAACCAGCTATTCATGTAAATGCAGGTATATAATCTTATATTTGATGATAGTTAAGGCACAAACTGCTATTATCAGTTAATCATATAACTTTGATATCCATAAATATCTCGCTACCCATAAAAAACAATCCAAGGTTTGCCTTATTTATATGTTTAGTAGTATTTAATAGAAATGAAATAATAAATAACTTCTAATAGTGCCAAAAATCAAATCAGAGAAGCGTAGAAGCATGTGTTTGCGAGAGGCGAAAGTAGTGGATCACGTGATAAAAAAGGAGATTAAGGGTTTATTTTAGGAGCGAGAACAAACACACCCGTGTCATGTAGCTCAGGTCAGTATAGCCCGTATCTAATTTTGTCCAGGCTAAAGTTTAATAAAGAACAACATGTATTGTCTAAAATCGTCGTGAGGAATTAATCTCCAGTTCCGCCTAAGAGAAACGGTCAAGTAAAGTAGATCTCTTATATATTTGTCTCATAATGTCAGATTGTGTAAGTGGGTTGTAGTATTAGTTTTCTGCCGTTTCAAAAATCAACTCGGGTGAAGGTGACGTCAGACGCGGATAAGATTACGATGACTTCCGTTTCTTTATCTTGATATCTTTCTATCTCTTTATTCTTTTTTCGTCTATCGGACTTCGCCAGAGACGAGCACGTTTACCAACAGCTGGTGTATAAACCGCTTGGAGAGTGCCCCAATAACAAATCAGGTAACCGTAGGAACAGTTGTTGATCATTTGAGGACTGTTTTTATTACAGACCGTTTAGCGCGTTCAAAGTCTAAAATGGCGGATTAGAAAATCATTTCACTACTTACTATCATCATTACACTCGTCATCAGACGAGAACCAAGTCAATTCATAGCGTCGGTTGATTGTAATTGGTATCTCTTTAGTAGTTTAACAATGAGATCATTATCATCCTTGATGTAGGCATCATTATTTTATTTGAGTTAAAACGATAAAATTTAAAATAATAAAAAATTAAAAATAAGGATACAAAAAGAGTAATATGGGGTTCGGGGCTTGAAGCAGATTTTTCATTAATGTCAGCGCAACGCACTGGATATCTGCTAGTATATAATGTAGGCTTAAACATAATGTACTGACTTAAATGAATTACATTACGTGCCAGTTTTGTTCTAGTTAAAAAGTCAAAGGACATATACAGTAATTATAATAGATTGTTAAAAACAGAAAACAATATTTTCAGATGTTTTCACACGCTGATAAGTAAAGCCTTATAAATGTCCTCCTCGGTTTAAAGTGTTTACGTCACATTGGCTGAAGTTGACAGCTCTCCAGTTAATGTCGTTCCGCTGGACAGATATCGTCTATCATTGTTCATAGCTATGGATATCCCATCATCAGCTTTTACCGTTCTCACCTTAAAGGAATCAATATGGCCACACTGTACGCTGACGATAACGTATGGTTTAAACACGAAGGCGCTGGGTTGAAAAAGAAAATAAACTTGGTTGAAATACAAGCTTTCTGATTTGTGTTGTCAACGATTTCTACTTGAAGCGTAGGCGGCAATCTGATATTTAAAGTTAATAAAAAACGGCAGTTAAACATGAGGGGTCAGTGCTGGGTTTAGGGGTTTGGAGTGACGAGACGTATATCTATAACTGGGCGAACCGTTTTCGGATACTGTCTGTTTTATAGCACAGCTTTCGTCTGGAACGTGTTTAATATTCACGTCGTCTTCCTCGTTATTTACGAATTATATTGGGAGAAACGATCGTCAACAAAATGGTATCAAGCGATTTAACATACTGTGTAGCATTGCCTACATTTTCACACTTATTTACATATACATACACTAGAGGGCGCTCGGACCTAATTATTCTTTTTTTCGCTACGATAGGGGTCGCTAGTATCTGTACTATAAAAGCCGAAACACAAATACATTCTATTCCCTTCCTTACTTCGCCCGAAACTTATGCGCTAAAGCACGCACAATGTACAAGTTATGTAAGACACATTCTTTTAACTTGTTCACGCGCTCCTATACATATTATTTTCGAACTTTTTGGTTAGATCTATGCATTTTTACGCAAACAAAACAACTGGGATCGTACTTTTTGAGGTCCGCGGTAAATTAATGTAATTTCTAACATGCTGCCTTCATTTTTTCCTTTGTTTAATGTATTTGCTTATACAATAAGATATATAAGGACGGGCGTTGGCCCAGAAGTCACTAACTCTGCAATTGTTACTCATTCATACTTATTGAGATTGGGTATCTATAGCGAAAAAGATTATACGTACCTCGCAATAAAAGACTACATTTTATACGAAGCATTTACAGCACTTTTGGGGTTTTCCGGCTCGAATCGAAACCATTAGAGATGCCCACTCCCTAGTTTTATTTTTTCTTAAGACCTGGCAAATTATGTTAATTAGATACCTATTTACTTTGCTCTCACTTAAATTCCACTCCCACTTTGAGATTGGCTGGCTTGTTTTTGCTTCTAGACAAATCGGAAGGAAGTAAGGGCTCTACTCTTAAAAAAGATTGTTCAGTTCTGACTAACCTGCTTCTAATATTCTTTTAGATTTGGGGGGGGGTTCTTTCTTGAGTTTTCATGTTGTTTCACGCCTTTATTTTTTTAATGTAATTGTAAATATTTTTTGTAAATAAAATTAATTTGAACGCATTGCGAATATTTAAAGTAGATAGTCAATAAAATAAATCTGGTATCGTGGCGACTGCAGAAGTAAAAGTATAGTAGATTCGTATGAATCATCACGGTACAACTTTGCTGATCGGCTTGATTCTGTGGTTGACATTTTTGCAGGAGGAACCACAAAATGATTGCCAATATCCGTAAGGGAAAGTGATTCTATATAACCGACTGGATTCGAACTTGGCACACCCAGGTCGTCATCGGGTCGTTATCCACTTAACCACCATCACCTGCAGGAGTAAAAGTGATAGACAATTGATGAGAGAACGAAAGAAAGTCTTTCGACTAATGGCTTAAAATGCGTCTATTTAAAAGTACGTATGACAAAG
This sequence comes from Sepiola atlantica, assembly GCA_963556195.1. NCBI lineage: Eukaryota > Metazoa > Mollusca > Cephalopoda > Sepiida > Sepiolidae > Sepiola > Sepiola atlantica. The sequence goes on from OY744522.1 coordinate 183,824,198, forward strand.
GATAACCGATGACGCACATTTTTGGTGGCCTTATACCTATTTTGTAAAATGCGTTTACCTTTATTGCAAATATATCATTTAAAGTGTAATATTTCCTCTTATCTCAGTCAGTTGAGGAACAGTCTTCTAAACTTGGATAATTTCTTTTTTTCTTCACACATTCTGACTAACCATGTTTGAAGAGCTGGATATAGTCCACATCGAAATACAACCTTATAGCTAACTCTATGTTCGTATAGATGTAAGTAAATGAGTTCATATTTTTTATAAAATGTCCAATGTATTATTTTTTTAATAACGATAAAATAGGTAATCATTAAATTTGTATTAAATAATTTATTCAATAAATGTTATACTTTATAAGGAATACACGTTTTAAAAGTAAACATCAGCGTGTATTTTTATTCTGCTCTATACTGATGAAAACGACACTGTTAATCCTTTCGACCACAAATCAACTTACTTATAGCCATAAGCAACTGACATACAATATCCTCTGGAAATCAGATTTAATAATTAGCTTGGATTAAATTAAACATCGACCAAAGCCAAATTATGTCTCGAAATTGAAATTGAACGTAACGTACTAACTACTAATTGAAATTGAAAGTTACGTACAAACTACTAATTGAAATTGAAAGTTACGTACAAACTACTAATTGAAATTGAAAGTTACGTACTAACTACTAATTGAAATTGAAAGTTACGTACTAACAACTAATTGAAATTGAAAGTTACGTACTAACTACTAATTAAAATTGAAAGTTACGTACTAACTACTAATTGAAATTGAAAGTTACGTACTAACTACTAATTGAAATTGAAAGTTACGTACTAACTACTAATTGAAATTGAAAGTTACGTACTAACTACTAATTGAAATTGAAAGTTACGTACTAACTAGTAATTGTAATTGAAAGTTACGTACTAAATACTAATGAAATTGAAAGTTACGTACTAACTACTAATTGAAATTGAAAGTTACGTACTAACTACTAATTGAAATTGAAAGTTACGTAATAAATACTAATTGAAATTGAAAGTTACGTACTAACTACTAATTGAAATTGAAAGTTACGTACTAACTACTAATTGAAATTGAAAGTTACGTACTAACTACTAATCGAAATTGAAAGTTACGTACTAACTACTAATTGGAATCGAACGTTACGTACTAACTACTAATTGGAATCGAACGTTACGTACTAACTACTAATTGAAATTGAAAGTTACGTACTAACTACTAATTGAAATTGAAAGTTACGTACTAACTACTAATTGAAATTGAAAGTTACGTACTAACTACTAATTGAAATTGAAAGTTACGTACTAACTACTAATTGAAATTGAAAGTTATTTACTAAATACTAATTGAAATTGAAAGTTACGTACTAACTACTAATTGAAATTGAAAGTTACGTATTAACTACTAATTGAAATTGAAAGTTACGTACTAACTACTACGAGATGGATTGAAATTGGGGAAAACATATCAATGTCAGAAAATAGGAAAATTGGGAGCAACAAACAGTTGTATGAACATTAAAATAATGATAGTCACAAGAAATCTAAACAGTTCAAGAGATAAAGGTACTTCTCTAGATTAGGACTCGAGCTAATTTTAACCCAAACACCCTAATGCTAACCCCAACACTAAGCCTAAGTCGAACCTCCACTCTGACCCTAACGACGGGGTCAAAGAGAGCTTGGGTCATAATCTGAAAAAGCACCGAGATAAGGGGGCAACGCTTACTTGGCGAGACGATAGATTCAGTTCTGCTTGATTGTGCACGTCTCTGTTGGGTGATTCTTCATGGAGCTGATTGTGTGCGGATTATGGTTAATTAACAAATTAATTAACGAAAAGGTATTTCTACATGACATGTATGCTGTTTATTTACTAATATCATGTACCTTACTATTCTGTGCGTGCATTTTGAACTCGTGAACACTTGGTAGTCTACATCGTGTGGTTGTGTTCCCCGGGGCCATTTTAATACACATCACACTTCTATAGTTAGTTCGTAGCATTATAGTTGCCCAATAATTTGATCCAAACAGATTTTCTTGATGGCGGCTCATCACATAAGGATCTGGAGTCTGGTTTTGTAGATGGCACGTAGTAGTATTTCGTTTGCTCTCCTTTTTTCACATCGTTGTCGTCGTCTTAATAACAGTAGTGACAAAAGTTATTACTAGAGAGAGGACACGAAGATTTGTGGTTTAACAATACTTTCGTGATCGTTGCTTTTATTTACCAATATAAAGCTTACATACATAAACCCTACAAAATAGTGAAACAGCTGTCCCAAAGACGTGTCTATCTTCCTTCCCTTTTCTTTCCCTTTCCTTCTCATCCCCTCTCTCTCTCTCTATTTCTTTCTCTTTCTTTTTCTTACACACTCTCCGTTTTTCTTATATATATATATATATATATATATATATATATATATATATTTATTTAAAGTAGAGACGTTTTTCCCCTGTACCTTCTCGGAGTATAGGAAAATAACCACATGCATCACATGCTACTAAACTCACCACTATACTACACTTATTCACTCGAGCGTGTTTTAGTAAATTTGTTATTATTTTTTTCTGCATAACACTAAATGTTACATTTAGCCCACCATCCACGTCTCCCCGAAAAATCAACCCTATATAGGTGGTAGCAAAAATGTTCTCCCTAACAAGTATGTACTGTCACTCTACTTATCGACACCGGGAACTAATAAACACAGTTTAATTTTCACAAAACACCCAGTTCTTATTTATTATTTGCCTAGTATTAATTTACTACATAATATAAAGCAATACGCAAAGACTTAATGACCGCTCCCGTTCACTCCGATGACTTTCCGCGAATATAAGATTACGTTATTTCAAATTCTACCTATGACTTCTACATCTATATTCATTCCGGAATTAAGCGAATGAAATTAACGAACACAGTTCCTGCAACATTCATTCATTCAACATGGCGGCTACAATTTCTGTATCGAATCGACTTCCTATTTTATTCAATAATCACCAAGATACTGGTAGACCCCGATACATTTACATTTTCAAAATCATACACCTTTAACACGCATATTATAGAAAACTTGCCCAAATCCAGTCATTTTCATCATCTACGAATGACATAAACCGTGTCATTGCTGAATCTTAACATAACACGCATGCCCATAATAAAGCTTAGCTTAATTGAGCTATTTTCACATGTATTTTTAACTCTAAACGGTTGCGCAGTGGTTAGGAAGGCAGGTCTCATGATCGCTAGTTTCAGCGTTCGATCCTATTCTACTATACCACGTTTTTTTTTAATTCATAGCATTCGCAAACACGGTAGAGGGGGGGGAGAGAAAAAACAATAGGCCGTTTCTTTTTTATTCGATGTCATGCAATAGGTAGTACTTTCTCCCGTGCAACGCCGGGCGACGGGTCCCGCTAGTATATATATAAAGTTCCGAAAAGAGAGATATATGTTATCAGCTGATATGCTACTAGTCCCTATCGACTTCATGCTTATGACGCAATATTTTTAATTTCTGATGGAATTTTCTATGTTCTCTTTACTCTAGCCTTATGTAAAAATTCTGTTTTAACATTATTTTTACACTCTCATACAATATTTCGGTAACATGACACACCACTACATGTCGATAGAGAGCTTACGGAACTATCAAAAACTTTATAGTTCTCCCTTGCATGTTGGTAAATTTATTTAGAAAGTTATTGGCTATTAAGGTATTTTCTGTATTCGACTATATTCTGTAGAAAACCGGTTTTCAACCTTGTATTTATCTAGTATTATGTTTGTCCAGAGAGAAAAAAAACAACATCAAGTCGGTATCTTCAGTTCAGATCTAATAAAACTATTCGTTGGGTCATTGTTGAAGGTGTTTAAAAAGTACAGCTGCGTTTACCTCTTTTGGTCGAAATTCGAATTCACAAGTTCAAAGCTTAATTAACAATCTGAATGCTCTCACAAGAGCCCACCCCCGCGCAGAAACGCGTACTCTGTTCTGTGCTCAACATAAAACAGATCCAACTTTCCCCATCACTGACTCTATTTAGCGAGCGTGAATAATTATCGTGATACGATTCTGTGCCCAAACACACAAGACCTTTTTTTTATTTTCAATGGCGAGTATCTCTTTTTGAACAAGGAAAGAAGAAATAGATAAACAAATAACGAAAATAATAAAATAAAAAGAACGGATAAATAAATGTAAGGGATACCTGAGAAAAATCTGTATTGGAAGGGGTAGACACAGGTAACACACGCACACGAAAAAGCTAATGGATTCACCTAATGGAAACATTCAGATTAGTGACACCTTTAGGTAAGAATGATTTTATTTTTCGAGGTGTTTGCTTTATTTTTTTCTTTTACGGACTTAAATAAAGGTATAATGTTTATGTATTTGTTTGTTTTTATGTATTTAGCGACCAACCAGCCTGGCCGGTTCGTGTGAATTAATACAAGTTTACAATTAGCTATGGTTACAAATATTTGTAAAGGAGATCTCTTATATTCTAAATATCTAATATAACATTAGAATAATGGTTCAGCGGTTGACAGTGAAATCTTTGTTATTCTTTCTTTTCAATTCCCTCTTTCTAAATGGGTGATCTATTTGAAATGTATAAATAGAGAAGACCCATCAGATGGTTTTAAAGTGATGACAAAATAGATCCGTTCTACTATCAAGGGGACATAACCGTGGCTATAAAATGAAACAGAAAAGAAATACAGATCATAAAGCGATAATTCAGATCAGATATAAAAAAGTTACGCATGCCGTTTATGATTTCTTTGTAATTTTTTTAGGAAACTAAGCATTTACTAGAGATACCCGTAACCATGGGAGTTCTTGGCCTTTTGGCCAAGATCAAAGTGTAGTATATATATATATATATATATATATATATATATATATATATATGGCATTTCAAAAGTCTATAGTGTATCATAGAATTAAATAAGCAAAACCCGTTTTAATGTTAATATAGTTACGATAAATGGAAAAATCTTTCGAACCTACTCATTTTTTTCTTTTGGCTAAGATCAAAGTGTAGTATCTGTTCCGATGGATACTGCACCCCATAGACTGGTATTGTCTTGGCCTTCGGGGCTTGATTTACGCCGGTCTAGGGGTATGTCCTGTGCAGTTCTAGGAGGTCGACCCTCCCAGGCTTCGTCTCCCCTCTTTGGGGAGGAGTAAGTTTATTGCTTACTGCCTGAGGCGCCCCTACCGGGGAATGCCGACGGGGCTGCCCAGGCAATTTTTAAACCCCACTTTCCCGACCCGACCCGACCCGACCTTGGGTCACATCTTACTTGTGGGAGTAAGATAAAAACTGGTCTTGTGCCTAACTCCTGGAGAGGAGTAAATCAATACCCGTAACCCGTTGGATCAAAACCACTGCCATTATTTATTAAACTGTGATTTAATTATATAATTCGTAGACTGTGACCTATTTTTAAGACATTCTTATCTCAGACTACGTTTCTCATCTTGAGTGTTATCATCACAACGTCTCATCCGCTGTAACCTCCGGCCGTCTTCAGTTGTATATCTTCGAATATATTTCTGTCGAACTCGGAAATCTGGAACTAATTTCGAACAGAACGCTTTATTTAATCCGCGTCCGCAAGGACCCGTGACGCAGTCGTTATAATACAAAGTACAAATCAGTTCCAAGTGATAGTTATCTGAAGGATGAAGGTTCAATCCTCGGTGCGGGCGATACGAAGAATTGCAAATTACTGAACACTTATCCCAGTCATGGCTAACGTAACAATAGCATGATACCCCCGTGGTTTAAATAAAGGGTTCCATTCGAAATTACGTCCAGATTCCCGAGTTCGACAGAAATATTCCCGAGTTCGAAGAGATACACCTGGAGAAGGCCGGAGGTTACAGCAGCCGAATCGTTGTGATGATAACACTCAAGATGAGAAATGTAGTCGGAATAACCCAAAAGTATACGAATTATCAATATTTATGATTATATGACGTTTACTATATGACTTGATATATGGAATATGGATAAATATATGGAATATATTTGTTTCATATATATATATATATATATATATATATATATATATATATAAATTATTTATATTATATTATATTATAATATTATTATTATATAATTATTATTATATATATTATTATATTATTATTATTATTATATATTAATATTATATTAATATTATATTATTATTATATCAAATTATTATTATTAAATATTAATATTATATTAATATTATATTATTATATCAAAATATTATTACATATATTATTATTATATCATTATATGATATTATAATAATTATTTATATTATATAAATATAAATATATATATTTAGATATTTGTTTATATCACTCTTTCAAAATGGAATAAAAATATGGAATATATATAATTATATGACTTTCACTATATATCACAACACTTAAGATGAGAAATGTAGTCGGAATAACCCAAAAGTATACGAATTATCAATCTTTACCTAAAAAAATCCAAAATATAATATTCTTATTTCATAACTAGAACTTCAAAATAAGACATGTGCCGTCTTATAATTAACCTATGACTAATAGCGTATATAAATAAGCAGCATATTAAAAAAGATGGGGTGTCTATTGTGTAAAGTTGAATACAGTTCAGATAAGACTATTTGACTTAAGAAATTGGCTCAACTGTCGCATTTGTTCATTTAGATAGCTATTCTATAATATACACTTCTTATTAATTCTTTTTAGAGACATCCTTAGCTGATACCAAACCAATCATTCAATTTCAATTAGCTGGCATCCAACTATATACATCCCTTTGCTATTTCTCGTTACATCGGTGTTAAATCGCCTGAAAATCATATAAAGGTGTACATTATTGCTGTTATTATAATTTTAATATTTACGACGATGTTCTGTCTTTTATCAAAGAATGATTATTTTGTAAAAAGATTCATTGACTATTAAACTTTAATGAAAACTTGGATATGTTCAGCTGTGTACAACGCTCATTTAAAATGTCCTTTATTAACGCAACTAATACGACGTATGTCGGCTCTTCTTGAAATTGTAGTTTGAACACCAGAAAATAAATTATCTTTTTTGCTTATTGTTGTGAAGTTGTCCAACATTAAATAATAAATGAAGGAAGTCAAGTCGAGGGTTGGTTTAACAAGTGTATTAACAAAGTAAGAAAGTTACTAGCACTTGGCTAGACAGTTACAAGACTGTGCTTTGTCTTCTCTGTGTCTCTGGTGACTCGCACTATTTATAGTGACAACCGGTGCAGTTTCTCCTGTGTAAGAACGGCCGGTGTAACACTTATATAAGCGTACGCAGATTTATCTATCTATTTAGGTATATTTCTATCCCTCTGTCTGTCTCCCCTCTCTCTTTCTCTCTGTTTCTTTATATATATATATATATATATATATATATATATATATATTACAAAATGTGTGAAAAAAAGACCAACAGAAAACAGGTTAAAATGCAGGAGAAAAACAAAAACAAGAAAACAAGAAATTTGACCGGTTTCGTTCGTCTTCAGAAAAATGAAGATTTGGAAACAATTTTATTTTGAAGGAACACACATGGGAGAAGGAAAAGATGATCCGATTGGACCATATGCGAAGACTTTTAGCGACATTAAAATATTTTCCGATTAATTCTTAGGGGCTTGCGTTCGATGTATCAATTTCATTGCCACTCCTATGTGTAATAGTTTAGTTTGTGTTTATTTATACTTATATATATTTACATACATAATTGTATGCATGCTTATATATATATATATATATATATATATATATATCTTCCACTTTATGTGTGTGTTATCCAGGCTAGTTTCTCTGTATTCTTCCCTCTTATCGCCTTTACCCCCTCCGCCTACCGCCTCGCCTATACTAGCTCGGTAGGTGCGAAAATGAAAAAGAAAATGAAAATAAATAAAAATATAAAAAACGAATAATAAAAAGGAAATGAAGAAGAATATTCACCTACTTGTCAAATCATATTTCAATGTCGCTAAAACTCTTCTCATATGTGTGTGCCTTCAAAAGAAAATTGTTTCCAAATCTTTACTTTTTCTGAAGTTTATACGAACGAAACCGGTCAAATCTCTTGTTTTTGTTTTTCTGCTGCATCTTAACCTGTTTTCCGTTTTGTCTTTTTTCACACATTTTGTCTACGACGGCATTTCATTTTCATGACTTATCGTGTACCTTACCCCATATATATATATATATATATATATATATATATATATATATATATATATATATATCATATTTCCAGGTATGTTTCTTTATTGTAGAACGCGAGTTTCTCGACGTGAAACTGTTTGGAGAGATCCATGCGGTCGTATCAGCTTTGTTTTTCAGCAGATAGAAAAATAATCTAATGTTAATGCTCCCTGTGAGAAAGATATGATTAACTACCCCAGAAAAAAAGACGTTCGTGTTTTTGGGCGTTTGGAAGGTGGGGGATGGAGGCCCATGTAGGCGCAAATCTACTGCACTCAACCCTGGTACGACCCGTGGCGTTTGTAAACGAGAGAAGCCAGCGATACTCTTTAACTTCTGTTTAGTTTTTGGAAAGCATCTTAAGCAAGCTTTTTTTCTTTTACTATATGGATAACCGCAGTAGAGTCGGATATATAGCTGGCTTGATATATGCATTAATAGATATGTAACATCAGACTGAGGTAGATAAAAAACAACCTATATAGATAGATCGATGTCAGACTGAAATAGATATATAAATAGATTTATGAATTAAAACAGACCAGGATATGGATTCGATAGATTTCAACAAGATGAATTCGATCGATAGTAGTAGTGCGCTATAGATAGACACAGAAATGATATAGATGGATAAACATATTTCAACATATAAAGGTATTTATATGTTTATATATATATATATATATATTAGTAATTCAGGTAAAGTAAACATCTACAGAATAAAAATCAAAAGAATTTTACCCGGTTTATAGAAAGTGCTCAATATGAAATAAAGCTTTTATATATGATTATTTTTATTTATACAGACATGCATATGATTTGCGACACTGGCATTTCGATGTTATAGATCAACAGCTGTTAAAAACTGAGATCTAATCGAGCAGAAACAAAGTCTGATCTTTCCCTTACGTCATGTTTGAAAAGTTTCTCTATAAGTAGTTCACTGATGACAAAAGACCAGTTTAACTATGAGTAATGCGGAATATTTCCGTAAAATAAATCGCGATCTTTCGGTTTACAAAGAGCGTAAAATTTGTAAACAAATGAAGAAATTCAATTAATAATTTAATATAATTTCTTCCACTCCTTGTAACCGGTTTGTAAATTCAGATGTTAATACATTCGACACCTGTTTTAACGGCTCTCGTTGTTGATGCGCTCACTACGGCTAGCCACACTATTGTGGCATTGAACGACGTAACAGCTGTCTGAGGATGACTATATTTTCTCTTTCTCTCTCTCTCTCTATATATATATATACATATGTATATATAATGATTATTTTTATTTACAGACATCTAAAAAATCTGCGACGCTGGCATGTCGATGTTATCGATTAACAGCTGTTATTAAGTGAGATCTAATCAGGCTGAGTTAAAATCCGATCTTAACCTTATATAATGCTTGAAAAGAATGCATTTGTTAGTCTTACCTGAGGATTCACTAGGAGAATTAAACGCGGAATCCTCTGTGTATATTTATTGACATAAATCTATATTTGGTTAGTTGATTACTTAGATCTACTCTAGTCTTGAGTTAATATTGAAAATGTACGAACAGTATAGTATATATCACCTTAGAATATTATACGTATAATATATATATATATATATATATATATATATATATATATATATATGTGTGTGTGTGAGAAGGAGAGGGGAAGAAGGAGGGCATATATTCCTTTTTGTATTAGTTTTTTCATCTTAGGGTGGGTTATATTTGTTGTTATTTTTGGTCGAGTTGTTTCGAGCACCTGCTGATTTTGCGGAAGTTAGCCCAGTCACTAAAAACCTCAAATGACTTGAGAACCTAACCACTCCCCGGAATAACTCAAGATAAAAAAGTAAAAACAAAATAACAGCACAGAGGAGTTTCTCGATGGGCTTGTCTTCTTGAACGGCTTTTTCTCTGGGCTTTTCTTTTTCTTGTCTTATTGAATAAACTTGTGATCCGTACTATGCAAGCCGCATACTAGGGTGCAATAGAAGTGTTCACACGTATCCAACCTTCCCTCTTGTGTAAAAGAGGTTGTTGACATACACCTTCCTATATTTTGGTGTTGCATAATTGGTGTAAAGTTGTAAATATACTTTAAAGAATGGTGCGTCCTGAGTCTTGCAATGACTTTAGTGCAAAACAATAAACTCAATGGAGATTGTTTTGGGGCGGTGTGGACAACAGAGTGAGATCAGTGGAGCATATGTTGCAATATTTGGTCCTGCTGTTTGATATAAGCTCTTTATGATCATATGTTATGGAAGAAAATAAAAAAGAGTCTATAATCCAATAGGACCTGGACTCTCTGGCAAGCTCACAAGTACTTCCACGGAATGTGATCCGAACTTACTGTCGATTAGCAATAGACTACCTCGTTCTCAAAAGTTAAGAAGGTAAAGCCTGAGAGGGTGGACCCTCTTGAACTGCACACGACAATATTTCAGACCGGTGGAATCAGGATCTGAGGTAAAAGAGTGTACCGGTCTAAAGAGTGTAGTATCCATCGAAACAGATACTGCACTCTGATCATAGCCAAAAGGCGAAAGTTTATGGAAACTATAAGGTCGTTAGATATAAAGTGATGTTATGGAAATTAAAATAATTAGTCGCCGTAATGAGTGAAACCATCAACGTATGATCCAGTGGCTTTTCAACCCCCACTTTCCCGACCCGACCTTGGGTCACATCTTACTTGTGGGAGTAAGATAAAACTTGCCTTGTGCCTAACCTCCTGAAGAGGAGGTAAATAAATACTTATAATATAACGAACACTTTCTCTGTATGGATGACTGTCTGTCCGTCAGCAGAAAATTTTTCAATTTCTTTATACTAGCTGGACCCATCGCTCGGCATTGCCCTTAAGAAATATTAAAAAATGAATTAAAATGTGTCTACATCCGACAGAAGGCAAATAGGTCACATCGGACAATTATAATGTTCGGTATTAAATTGTGGAAGGAGGATAGGAGGAAGAAAAGAATGAAGGAAAGAAGGAAGGAGACGACGCTGTAGGAGTCTTCCTGTCCATTCCATGGTACTGGTATTTCCCCAGAATCTTTCTTTATGATTAAACACCTGCTCTATCTATAATAATGGTCACCTTTTAAAATTAAAGAATCCTACAGAACCCTATTTAAACTATTTTTTGTGAGAAAAAAAAATAAAATGAGCACTACTGAAACACGCAAATATAATTAGGGGCCCGCAAAGCACTAATAAGCCATGTGTCTTTGAATAGCAATGACGAAATTCACAATAGTTAAAGTACTACGTATTGCATTGATTTATTTTTAAAATTACAACATAAAAACGTTAAATTTTAAAAATCCTGGCTCATAGGCCATCGTTCCCCCTCTCTAACAATGTAAAAAAATAAGAACATTTGTGTGAGTCGACAGGGATCAAACGCTAAACCTCTCAGTCTTGGATCTATGTTCGTAACCATTTGGCAAGGAGATGAGTAGAAAATCTATTGAAAAATAGCTTAAATACGTTTTATGTTACGATCAAAAATGTAGGGTTCGCTAGTGACCCATTGTAAGTCGATGATCTTTTGGATATTATGCGTGTGAAAGGTGTAGGATTAAGAAAATGTCAACTTTATGGACCTGTCGAGTATCTTGGTGTATATTGACTTAATTCGGAAATCGAGTCGCTGAAAAAATTTTAGCCACCATGTTGAATGATAGAATACTGAAAGGAACTATGTACGTTAATTGCATTCGCTGAAAAACGGAGTGAGTATATATGTATACGTAATAGGAAAAAATAACGTAATCCGATATTCTCGAAAATCAACGAAATTAGCGGGAGCGTCTATTAAATGTGCGCGTAATGTTTGGTATTATGTAGTAAATAAATAGCAGACAAATAGTAAATATTAACACCCACTTTTTAAAAACTAAGACGTTGTTTATTTATTCCATGTTTCAATGGCGGGAGTGGCAGACCTAAAGTGTAAGGGGGATACGTTTTGCTACCGCTTATATGGGGTGTGTTTTGAGGAGAGTCGAGGATGGTGGGCCAAAAGTAATATTTAGTGTTAGCTTGGGAAAAATAATAACAAATTTACTCAAACACGCTCTAGTGAATAAGCGTAATATAGTGGTGAGTTTAGTAGCCTCTGATGCATGTGGTAATTTTCCTATTCTTCAAAAAAGTACAGGGGAAAATCGTCTCAACTTTATATATTAGATAACAAATAATAGATAAATGAAAAACAAAGACTTTACGCCAGCACTGAAACCGGAACATGGAGCATGCAGTCGTTGTTATTATTGATTGAGCGAACTGACTGAATATATGAAAGTCTTTTAAATTACCTCACTTAAACAATTCACTGAACCCCTTTGTTTGACTGTGGATCTCTTCAGTCACAGGAGATAAAGACGCGGCAGTCTAGCTAAAATGTAAACGGCAGTGAGGATATGTTTGCTTGTATATGTATATAAAAGAAGAACATCTCTCTATGTGTAAATTGATGTCGCTAAAAACGAAGACATACTATGGAGTGTTCCTTAAATATAAGTTTATTCGCAAGGGAACATAGTGTAAGTAGTTCTGCATCTATAGCTGCACCTTTAAGAAGTTAATCACACTTTTCCAATCTGTTTCACAATGAAATCAAGCTATTTATAAGCGTTAGGGTAAGAGTATTAAGATATATCTGAATAAGTCAGTGGGAAAGATATCTAGCGTTCAATGTCAAGGTTGCAATTAAAGTAAACTCTCTTTAATATTGTGTTACATAGTATGCTATCCCACACTTTTATCTGGGAAACGCCGGGTAGCCCTGCTACTATATATATATATATAGAGAGAGAGAGAGAGAGAGAGAGAGAATATAAAAAGAAAAAATTCACAAACACATTGTAACTGTCAGCATTTATAATTTATTTCGACTTCAACAGTTACAATGTGTTTGTGAATTTTTTCTTTTTATATTCTATTTTTGCTCTGTTTTCTACATTGAGCTCTCTTACTTGGATGTCTTACCAAAATTATTCACTTTAACACTATATATAATTGAAAATAAAATCGATCGAAAAATTATTTAAAAAAATGTTTTATAAAGTAAGTTTTCTATTTTTTTTCTTATTTTTCTAGTCAGTCATTTTCTTAGGTTTTCAAGCAAATCTTGAATTGTCTTTCTTCATGAACGATTTCCGTAGTATTTTCTCCCAGCGCATTTGTTAATGAACAGTAGAAAAATAGTTACTTACGACGATATTTATACTTTCTCGCAAAGAGATTCATTTTAACAGCTGTTTTGAACAGCTGTTAAAATGAATATTTTTGCAAGAAATAAAAATATCGTCGTAAGTAACTATTTTTCTACTGTTCATTTATAAATGCTCTGGAAGTGTATATTAATATCTATTGAACTTAAACATTAAAGATTTTACTAATATATATATATATATATATATATATATATATATATATATATATATATATTGGGTCAGGTTATATTGAAAAGAAATCAATAAAGTTCTCTATTGCAGAGGAGTGAGAGCTAATATAATTTATTTGAAAACTATGTTACATATTTCAGACACGTAGAACTGTTTCATCTAGATAGGCTGACTTTTTACATTAAAATAACAACTTTATGACTTCTGTAATCGTCAGCGTTCTAAATGAGGTGAAACCACCATGAGAAATGCCATTATAGCTTTATATGACGCCATTTCTCATCGTGGTTTACCTAATTAAGAACGCCGAAAATTCCACTGGACATAAAGATTTTTTTTTAATGTAAAAAGTCAGCCTATCTGGATGAAACCGCGGTACGTTTCTTAAATATGTAACATATACTTTTCGAATAAATTATATATAGAATAGAGAGAGGGGGAGAGAAATACCCCTCTCGGAATGAGTAAAATCTATTTCCCGAACAGCACAGTTTTGTACCACGGTTATGTCCCTTTACGAATATTTAAATTAAGATGCAATCCTTCTAAAACTTATGTCTATTATTCAATTTTGATCAAAATGTATTACATGATTTTTATTCTTGAAAATGTGTGAAATTAAAGGCTCAAGTTTACAATTTCCTAAGAAGAAACTGAAATTTGTAAATCTAAGTGTATTTATGTCTAACAAACTATGGATGAAGTTAATTACAAAAGTGAAATATTTATATTGGCAAATGAGAATATGTACCCATATCTTTACCACTAAAAAGCTTTAAATACTCCAACAAAACTGAAATGTCGGAAATATTCATTAATTGATATTTAATATCTATTCTTTAAATTTCACCAAAAAATATATATATGATTTTTTTACGAAAGGGGTCCTACCCCGTTTGTACTATTTTCACATGAAACTAAACTAAATATATCCCACTTTACGATTCCTTACGACTCGCAGATGTATTGCAAACTTCCTAATAGCCGGTGTATTAATTTATGAAAGAATCATGTACATACAAATATATACACATATAAACATACCTAACATTATAATTGTTGTGACCCTGCTCAGGCGCCGAAATGAAGACACAGAACACGGGGTTAGGTGAACAATATATATTGAAGAAAAGATATGTACAGAAAACAAGAGAAGTGGCATATCAGTCCTGACTGCCAGGGTAGACTGGAGTTGATTTCAAATACAACGATGCTTCTAGTCTTTTATTAGAAATGGACGAGCCCACTGTTCATCATATAGGTACGCCACCATAACAATAATGATAGAGATAGAAAAATGATGATTAGAAAATCAATAAAAATAAATTATTCTACGGTTCACTTTCTATACAAAAATTAAAACTCACTGGGTTCTCGATGGGCATATATACGTAGGCATTTTATATTTTCTTTATTTTTCATTGGTATTTCGTGGGGAGGTGTAACACTATGATACATGAGATGCTATCCGCATTCTTAGACGCAATAGGAAACTCAACGAATATAAAACCGTCCCATTATGCTTTCAAACTTAAGTGGTTGCACCTCTCCTTGGTTCAATGTTTTCGTTACAAACTTCCAAATGGAATATATATATATATATATATATATATATATATATATATATATATATATATATATATATATATATATTAGATAAGTGATCCGACGTTGTTCGGGATGGATGAGGATAACTACTAAACTAAATGTACTTTTTTCCCCAATGCTAATAACACAATGTTATTTTCATTGTTTTATTGCCACCACCTCCTGTTTTTCCCCTGATATAATTGGAAGAAGCTTAAATATTGGAAAACTGTAGAATAGTGTCTAATACATATGGTTTAAATTTCCATTCAATCGAAAATAGTTATTTAAATTGTTAGGGTTTTTTTTTGTTCCCATGTTTCTTTCATAGATTGGCGCACATAGATATTCGGCACTTAGAATGTAACTTGGAGATTCGGGACCACTTCCATTGTCTTCGCATGAGAATGTGATATATATATATCTTATTTTTATGAAAATTATATACGTGAAGTTCTTGATGAGTTTCGGCTTCCATAGCTCACTTTTCGATTTGAGACTGCTTTTATTGTCTTCCCCACAAAATGTTATACACATGCTCTGAATGTCAGAAAAATGGGATATATTTAAAATTTAAAAGGGAGTTTTTAACGCATAGGCCCCTAAGATACACACTTAGAGATTCGGGAATATTTGCATGGTTTCCCCGAGTAAATGTAACAAGAATACACTTTTAACTTTTATGTAGAATCTCAAACATTTAATTTTATATGGAACGCACAAACATAACATACACATACACACATATATTCAATTTATATATATATATATATATATATATATATATATATATATATATACAGGGTGACCCAAAAGTAGGTTTACAGTTATCATTTAATATTTGAAGTTTTTTAACTAAGTTATTCGAAAAAATTTAAATAGGTTAAATATTTATTTGAAATTTTACACCAGAACAGCGGGAAATTCATTGTACCTGTTAACATAAAAGCAAATAATTTAATCTCTCAGATGCTGAAAATTTCCTCCTTCAATATTGCAACATTCTTTAAATCTCTCCAGGACACTCTGACACACAGTGCGACACAAATTCCGATATTCATCAATTTCTGTGAATGCGACATGAATGTAGTCTTTTAAATCATTTATTGTTTTTGGTTTCTTCTCATAAACCTTGTTCTTAACACCCCCCAAAAAGAAATCCATTGGTGTCAGGTCAGGTGAACGTGGTGGCCAATCGATGCTGCCTCTTCTTCCGAACCAACGCTGTTGAAAAACTTGGTTACGGTAGTCTCTTACTTTAGACGCAAAATGTGGTGGTGCTCCATCCTGCTGAAAAAAAAGTTCATCAAAGTCAGGTTTAGTTTTGAGTTGTGGTACTACTACTTCACCATATAAAAAATAGTTTAATAACTGTAAACCTACTTTTGGGCCACCCTGTATATATATATATATCTGTTTCGTAATTTTTCAGATGAGGGTTGATAATTCTAAGAATTTGGTATATTCGTGGCGCAGTGGATATAATACTAAGTATAATTCAGTTCTGAGTGACAGTCATCTGAAAGTTGAAGGTTCAATCCTCAGTGCCGGCGATACGAAGCATTGCGAATTAGTGAAGACTTCTTCCCAGTCATGGCAGATTGAACGAGAGCAGCCTACCCCCGTGGATTTAATAGTGTTTCGTCCAGATTGCCGAGTTCGACAAAAAGATTCCCGAGTTTGACAAAGTACACCTGAAGAAAGTCGGAGGTTACATCGGCCGAAATGTTGTGATAAAAACACCCAAGATGAGAACAGTAGTCCGAATATACTACATTCTACATATATATATATATATATATATATATATATATGTGTGTGTGGTTTTGTTTTTTTTTACAAGAGGGAAAATAATTTGTTGAAAGTAGGTTTCGAACATTAAAATACTAAAGTGTCGGCATTCATCTCGATGCCTTTTTTCCAGTCATTTTCTATGATAACGAGTCTTTATTTTTCTAACGTGACATTATCCGAGCAGTAACCTTCTGATCCTTGTGTCTTTTATTTTCACAACAGCGAGTCAGGCTGAAACGAAAACAAGACACGACTTAATAATATTTTGTTTGAGGTTATGACAGGATAGAGCAAAGGGTATTCTTACAAAGTTGTGAACACCCGGCCGTGGGAGTTTTCCCGCCAAAACTAGTTAACATGGCCGCTGATGAACTTGAGTCATCGGGAAAAAACAATGAGAAACAAGCCGCGCGTACGTGGTCCCCCTCTGTATGTGACTCGATGTGGCGAATGTAAAATGCAATAAATTTGGGCAATTTGGGGCATTTTTGACCCCCTCTTTGGCCCTCTGGGGGCGCGAACCAGAATGTTTCGTATGTCAAGGATGTTCATTTTATATCCAGAACAATTGTCTCTACATTTTGGTCAAGTTTCAGTAACATTGAATGGATGGATCAAACGTTATGGGAGAAAAGGGTCATTTTGGGGGCTTTTGACCCAGATTTTTTTCCAAGGTCAGCGATACTTATTTTCTATTAGGAACAATTGCCTCCACATTTTGGCCAAGTTTCAGAGCAATTGAATGGACGAATGAAAAGTTATGGGACAAAAACTGTCATTTTTTGCCATTTCGGGGCCTTTTGACCCCCTGGGGGCCTAACCAGATTTTTTTTCAAAAATCGGAAAATGTCACTTTCAAACCTGACCAAAGTTACAACTTCATGCAAAATTTCAGAGAAATTCAATCGATGGTTGCGGAGAAAAATCCGGACGGACGGACGGACGGACGGACGGACATGCCTCAAAACATAAGTCCCCCGATTTTATAAATCCGGGGATTAATAAGAGACATATATTCAGAATGGTATTGCAGAGGGGGTAATGAGATAGTAAATTAATCTATCATTTAGTGTTTAAATATATATTTAGTTATAGACCAACTGTTTCGCTGGTGAATCTTCAAGCGGATATTGAAACAAACCCTTCTTCAAAAGTCGGAGATGTTAACCGGTAGGCCATCAGCACAAGCCAAATAAAACATTTACGTTCATATAACCGATACAAGTTCCACTAGAAGTCTATCTGTTTACAATAAGCTTTCCAATATCGATGATGGTACATGGCTATTCAATTTACAAATATGTTCTACACACAAATGGGTCTAACTCTTCAGTGGGGGATATATATATATATATATATATATATATATATATTATATATATATCTTTAGTAAGCTATGGAAATATATTTATGGCAATTAAGCTACACAGAGGCTCCCACGTTTCATCCCCTGGGGGAATCTACAGGCTAAAATGCCATTTTAACCTAAACCTTCCCCTAGGGGATGAAACGCGGGAGCCTCTGTGTAGCTTAGTTGCCATAAACATATGTTCATAGCTTACTACCTAGCTCTACTTACGTATCGCGCACTGTTGAAGTAGATACTGAAAATTGGTACATAAAAAATGAGATCTCCTTATAAAATTTTATGTGGATACATGAAATACTAATATATATATATATATATATATATATATATATATATATATATATATATATATATATATATATATATATATATATATATTAGTTTAGTATGTGTATATGTTGATACATTTTTCTGTAAAAGATCTCATCCCAAACTTATAAATTGATGTTTAATAGATATTTTTGTATACATTATAAAACCATTGGAGGTATCTGAGTTTTCACGAAGTGTTTGACTTTCGTGTTACTTCTTTTGCGTAAAACTAAATCAAACTAAAAGTATTCCACATTAAAACCATTTACGCCTATCAGGTGTGTTAAAAAATCTCTTATGATCCGTTAATAAAATTAGCAGTAAATACTGTACTTGCAAATATATAAAAATACTTACTTTTATAAAGATACACATATAAAAAATGTCCATATACCGTTTAACAGAAAAACTGACTTACATTTTGATTTCGAGTAATTGTTATTTCTTTATACACACTTTTCCTAGAAAGTTAAAGCATGAACTTTGAACCCACTTGTCGCTATACACTCTTTCATGCATACTGTTGTTCCACAGCAACAAAGAAAAAAGTTGTCATGAATTATCATAAATGTTGATTTGATCATTTATATTTGTTTTTGTAAGAGTTAGGGACATCCAGGAATACGTTTTGCCTCCATTATTAGTCTTTACGGGACGTTTCGGGAGTCAGCTCAACTTGAATGCACGTGGTTCACGAACAAGTTCAATCAGGTACATAAAAGGTCAATAAAAAAAAAACATGGATCAATGGGTTAAGTTATGCTTTCACACTGCTTCAAAAGGCATGACATATCGAATTACCCACGTCCTCTCGCAAAATAGTTAATAGAATAAAACAATTGTTAAAAAAACAATGTACGCATAGTATACGTTACGTGGAACACAGAGCGAACATTTATACAAACTTCATACATGTGTTTTTGTTGTTGACTGCGTATTATGCAAAACCGGACCCACTCTCTCTACCTTGAAAGTTATGAGTATACAGGATTACGGTGTGCCGCATAACAGAGATTGAACTTGTAACAGGATTTGGTTGAATGTTGTTCTACTCGTCTACTAGTTTCTTTTAACATGATTTTTAAGTTTAGTTAACATAATATTCCTACGGCAGTTTTAATGAGAAATCATAAATTTCCCAAGGATATTAGTGAAAGTAAAACAACCTCGCTTTGCGTCGTCATTTGAGTTTGTCGTAGCGGGTTCAAGATTCGGGATGAACAATTGTTCACTTACAAGGTAATAACCGCAAGAAGCGTATCAATCTTTTCATTGTACCATCTATGGGTTAAATAGCGTTGGTAACCTGTTTCCTGCCATTATACGTGGAGAGTGGTAGAAACTCTACCCAGATACATGTGGCAAATACATCTTATATGGCAACGCAACAACGGCATATTGGGTGATTTGAAGATTAAAAAAAAATGTTGATGTTGAAAAAAAAAGCATGTCGGGCCCTTTTTGTATACCAATGAGTTACAACTAATGATGGTCAGTTGACCATTCAAGGATAAAGGTTAAGGAAATCGTCAGTTGGCGACGAACAATACCTTGCGATCTTCTTTTTCTTTCGTGTGAATCAGATAATTATGGTGTTGGCATTAGTTTCCCCATTATATTTCTAGTTAGAAAACCTTCTGGAAACACATCGGGTACTTACGGGAAAGACCACGAGAAGTTTGCCAACATCCCTAAGTGAAAGTGATACTGTGGAACCGACTAGATTCGAACTTGGAACACCCAGGTCTTCAGTCGGTGTCGTTATCCACTTAACCACTTGTTCATGGTAGTTCCGCTTAGTTTTGGTACGCCGAGGAAGAAAGGAAACTACTTTACTGTGTTTGACGTTCGATAAGCGATAATTAGAAACAATGGCTTAAATATTCAGAATGATATTATTAAAACGGCCCGACAAGAATTTAACATTGGGTTCAAAAAACACAATATTGTACTGAGCTGATAAACATGTCCGCGTTATTGTAATCCACAAATTGGAAATACTTGGAAAGAAACTTTGTTCATGGA
>OY744522.1:183849970-183872470 GCA_963556195.1 Sepiola atlantica
GATAGTAGAGTCTGTAACTATGACTCGTTGGTCGTGATAGTAGAGTCTGTAACTATGCCTCCTTGGTCTTGATAGTAGAGTCTGTAACTATGACTCCTTGGTCGTGATAGTAGAGTCTGTAACTATGACTCCTTGGTCGTGATAGTAGAGTCTGTAACTATGACTCCTTGGTCGTGATAGTAGAGTCTGTAACTATGACTCCTTGGTCGTGATAGTAGAGTCTGTAACTATGACTCCTTGGTCGTGATAGTAGAGTCTGTAACTATGACTCCTTGGTCGTGATAGTAGAGTCTGTAACTATGACTCCTTGGTAGTGATAGTAGAGTCTGTAACTATGACTCCTTGGTCGTGATAGTAGAGTTTGTAACTATGACTCCTTGGTCGTGATAGTAGAGTTTGTAACTATGACTCCTTGGTCGTGATAGTAGAGTGTGAAACTATGACTCTTAGTCGTGATAGTAGAGTTTGTAACTATGACTCCTTGGTCGTAATAGTAGAGTTTGTAACTATGACTCTTTGATACTTATTGTACAGTTTGTAACTATGACTCTTTGATACTTATTGTAAAGTTTGTAACTATGATTCCTTGGTCGTAATAGTAGAGTCTGTAACTATGACTCCTTGGTCGTGATAGTAGAGTCTGTAACTATGACTCCTTGGTCTTGATAGTATAGTCTGTAACTATGACTCCTTGGTCGTGATAGTAGAGTTTGTAACTATTTCTCTTTGGTCGTGATAGTAGAGTCTGTAACTATGACTCCTTGGTCGTGATAGTAGAGTCTGTAACTATGACTCCTTGGTCGTGATAGTAGAGTCTGTAACTATGACTCCTTGGTCGTGATAGTAGAGTTTGTAACTATGACTCCTTGGTCGTGATAGTAGAGTCTGTAACTATGAATCCTTGGTCTTAATAGTAGAGTCTGTAACTATGACTACTTTGTCGTGATAGTAGAGTCTGTAACTATGACTCCTTGGTCGTGATAGTAGAGTGTGTAACTATGACTCCTTGGTCGTGATAGTAGAGTCTGTAACTATGACTCCTTGGTCTTGATAGTAGAGTCTGTAACTATGACTCCTTGGTCGTGATAGTAGAGTCTGTAACTATGACTCGTTGGTCGTGATAGTAGAGTCTGTAACTATGACTCCTTGGTCTTGATAGTAGAGTGTGTAACTATGACTCCTTGGTCGTGATAGTAGAGTCTGTAACTATGACTCCTTGGTCGTGATAGTAGAGTCTGTAACTATGACTCCTTGGTCGTGATAGTAGAGTCTGTAACTATGACTCCTTGGTCGTGATAGTAGAGTCTGTAACTATGACTCCTTGGTCGTGATAGTAGAGTCTGTAACTATGACTCCTTGGTCGTGATAGTAGAGTCTGTAACTATGACTCCTTGGTCGTGATAGTAGAGTGTGTAACTATGACTCCTTGGTCGTGATAGTAGAGTGTGTAACTATGACTCCTTGGTCGTGATAGTAGAGTGTGTAACTATGACTCCTCGGTCGTGATAGTAGAGTTTGTAACTATGACTCCTTGGTCGTGATAGTAGAGTGTGAAACTATGACTCCTTGGTCGTGATAGTAGAGTGTGAAACTATGACTCCTTGGTCGTGATAGTAGAGTTTGTAACTATGATCCTTAGTCGTGATAGTAGGGTTTGTAACTATGACTCCTTGGTCGTAATAGTAGAGTTTGTAACTATGACTCTTTGATACTTATTGTACAGTTTGTAACTATGACTCTTTGATACTTATTGTAAAGTTTGTAACTATGATTCCTTGGTCGTAATAGTAGAGTTTGTAACTTTGACTCTTTGATACTAATAGTAGAGTGTGTAACTATGACTCTTTGATACTAATAGTAGAGTTTGTAATTATGTATCTTTGGTTGTAATAGTTGAGTGTGTAACTATGACTCTTTTAGTGTAACAGTAGTGTTTTTAACTATGACTCTTTGAGTGTAACAGTAGTGTTTTTACTATGACTCTTTGAGTGTAACAGTAGTGTTTTTAACTATGACTCTTTGAGTGTAACAGTAGTGTTTTTAACTATGACTCCTTGGTTGTAATAATAGAGTTTGTAACTATGTGTATTTGATACTAATAATAGTTTGTTACTATTACTACTTGGTAATAGTAGACTTTGTAACTATTATACATTCGTTGTAATACCTCGCAGGTTCCCATCTCTGGTCTTGTCAAATTTATTCCATAACATTAGTCATTTTCAATTTTCTCATAAATATTTTACAATCAGTCCATCTTATTAACCTTTATCCCTGAGTGGCGTTTTGCCTTGATAAGTGATGACTCATTGTTAATATTATCTGCGTCTTTCTCTCTCTCTCTCTCTCTCTCTCTATATATATATATATATATATATATATATATATATATATATATACACGATAACGAGAATTTGCACTAAGTTTTGCCACGAGACGATAAATGGTGCATTTAAATCTATGTACAGTTCTGTACCGATTTATTTTGATTGATTGTACGTTTGAGGCCATCCAGATCTATATTTTGATAATGGTGCCGCCCGTGTGAGGATATTAGTTCATTTGATTCTCTATAATAAGACTACAGCTTATCGGATAGTTTTGGGGTGAAACGCATTTGTTAAGTATGACAAATAACGGAATTATTGTTTAATAATATTCTGGTCTATTTAATGTAATTCAGTGTGCCACATTAATCACATAGCCTGAATATCATAGAATTGAAGGATCAAACTTCAGTAAATGTGCATGTTTATATACATACATATATAAGAAAAAATCTATGTATATATGGCAAGTAAGCTACACATAGGCGTCTATGTTACATTCCCACAGGAAATAATCACGATTAATGCTCGGATTTCTTGTTGGGGATTGCTTTTATATCTGAGTGATGTTTATTCTAGCTAACTAACCAATCGAATTCGTTGTTATTATTACGCTCTTTCGTTTATTGTTTTCATTAGCCAATGGCCGATCTCCTCTTAAACAAAGGCCTGGATACCCTTTTGTTTATACGCTTTTGTCAAGGTCGTTTTAGCGCACCTCATTTTTAAGACGGTCATATTAATAGATGACTTCATTTTAAAAGGAAATGATTGAATAATTTATCTTTTCCATTCATTTATCATTCTGTACTAGTTTGGAATTTATTAAGTTTTGTTTTTATTTATTGATTCATATTATTAATTTATTTGTATTTATTTCATAGTCACCGTAAATCGAAATGTACTCTATGTCTACACTGAGTTGCTATTTCGCCTCTACAATTTAATAATTTGTTGTGATCTTCAAAATTTTGAATTTCAAGCTTCTCATACAAACATAATCTACAAGAGTCGTATAAATATTTGCATGTATGAGTCTATTGCTATATCTTCAACTGTATTATAGGCAAAGCGTTGCTGTTTTATTCAGCTCCCAACAATGGTTCGCTAGTGAGTTTGTAATCAGTATTCTTTTGTTATTGAAATTGCTTTTGTTGTTATTATATCTAGTTTTTACTAAAGGCAGGGTTCTCCTACGAAGTAATTTTGGTATTCTGGCTTTCATGTGCAAAGGAAACGATAATTATCGTTAAACAGTTATTTTGTAATGGACAAAGTCTACGAATATATTATGTTATTCATATTATGTTCATCACTTTTTTACGAATTACGTACAATGTAATGCCAGCGTGTCTCGGGGATCCATTCTGGGCCCACCCATCTTACTGATATTCATTAATTATCTCTATGACCACATGCTAAGATAATTTGTCGACATTTATGCAGATGACACAACCATCTTTCAAGAGCATTATGAATCAAGATCTGTTTGAGGCTCTCTCTCTCTCTCTTTCTCTCTCTCTCTCTCTTCCGACCTGGAGTACATGGAGCAATGTGAAAAAACTTTGATGGTTTCATTTAATGCGTCTAAAACAAAGCGTCTCTCTTTTAACCACCAACGCTCGGATACTCACTTTTCCTCAATAGAAATAAATGTTCCTTCCTTTGATGTAGCTTCCAAGACAGACCTACATTTCAAATTTGAAATGGAAGACGTATACAAAATTCGTTGCCAAGTCGCTGGTAAAAAGGGTTAAATTATTCTACCCATTCAAGAACTATCTCAAACGTGAAGCAATAATCTACCTGTATGAGAGTCAAATGCCTTCTAAGATAGACTACTGTTCCGAAATCTGGGGAGGTGTCGCTCAGAGCACCCCTTCTTGCCTTACGTGCAAAACCGACTCCGAAACCTAATGTGAAATGTTATCTTTATTCCCCTGTAGCCACTTTATGACAACAGACATGTTACTAGGCTTTCTCTGCTCTAGTCTTGTTTTCATTGTAACTAATTCACTGTAAATTCCCCTTTATAAAATATTAACAATCAAAACTCGTCTCACTACGACCACTGTCAATAATTTCTTGTTTGCTTTCTAAAAACTAAACAGAACTTCCATGAGCTGAGTTTCTTTCCAAGAATTACCCATCTGTGGAAAACAATCCTTGAGGCTGCTTCCCAGCTGATCAGTACAAAAATTCGTGTTGAGCCGTCCTCTGAGATTGTGAAATTCATTACTAAGTTCAACCATCGTTACCAATCATTACGGTGTTGTTACACCGTTCACGTGACAAACGCATACACCCTTTTCCTCAAATGACCTTTGTACCTTGATGAGTGGTGACTCTTTAGTAATATATATATATATATATATATATATATATATATATATATATATTGTTCACAAGAGACTGACTGTTTCGGTGTATCACATACATTCATTGTTGCTAAGCATTCGATTGCATCAGGCTGAGATTGAAATCCAGTCTTTTTTTGCGAGAGTCCAAGCTTTTATCCACTTTGCCACCGGCACAAGATATGAATTCAAATCATACTCTTTATATAAATAATATCAGCAGACAATAAGCGCTTTATTCGTTTTTATAAATAGTTTTTCATTATTGCGAATGACAACTGACGATTTCATTTCACACACACATGTGTATCTGCCCAGAGGAGAAGGTATGGCCCTCTCAGAAATTGACTATCAAAATCAAACCACTATTGTTAGCACCGGCAAATATGTGATGAGCTCTCACATCCAAAACCTGATGATGGTACATCAAGATCAATAAACAAGCGCCAGTAGAACAACTTCCAGCACAAAACTGGCCAAACAGTTTCACAAGACTGGCTTTAAAATGAAACGGATGCACCAAAAAACTCTGTCAGGGAAATGACCTAAAATGCCGCCAGAAATACGCTAAGATCTTCCATTGCTGAAAACTGGAAAATGGGCAATCTAACAACGTGCTAAATATTTCCTGGATGAATTATCACAGAAATATATAGATGGGGAAGGCTCTGTAGATTGGCTCAACAGACGATCGCTCCACTATGATCAGGAGAGGATGGTAATAAGTATCCACGATCAAGACTTGGTGACCAATGCTTTTTAGAAGATAAGTGGTCTAGCAATGAGAACAAGTACAGGTCAAACTTAACATATTAGTATAGGACAAGGGAAAGAAAATAGCAACTATATTTGAAGTACCTAATGATGCTGATTTACACATATCTAACAAAATACAAAGGTATTATGTACGAGGTGAAAAGATACTCGAAACTTATTAATAGGAGAAAGCGGGTTCATGTAAAATAACTTCAAAAACTATCTGGTGAATATACCCGGTGAACCAAGTGAAAGAGTTACTAAGAATTTCGCTAAAAGGGACGGTTAGAATCTTAAAATATCTTTTGGTTTGAGATTCTGAAATAACCCGTGAATGTCAAGGATCCGATAGATTTCCCCATGCTCAAAAAATATAAAGCTAAGAAATTTGAAACAAAAATATGACTCCTCATTATTTATTATTTTTAAAAAGCTCTATATGAAAAGATGGTCTGATGTTTTGTTTTGTCTGTGTTCCAATATTAATAGGTAAATTGTCACGTTATATATATATATATATATATATATATTCCATGAAAAATTCCAGTATACTGAAATCATATGCCCTTGATAGGGTTAAGATGAAAATTAATATACACTAAATGTACAAAAGCAAGGAAATTTCCAAATTTTTACACTTTTATTGTCATTAAGGGTATGACTACATATCAACCAAACCATTTAATTATTACATCACTGCAGTATAAATCTCTATGCATGAGTGGATAAAGTGTGTGAGGTGCGCTGAAGAAAAATTCCTACCAGTAAAATATATAGCCTTGTTGTGCTCGCATACCTTTAATGACAATAAAAGTGTAAAAATGTGGAAATTTCCTTGCTTTTGTACATTTAGTGTATATGAATTTTCATCTAAACTATATATATATATATATATATATATATATATACTCCGGACACCATTTGGACGAGTAAGAACTATACGTGGGACTAATATTTTTCTGATGAGAGATAATGGTTTTGCATTGTAACAACACCATATAAACAGGGGTCAGTGATATGTTAGGCGGTACTTACTAGGAACGTGTACATACATCTTTATTCAATTATTACAACCTGCTGTATTATTACACTCCATAAGACCCCCTTGATCTAAAGACTTTTATTTTAGACATTTTATAGAATCAAAATCGTGGGAAGGAATTTTGATCGAAAATGGAATAAGGATTGTTGATATAAGGTTTAGTAGCTTAATATTTTTACTTAAATCTTCGTACGTGGATATAAAAAGAGTTCAAAATTGTTCGAATAATGGGAATTCTTCTAGTATGTATATGTATATATATATATATATATATGTATATATATATATATATATATATATTCTTTATTAAATAGTAGGAAAATCTTACCAGAATGCTCAATTAATTAAGAGAATCAGAATTAAGAGCTTAATATTTATGTATTAATACAGAAATTTAATACAACATATTGACCAATGGTTTCGAGTACAGAAAGTAAAACGTCTGGCTCTCATCAGCATAGAAGGTAATTGGTCCAATTATTTTCTATGCTGATGAAAGCAAGAGGTTTTAGCTTCTGTGCTCGGAACCATTGGTCTATATGTTGTATAAAATGCCTGTATTAATAAACACACATATATATATATATATATATATATATATATATATATATATATACACACTAGCGGAACCTCACGTAAATTCCTCGATTGATTTCTTAATCTATCTACATGATTTTCTTTTAATGATAATATTTCCTTTGAAATATTACATTTATGTGACGTCTATGTATTTAGAAAAAGTGTCATCTTACATCTCACGGGAAAATAATTGTCATTGTTTGTTAAATATTATTTAAATGAAACGAATGTGTCTCTACTTTATTAATTGAAAATTGTAAACAATAAAGATTATCTTGTTTTTCTTTGTGTTTGCACTTACATCAGTCTATCAAATGAACAGCGACTCTTAAAACTTTCATTAGTATATTCACTACATAACATAAAACCAATAATACATTTTAAAAGTCAGTTCTAAACTACTACTGCGCTAAAGGCTGCGACCATATTTAAAACAAAGATCGCATACACGGCATCATATGAATAAATAGATACCTGAAAATGCTAAATTTTATTATGTTTAACTTCGACGCGAACTGCGATATATGAATCCGAAAATCTATACACATATAGACGATGTCTCAAATGAAATGGAAAATTTATCTCACGCAGAATAATCTTTTCTTCAAATATTACTATGCAAAACACAGAACCGCTTCCTTTTGCAATAACGGTACGCCAGTTTTTAGAAGCATCAGGCAAAGAGGAGACTGTAATCTAAAGAGGTACACTACAAATAACTAAGAAATCTTGCAGAAATTCAAAGTCGAATTGCGGGAGAATGCACATGTTCAACGGGTGAGGATCTGAACACCGTGTGGCTTCGTTTTCGCGGCTGGAAGAGTTGATTTCGTCAAAGGAAAGCACTTTGAAGATGTGATGTAAACATCTGGAAACCTTAACTTTTGATTGATACATAGATTTTTGAAAACCTTTTCAATAGTACTTTTGGAGTAATATCCCATGTAAGGAGCTAAGCATTACACACTGCTTTTCGTTGTTTTGTGACCGCTTATACATTTAGATATACCAAGCGAGATACGACTTCGCTCTCTTTTGTTCCGGTTCTTTTATATACATTTTATTATAAGTAAAACATCTTTTTTTTCTTTGTTCCTATTTTATTACCCTTTTGTGGATCACCATTTCATTTCTATGTTACGGTAGCCATATTTATTTTCTCCGCATTCCACGAATTGCGCATCTGATTTACAAAAGGAAAGACAGCTGCGTTGTCCTTTGTAAATATATTACAGAGATTCATGGCCGCTAGAGTGATTTCCGATTGACGTGGCTAAAGTTTACAGTGCGCTATTGCTGAAGACTACTTTGTGATTCGGTCAATAAAATGCATGATTTAAACGAAGACCGAAGAAATTTTAATGAATAAACATTGAACAAAATAAAAAAAGAAATTAAATATAATTATATATCTTCAGGGGGGGGGGTAGATTCTTTTAATATTTCGGTCATGATTTCATTGGATGTTTTGCTCCACTGTTCAAACTCTGAGTAGTGGTAGCTAAACAATAGCACCTTATTTTGTGCAACAGACCATGGTTGGGTTTTTAACCCTCTTATGTTCCGTTTTGTGTTGCTGCACATGATGGAGATAGGGGGCCAGGACCTTTTGTCCCAAGGCCTAATGACTTACCCTGGTTATCCTCTGTCATGATTGGAGCACCATTTTCAGAGGCAGGAAGCTTTACTCCATTGCTTACATATTCTCGCCTTGTGTATGAATGAGTTAATAGACACTTTTATCCTGTGTGCCGGCCTGCCAGTATTTACTTTTGTTTTTATTCATATTTTGTATCGGTTCTTTATTGCCAACGGCTTTTAATTAGTAATTCAAAGCTGCCCTCTATTAATAGAGGGGTGCTCCCGTCAACAATTCGAGGGGCATGCTGGATGGCTTGGGGGACCATTTTTTTTCGAATATTTGGTCAGGGTTTCAAATAGGAGGTATCCTAATTTCAGGGTCTCTGACAAACTCCTGTACAGAGAAACCGAATACACCTAATTTTTTTAGTAACTTTTCTGTGTGGAAGCATCGTTAGTAGAATAACCTAACTTTAGTTTTAATGTGTCAATGAGAATCGTTAACAGGTGTTTGTTAACATTAAATATTAAGTTTTTTGTTAAAATTTTTTTATTATTTCCTTACTTTTCACGGAAAATGTAAAAACTACAAACAGAGGGCGAGAGAACGGGGACAGAGAGAGTGAGTGAGACCGTGCATGACATTCACACTCTCTCCCCTATTCCTTTCTCTTCTGGCTTATGCCTCGTTCGTAGCGAGCCACGACCTTCCTCATGGTAAACTTAAGTTGTTTGAGTAATTTTTTCCGATTTATTTATTAAATAACTTTAATTCATTACTGTTAATATCGACGAAACCATTGTATATTGTTAGCAAACGTAAGCTAACGTAATTCCAAATTAATAATACAACACATTAATTACTTATGAATGGTTTCAAAAGTAGTTGTGCTCATTAGGCAGTCAAAGGGTTATCTCTTAATCGTTTATCTGCACTATATATACAGAATTTCAATACTTAATCTGGTATTATTGATGTTTAAAGAGTAACCCGTGTTTATTGTAATATAAGTGTTATAAGTAAAACAAAAATCGCATTTAGATATACACATAACATAAAAGTCATATATTGTTTAGTGTAAACGTATCACTTGTAGCGTAAGGCCGTGTAAATTAATTTGAAATTGCAGTACAATATTTTGATGTAGTACGTACATATATGCATATATATTTACGTTCTATGTTTCGAACCTCTATGTGATTTGTGTCTTATAGAGATGTATTTAATACAGTTCTGCTCACTTGAATTTAACGATTTAGTGTGAGCAAAGATACAGATATACTTTGTTTCATGTCTGAACGAGCGGTAAGCAAACCCAGTATAACGACCTCTTTGTTATTTTCAGAAGATCTTTCTAGGAGAAGAAATTCCGCATGTAAAACCTTAGGTATAATCAGTTACTGGTCTTTTCAGCATATGTTACCGATTGGTATTCCAATTGTTTTATTTTTTTGCTTTAAGTGGGCAAAGATCTGTGAAAGTTAGATCAACTATTCTCAGAATCATGCACAGCCACTTCTTGACCCATGAACAAACAAATAATAACTTCAACATTTATGTTACTTCTAATTATATGATGCGTGAATGTGTAAATTTTAATGAGAAACGAATTGTCCATCGTCTATGTAAGGAATTTCAACAGTATCAAATGCACTAAGTTACTATGTCAGATACCAGAGTTTCCAGTGTCGGCCAGTTAACAGAAACAAACTCGAGGTACATCCCTCCATAAATATAGTCTCATAGTAAAAAATGCGGGATCTATTTTGTTAAGTAATTGAAATCTAATGTAATTGTAACATCGTCGTTGTCTTCTACAAAGAATATACCAGTTTCCTCAAAAGGGATATACAACGGGTTTGACAAACTGTTGTAAATATAAGACATATCATGTTATTTAGACGATGTATTTCTCTTATTTAACGTTTAAAAATATCTCCTGCATTTGATAACGCGAAGTTAGATTGAAGCAATTGTTAACAAAAGGCAGTGGAAGTTTAAAAGTTAAGTTTTTTTTTACAGCATATCAACCCATTTTTTTTATATCGAAATACATCATTAGGTTAAAGTTTACAAGTTCGTAATATCTTAAACTATTATACACCCAGTAAATGTGTTTTACTTATAAATGTATGTTAATTTGTTTTGCTTTTTAGATAAACTATTTGTAAATAAATAGTATGTACATAATAGCCCTATGAATAGTTTAAATAGAAACTGATAGGAAAGGAATGACCCTGGGTATAATAAGAACTATAGAGTGGTTTAATATTCGCGAAACCCTCAATTATTAGGGGTTCACTACTTGATGCAGTCTTTGTTTCATACAGTTTTATACAGTTTTACACGGTTTTACACAGTTTTATACAGTTTTATACAGTTTTACAGTTTATAAAGTTGGGAAATAGGGTAAGCATAATGAAACATAGGTAGCTTTCATATGAGGGCTTTCCACCGTGGAAAACATTACCGCGTGATTGATTCTCTACTAATTACAAGTGTGTCATATTCGTATCCATAGTGGACAATTTTTATTGATAAACCGCCTTATAATCAATCAAACGCAGTTAATCAAATTGATAATTTTAATACTCCCATAGTGTTCTTAATCTTTCTGGTGGTAATCATTTCCGTTTAATTAATCATTATCCTGGAGTGGCTCTTGGTTTCATAAGTGTTGACCCCCAACAGTGAAATGAAACGGCTGGAAAGACTTACCCAGGTCTGTCACAGGCAGTTGAGACGAGAGTGCTGTTACATGTGGGTGTATGACGCTTATACATAT
This sequence comes from Sepiola atlantica, assembly GCA_963556195.1. Classification (NCBI taxonomy): domain Eukaryota; kingdom Metazoa; phylum Mollusca; class Cephalopoda; order Sepiida; family Sepiolidae; genus Sepiola; species Sepiola atlantica. The sequence goes on from OY744522.1 coordinate 183,861,399, forward strand.
TATAAACATATTCTGTCGATCTGAGCCTGTTATAAGTCGGAGAACACGGTGGCAACCAATTCACGCGCGTCAACCAACCTCTGGTGTAGCTGCGACTACATCTGAACATTTAATTAAGAAAAGAAGTAAAGAAAGTAGAAACCGGTGTTCATAGTGTTGATACCGCGCGCTTTCAAAGGATGTTTAAGAGTCAGAGCAAAGGAATCTCTTTTCACGAGCTGCGTGGACTTCTGAGTGGCTTCGTTGGTTGACCGGCTGGATTATTCGCACCTCAATCGTTTTTACTGCTTTCAACCATTCAGACTCTCAGTCAAGCGTGGTGGTTTCAAAACGTATGCAATCTTTTCTTTGGGGGATTCTTTTTTTTTTAATATATATTAGAAAATTAGAAATCCCTCGGCGAACGTCAACGAGACGAACGAAAATCAAGCAACAGGAAAAGAAGCGATAAATCAAGCTGTTGTCTTTTCTGAATGAAACGAGCTTCGGCCATTTTTGTTTTTCGTGAATGAACGTCGTGCGATTGCAAGCGGTAAATTGGGGAAAGAAAAAAGAAAATGATTTAAGCGTTTTTTTTTAAGGTAATTGTTCGAAAAATGAACAGCACAAGTTGAGTTGTTTGGAAACCAGGTTATTGAGAGGGACGAGAGAAGGATGGGAGAGATTGAAAGCTCCCAAAAGCGGAAGAGTGATAGATAAGTTAGATTAAGGAGTCGAATATATGCACTAAGCGCTGTGATGTTTGAATATAATAAAAAGGACAGTTTGAAGGACTTTGAATGATAGATGATACGTGACATTGCTTATATAGACGATAAATGCATATACGTTAAAAAAATAGAGAGATTAAGGGGAATAAGAAAGTGAAGAAACGTTCTGTCAATAACAGAGAGGAACAAAGAGGGAAAGGTTATATGAACTTATTAAACTGGTAATGAATGTAATATGTATCCTAACTAAAAACGAATTGCTTTTAAAACTGTCCAACCCACTCAGAATTTAATAGTAAGTTACATATTTATTTATTTTCATTTGTGCGTCTGCTTCATTTATGCATATATATATATATATATATATGAATGTGTATATGTATGTGTATATGTATATATGTATGTATATATATATATGTATATATGTATGTATATATCTATATATATATGCATATATATATGTATGTGCATATGTATATGCATATACATATATACATGTATATGTATATGCATATATACATATATATATGTATGTGCATATGTATATGCATATACATATATACATGTATATGTATATGCATATATACATATATACATATATATGTATATGCATATATATATGTATATGCATATATACATATATACATATATATGTATATGCATATATATATGTATATGCATATATACATATATACATATATATGTATATGCATATATACATATATATGTATATGCATATATACATATATACATATATATGTATATGCATATATACATATATATGTATATATACATATATACATATATATGTATATGCATATATACATATATATGTATATGTATATATACATATATGCATATATATGTATATGTATATATACATATATGCATATATATGTTTATATATATATATACATATATGCATATATATGTTTATATATATATACATATATGCATATATATGTGTATATATATACATATTTATATATAAACAAAGCAATTGAGATCTGATTAAATTGTTTACATGATTTTAAAAAGCCACATAAATATAAAAACTAAATGGACAAAACCGAAAATCGATATTTTTCTGCTTACGATATCACCCACTATTCTCTCTCTCTTTCTCTCTCTCTCTCTCTCTCTCTCTCTCTCTCTCTCTATCTATCTCTTTTTCTCTATATAACTCTCTCTTTTTCTCTCTCTATCTCTCTTTGTCTCTCCTTCTCTCTGTCCTCGTCTCGTTGTCTTTCTTTCCCATATCATCTCCGGGCGAAATAGTAGCAATTCTCTTATCCTCTCACTGTCTGTCTCCGTAAATATAGAAACAAAGGCAAGGAAGTAAAAGAGTTAAATCTTGCGGTGACAGATCAAAATTGAGAGAGCAGCTGATAAAAAAGAGAGAAAGTGTTAGTAGTGAATTTCTTTCCCTCTCATCTTCATCGTTTCGCTGTCTCTCTTTGTCAACATAAAAAGAGCGAGCGTAGAGATGGTACATTTAACTGTTACTAAACACAGAGAGAGAGAGAGAGAGAGAAAGAGAGAGAGAGAGATGGAAGTTATCATGGTAGACAGCGTACAAAATAAGAGGCGGTAAGACAACATACAGCGAGAAAGGGAAAACATTAGCGACACAAACGTAGTAAGAGATTGGGCATTTCATGAATTAATTTAAAAAATACGAGTAATTAAGAAAAATAAAGTAAGTTCTATTTTTCGAACATAACTCAATCCCAAAATTGATGAAAATTTAAACATCTATTTTGTACGATTATAATATATAGGACAAACGACTTAGTCAAATAACTGTTGGATGTTTCAGCTTTAGACATTTGCTTTATTCGGCCGCTTTTCTATTATTGATGGTGATTGAATTGAATTAACTTGCATTATACTCCATTGTCTGTAACGATCTTAAACTTTAATTTAGAATATGTCAAAACTATGATAATCTTGCTTACCAACTTGCTTGTTTGCAACTTGCATGTTTAAGAAATAATGTTTTGGAATAGCAAATTACAGACTAAGTAGTGGAAAGATTGGGTAATAAGAGAGGAACATCATTAGCAGGGAAAGATTAAGAAATTAAGAGGGTGATGTAAATAAATAAATGAAGTAAATGAAGAAGAGAAAAGTTACTCTATCGTATGTTCGGTGGTTAAAGGACAATGAGAGAAGAGGTTTGAGGAAGAGAATACACGGAGGTATACGATTAGTAGCCTAATAGGGGATTAAGAGCACAACGTAAATATAGAAAATGGGGAGGAAAATGAGTAAGAAGAAACATATTAAGGAAAAGAAGAAAATGAAAATGTACAACGTACCAACGTTGGCACAACGGGTCATTCGTCATTTAGTAAATAGAATAGAATCGAGATGGAAGTTTTGAAATAGATAAATAACAAGTCACATTATTCTTAGAGTAAAAATATATTAGTATATTTTTTTTCTTTCACAAAATTGAATCCAAGTTATACCTGTAAATTCTTTGTGTACGTCATGATGTTCTTTCTATACAAAATTAAAGGGGTGCGTTATTGGTCTAATGAGTACGGCCGAAGACTATGGGATCAGCTATACCCAATCAAAACATATATTGTGGTCAGATATACACCAATATCGTTCAATCCTCGGTGCGGGCGATACGAAGAATTGCAAATTACTGAAGACTTCTCCCAGTCATGGCTGACGGAACAAGAGTATGCTACCTTCGTGGATTAAATAAAGGGTTAATTTTGAAATTGCATCCAGATTCCCGAGTTCGACGGAAATATTCCCGAGTTCGAAAAGTTACACCTGAAGAAGACATGAGGTTACAGCTGTCGAAACGTTGTGAGAATAACACTCAAGATGAGAACAGTAGTCCGAATTATAAAAATTATACAAATTAAGCTTATTATAACAATAATAGTAAATCACCGCAAAAATGGTTGACATGCCGTAAAACAATCAGAAATGCGAAATGGGAATAGCTGATGATGCAAAATTCGTACGTCCTAATTATCATGAAAAAGAAACGAAATAAATAAAAAAATCGACGCCAACGAATTGACGTAATCGTTCGCTTGGTTTCAACTCCTCTTCGTAATTATCCTCGCTTGAGCAGCTCCAACCATCAATAATGATCAAAACCTTTGCTCGCTCTATCGCCATTACACTGACGCCTACTCACACACCGGGATAATTATCGTCAGAGGTTATCATTCATGGAATAACCATTTGTGCACATCGATGCCACTTATCTCAGGTGTACAAAAAAAAGAACACGGTTTTTAATGGGCTGAATCATCACTTTTATCCCAACGTTTTATTTCAGGGAGTATTAATAAACACAAGCTAAGGGAGTTTATATTTTTATCGACGTTTCGCTGTCTATTTTATTAAATCCATTCGTGGCACAACATTTAAATACATCCAATGATGTGGTTCCACTGCGAGCCTTGCGCAGTTTCCCATCTGTTACGAATACTCCAAGGCCACACTGACCCGGAAGTGTTGTACCTGATTGAATGTTATCTACAGCTGAAAGGGTATATCACCTGATGAGGAGATTCAACTAGATTGTTGATCAGTCATTAATTTAGTGACATTTAAGGAGAGCTGAATACTCCCTTTTCATAACTACTTCCGGTTCCACTCTAACCCAAATATTATATTTGGATTTGTCGGACTACTGTTCCCATATTAGGTATAATTTTCACAACGTTGCAGTACGAACGATACCAAGAATACAATTACGAATTACTTAATATTTCTAGCCAGTCATGGCTGACGGAACGACATGAATCAACACCCGTGGATTAAATAAACGGTTCCGTTCGAAAGCTTTTTATGGGAATCCCTCCAGATAAGGCATGAAACCACTTGATCTAAAGAGCTAAAAAACATACTAAAAATCTACTCAACGATAAATGTTATATGGATATATTCCGACCCAGAATACAGCAATTCTTCCACCTTTGTCAGAAACATCGATCATCGAATGTGAGGACTAAAGGACAAAATAAAGGAAGCGTGAGTTACGAGGCTGCCGAAAGTAAATCCAAGGTCCACTTTCTACAAATACCCAAGTTCGACATAACTATTTCCGTGTTTTACAAACGCACCTAAATAGGATCGGAGTTTCCATCGATCGAAATGTTGTGAGGATTAGATGACAGAAGAAAATAGGATTTCGAATAATCCAAATGATACAAATTATCAATCCACATCTATTAACTTCCGAAACATCTTAACTTGGAGTTAGATTATATATGTACAGAGCATGAAATGAAATTTCGTTTAGTGGTGAAGCCCTGTTTGAAAATATCGAGGAATGTGGAATCAACCATTACGCTCTACTTCAACTATAGCTGGGAATCATATTACCTGAAACAGTGGAGAGCCAGTTTTGAATACTATTACTCTAATATCCATTTTCTACACGGAGTGTTACTACCTATCAGGTTATCATTTATGAGTTAAAATAATCTGTCCTGAGCGGATCACCCATTTAGCTCGGGTTAGATTGTTTGAGTCATTAAAACCTGAGTTTACAAGGTGTGTTTAAGTAAAACAAAATATAAAGACAAAATTAAAAATTAGTTCTTTTATACTCATTACAACATCTGCTCTCCTTCCTCCATCTTTCTCTGTTTCTTTCCCTTTCCAGCTACGCGATAAATAGTATGATATGTCTGCTTTATCTCCTCGCTGTCTCTATTCGTCAATATAAAAAAGAGAGGAAGGGAGAAGGTGGTTTAGATATAGTGACGATAGATAGAATGTAAGAGAACAACTGACAAGAGAAAGAGAGAGAGAGTGAGAGGAAGTAACAATAGTTGGCAGTTTCGCCGGTCACTGTCCTTTTATCTTCTTGCTGTCTTTCTTTGTCAATATAGAAACATGCGGGAGAAGGATAATGTAGAATAAGCAATTATTCTCAAGTTCAATTCTGTCCGGGAGTGTTAGTTTCTGAGGGAGTGTATAGTCAGCTTTTAATTCTATTATTCCAAGATCTATAATGAGTTTTAGTACCTATTAAGGTGCCATCTATGAGTTTAATTAATGTAATGGTTATGACATGAAACAAATCCAAAGACTACTATCAGAGCTTCTATCTCACAACCATATTTTCCATGTGACACCATTTTGAAATTAGCCAAAAAAGATACAAAGAACCTCATTTTGTACGATTATTCGATTTGCACTTAAAGAAATATTAATAGTAAGTTTTCGTTGGAAAAAATCAAATCAATATTAAATCAAATATTAATTAATATTTTAACCAGTAGAGATGACGGGGCAGATCGACGACCTGGGGTGCTAAGTTCGAATCAAGTCGGTTCTATATAATCACTTTCACTTAGCTTTTTATGGGAATCGCTTCAGATAAGGCATGAAACCACTTGATGTAAAGAGCTAAAGATCATACTAAAAATGTACCAAGAGGGACCATGTAATGGTTACCAACATCCGTTGGTAACCATTACATGGTCCCTCTTGCAAAAATGCCAACAGCAAAGTCAAGCCGGTCAACAAAGTTATATTGATTTGATTCATAACCCTAACTCTAACCCTAACCTAACCCTAACTCTAACCGTGTTGATTCATACGAATGTTCTTACCATTTACTTTATCAGTGTTAAGTCCTAATTCAGGAATTTCACAGAGTCAGCTTAAATAGAATCACCCCTGAGTATTACATGAAATTGCATCCAATGGCGAGGTCTCAGGTTGTTATATTTGAGGAGTATTTAGTCAGCCTTTTGTTGCCAATATTTCTTGTAAACTCTTACGCTATTTGCAGTTTGATGCTATTATCAGGGCAGATAAACTTTTATTTTTTCGTTCACTTTCCCCATTTCCTCTCTTTCTCATTATATCTATGTAGTGTTTGTTGTTAAGTTATAATTACCCGATAAACACATAGGTTATTTTAAATAATATATTAGGACGGAGAAAGTGTTTATTGCGCCGTGTTAATATATTGATATGTTAGGCAATAATTTATTTAAATCAACAACTATTTCCTAATATATAGATCATCATTGTATACAATCTTCTGCAAGCTTTCGGGTGTGATCGAAGTACCAACATTTAAATCGATAAATGATTGACAGGCTGTTTTAACTTCATCTAAAGAGTCACATCAACGAACATTGATCAAAATAGACCGTAGTCAGATAGAGCCAGGCTCGGACAATATGATTGATGCAGCACATCGTCCACACCGTTAATTGTCCAATCATGTTGATGACGTCTCTGGTAATATGTATAACATTCCTCTTAAATACAATCCCCACAAGTAACCAACGTTAGTGCATTCCATTAATCATCTCCAATCCTCTCATGAGGTTCTTCATCTTTCAATGAGTTATCATTTCCTCTCATTAACCCTTTGAGTGGCCTTAGGCCTTGATAAGTGATGAACATTCAAGGAAAAAAATATGCAAAATAAGAATTATAACATTTCGTACAAACCATTTCCTCAACCTAGAATTTCGATGGTTACAAAAATTCAGACACGAAATCTCTATTATACTAAGATTTGTCCTATATTTCCCGTTCTCTTTCTTCCTCCATTTCTCTTTCTCTCTCTCACTTTAACTTCTTTTATTGTTTTAGATCAATCTTTTCATTCCCTTTCTATTATTATCTCTTTTTTATTAAATTCTTAAGTAGCTGAGTAATTTCTTCCACGTAGCCCTTTTTTTCTATCTCATTCCTGCGTTTTCCGTATTTTTGTTCCTAATCTCCGATGTTAGGTTGGGGTTATATGAAGAATAGTTTACGGAATCCTCCACTGCCGAGTTCTTGTTCCCTAATGTAACCCGCGCTCTTTCTTGTTACATCAACTCATTTGACGCAGGAGAAAATTCACAACTGTGACATCAGTCACTCAATCTTCTCTCTCTCTCTCTCTCTCTCTCTCTCTCTTCTACCCTATGGGAATACAATCAGTGACAATAAAATGTCTTCTTCTGAAAGGAAGTCGTTTATTTTCTACAGTTAGATTATATGAAAAAGAAAGTTGTATTTCTTTTTTATACTTTGTTTGATTCTTTAACTGTTTTTTTTGTTTTGTTTTGTTTCCGTGTATTTTAACACCCAGCCTACCACCTATCCACTGTTCCACTTCGTAATACATGCTCAATTCAATCTCAACTTTTTCCATTCATTATATTAATTATATCTAATAAAAGACACGTCATTGAACGTAAAATGATGATATTATTATTATTTGTACTCACTAGGAGTTCTCACACAGATCATCGTCAGTGATTGCTCACCGACAACAACCAGTGGTATTTCCTGAAGTCTGAGTGACAACAAGCCTCACCAGATTTCCAGTATTCTGCACCTCTTTTCGATAACGATGCGGTATCGCAACAGCTTCTTAGCATTGATTTTTCGCTGGTAAGGACAATTGGTCTTCTCTGGAATTTGAGTGGCAATAAGCCTCCCAAAGTCCCAGCATTCTCCACACTTTTCCAGTGGAGGTCTGGTTTGTGCTGCCCCTCCTCAGTCTTCTCATCCTCCTCGACCCTCTACAAATAGTTTGTCTGGTGTCAGCCTAGGCCGACACCATTTAAAAAAATATATTCAATTAATTTTTGTTAATTATTTTTTTTTTTTTTAAATTAAAAGAAATTGTTTTTTATTTTTATTTATTTATTTTTTATTTTGTTGGTGGTATGGGGAGAGTAAGGGAGCTATAGTGTTTCTTGTAATTTCTGCTTCTTGGTTCATTTTTGTGGTGATAGTTGAGGCCGGTGTAATTTATTGAAGGAGGTGAGATTATAAAGTGATGTTTCTTGCAGTTTCTGTTCCTTGGTTCTTGTTGTGGTGTTCTTCGTGTGATTTTGTTTTCTCCCTGTTGTAAATTCCTTGTGACTGGTTACCCTTTGGAGCTTATGCGGGTTGGTTTCCGCATTCGAGGATTTTCCTTAAGATTGCAGCTGTTTTGATCATTACCGTCCTTTGTATGGTTTCGATGGTCCCGTTGATTGCAATTTCTCTGTCTTTTTCTCCGTTTTGGGGGGGGATTGTTCCTAGTGCTCCTACGATTATTATTATTATTATTATTATTATTATTATTATTATTATTATTATTATTATTATTATTATTATTATCATCATCATCATCATATACTCACTAGGAGGTATCACACAGGTCATCATAAGTGATTGGTCACTGACAATAACAAGGTTGTGTTCCCTGGAGTCTAAGTGGCAACAATTCTTCCCAGATTTCCAGTGCTTTTCACTTTTTTCGAGAACCATTGTATTTTTTTTACGTTATCGCAACATCAGTTTACCATTGATTACTCGCTGGCAACGAGCATTGGTCTTCTGTGGGATTTGGGTGGCAATAAGTTTACTCAAGGTCCCAGTACTCTTTGCACCCTTTCAGTGGAGGTCTGGTTCGTGGTATCCCTTTTCGGTCGTTTTATCCTTCTTGACCCTTCACGATTATTCTGTGTGGTATCAGCCGAAGTTAGTACAACCATATTGTTTGTGTTTGAAGGCAGTTTATAAATTGTCCTTCAGTTTCACTTGCCTTGGGTCAATGTGGTGATGTTCTTACTATGTTGTTTTATTTGCATTAATGTTGGGACAACTAATCGGAATCGGGAATTGGAAAAAGCAGAACTTTTTGGAATATCGGAATCGAAAAAATGTTATCCTTATTTCCGATTCCAAAAACGATTCTTTAAAAAAAATTTTCTCGACAATTAAAAATGAATTAAACACAATGTATTTGCTGATTAGAAGAGTGTTTATTTACAACATACGACTAAGTTAGGATTGTTTCCAAGATTTAACATTGGCTCTTTGAGTCTAATTTAACATATTTTATTGGTAAATTATGGTATATATTCTTAGCTCTTCCCTTAAAAAAACATTTGAAATGTTCAAATTTATTTTTGCACTTATTTGCTAACGTCTATATGACGCCTCTCAGAGAGATCACAGTTAAATATTAAAAGATTTAAAACGCTGGGATAGATTTTTTTTTATTTTACTGGCGCCTATCTAACCTTAGTCGTTTTCTGGTCAACGCGTATATATCCTCTGAAATAATTGATGTTTTATTGTCATGCTTTCGGTTTTGGCACAAGTGAAACATATAGCTGAAAATCTCACAGAGAGTTTATCAAAATATTGAATACAATACAGAAAAGGAAAACATTTAGAAGCTTATCTAATTAAAAAAGAAAGTATATATATATATAGATATATTAACAGTACCCCCACCCCCCAAAAAAACAGATTCTACTTTTTCAAGGTGATTATGTGTGTAGACACTGAAGAAAAAAACAATTATTTTAGAATTTAGATTCGTGGGGGATTTGTTGCGCACAGAAATTTAACGTAAAATGAGCTAATATTTACGAGACATCCTAGCATTTCAGAGCATTTAACAAAAAAGCTACATTTTTCTCTGATATACATTCTGCGCGTTTATTTGCTTTGAGGTCTACTTGTTTAAGCAGTTACGCGTGGTTTTATGACCTTGCCAATTGAACTTAGTAGAAAAACAATTAGTGAACATTCCTACAAAGTTAGAATGGCCCCGAAATTATCATTTTACTCACAATTTATATACTAAACTGATCTCCCACTTTAAATGCTAAAATGTTTGTTTTACTTACCGCTAATTTTTCTACATGTTCCAACATAATCATCTAAAATAAAAGTAGAATCTATTTTTTTTTGGGGGGGGGTGGGGGGAAGGGTGATTTTTTATTTACCAATTTGCCATTATTATTAGGATTATTACTATTATGTTTCTTTTTTTGTTATAGTAAAATAAATCAACCTAATAACCGACTAAATTTTTATAATTATGATTATATATATATATATATATATATATATATATATATATATATATATATATATACACACATCATTTAATAGAGGGAAGACACAGAATAGTTTTTAAAAAGGACATTTTAGAATGATTTTGTAAATAGTGACATTATTATTTAGAAAGTAATTCTTAGCATGACGAAATGTAATTTTTAATTGTTTTCATACACCGTTTTATTATTTTGCATATCAATCGTCGACTATTTGAAATTACTTATGCAAAAAGTGAAATATTATGTTGTCAACTAACGACGAACTACTGCAAATTGGCTTTGTTTTAAAAGAAAAAACAAATCTTTAGTTTCCTCACAATTTTCAATCAATTTAAAGGAAAACATTTGAGAAAAAATATTTAGGAAGACTTTCTTATGTAATATACATAACCTCCTTAAGTATAGTTTTTACGTTTGCAAAAAATATATACGGACATTGCACAAGAGATTTACAGTGATTTATTTATTTAAAACAACAAATCTTTAATTAAATTTTTGGAAATTTCAAAAGAAT
>OY744522.1:183882470-183897470 GCA_963556195.1 Sepiola atlantica
TAACAACTATAAGAACCCTTCCCAATCACCGATTGGCATGACCGATATCATTCTACCTGACAGACTAACGTTCAAACTCTTAGACCTAACATTCACAGGCAACATGAGTTATGATAAGTAAATCAAAAATGTTGCCAAGTCTGCTGCAAAGAAAGTAGTCTCCCTTGTCAAGCTAGACACCTTATCACATCATCGAGTATCTTATATCTCTATAATGTCACGTGAATCGAGTATTGTTTTAACATATGGGCTTGTGCACCAACCCCTATTCTCTCCCTCTCTGACCGGATGCAAAAAGAATTCATAAGCTTATAGGTCCAGGTATATCGGCCAGTCTCAAACTCCTGTCCCCTTGCTGTATTGTTGCACCCTTGTGATTGTTTAACAAGCACTTCAACAGAATGCGTTCCCATGAACGTAATATATTTTACCCCCAAACAGAAATACCTCCGAACCACCCAACTTGCAGCATAATTCCACCCCTTCAGTGATTATGTCCCTAGATGACTAAACTGGTCTACTCTGATAGTTTATTTCCTCTGATGGTGTGTCTTTAGAATTCCCTTTTTGCTCACTGTTTTTTTCTCATTAAACAAACACGGAGAAATTAAAATGTAATGTGAGCAAATATCTTGCTCCCAGCTCTCCACGCTGGTTGACTTCTAAAAACCTACCCCTCACCACACTAGCCCCTTAGACTTTCAGTAGCGATATGCCTCTTTTGAGCTGAACAAAAGTTTTTTAAAAGTCGTCTTTCTAAATCGTCTTGCTGCTTTTGTTCAGGATTGAACTTAGAACATCAGGATAACCTACACACTTCAAGCAGCATCCTGGTCGTCTGGGCCTGGGGAAGTTAAAGCAGCTTTTCTGGTGCCATAAAACAATTAATTTTTCTCCTTTATTAGAGGCTCTCACGGTAACACAGCGGGAGAATCTTCGCTACGTAAACAGTTGATCGTCAAATATTTAGTATAGTAGTAGTAGCGAATATATTGCATCTCGTCTCGCTTGTAGTAGTAGGTGTGTAGAGTTCGTCTCTCTGTCTGAGTGTATTACTTTGTAACAGAAATGTTTAATGTTCTATATGATAAAAACATATGATTGTGTTGAGCTGTAATGATTTTTATGTAATGTTATTACACAGAATTAGTTTTACTCTCACTTCATTATCCCGTAGGGGAGAGGGTAGGAGTCCTTTGAATTAGGCTCTCATCGTTTCACAGACTAAACTCAACAGACTTGACTACACTTGTCTCCTCGTCACGCACTTCATTTCGTACGTCACTACCAAGGAACTGTTTACTTAGTCACGTCTCTTCCATTTTATAACATCGCATACTGTTTAGAGCTATACTTAGCTTACTGAGCAGATTAGTATATCCTTACATGTCGCTGTTTCTTTCAGCTTCTTTACTGCGCAGGATATTAACTTCATCCGACAGGGGGCGTTCATTACACTTTTTTTTACATAGATAAAAAACAAGTCGGAAAGTGGTAAATAAGAATGAATGTTCATCAGGCGAAAAATACAGAAAACTTACTAAATCTATAAAAAATAACCATACCTACCCGACGCTGTCCGGCAGTTTTCATGTTTTACTTTAATTTTTGTTACGTGTTCTTTCTTCTTTTGAATTGCATAAATGCTTTCGAGTTTTTCTTTTACTCTAAAATGTATTAAATATAAACTTAATAGTCAGAGGTGCCAAAGCAGCAAGCAAGTTGATAGGGATATGGCGAAGGCTGATTACTTGAAGAAGCAGGCAGGAAACACTGGCGACGTAGTGCCAGAGCGAAGGCGGAAAATAATTAATAGTTGTAAACTACGAAATATGATTTAAAAAAATGTTATTTCAGTTTACGCGATTGAATTTTTATTTCAATAAATATCTGATTAATAGAAAATAATAAAAATAATAATTCACTGTATAATTATGAAATCACACACACCTGAAATTGTCTCATAGTGTTTTTAATAACAAAAAAATAATTGAAAAGTAACCTTTGATAATGTTATCAGGATCTAATATTTGCTATATATTTTTTTTCAATCTTTTAATTTAGTTACTATTTCGAATTAGCCTTCCTTATTTCAATTTGGAAGCCTATTGTAATTATCCAACCGGAAGCAAAAGTCGTTTTAAGTTCAAACAGCTTTAAGTATTCGCCCCGGTGTCGCAATCAGCACAAAATAAATAAGTTCCTGGACCAAAAGCCCGTGTAATTTGAATGGATCAGTGAGCAGTTTTAATCAGTATTAAGCTTCCATGCTGAATACTTCGCAACGATTTTTTTCCACGCAGCCAACTTTAAAACACCTTGCAGCATAGAACTGTGTCAAAGCGAGAACTTAATGAGAATTTGGGTTCAAACCAGTTCAGGTAAACACATGTAGTTACCTGTGGGCGATTCACATTGATTTGGCCTTTTTATTGTATTAGAAAAAAAAGAAAATGTAGAACAAATTTAAATTAAAACTTTAAGGGCTACGACAGAAAAGAATATTGCATGGCATAAAATAAAAAATAAAATAGAAATAAAACAATACATTTAAATTTGCTCGCTTTTTTTTCTCTCCAGAAAACTGAACAGTTTAGAAGAAAATAAATCTAAAACAAAAGAAAATGTTTTGAAGTAAAAAAAAAAAAAAGATTAAGGGAAGTTAATTATAATATCTAAGAAATCTATGAAGTTAAAAATAAACATAAACAATTAATTTTGTTTTTACAAACCCAGAAAACCGCTGGAAACCATGTTATTCATTTTATTTGTTTTAGAAGTAAAAACAAGACGAATTAAAAACATGGATACAATTTTAATAAAAAAAAACATTCAAGATGGAGAGAAAAAAGCGCGCATTATTTTAAGAAAGCTTTCTAAACAAAGTGGAGTTTACCGCCGTTGGATGTATTACAAGTGCCTGAAAAATACATGTTGCTACTCAGTTTTACAACTTGTCTACGAAAGTAATTCACTCATAATTTGTTGTAACATATATATATATATATATATATATATATATATATATATATATATATATATATATATATATATATATATGAAGAATTCGAATGCAAAACGCGATAAACGCCATTTTCAAAGTTACGAAGTCATCGCTACAAAAATGTTGCATTTTAACACTAGACCATATTCTCAAATCATGTTTCACAAATAGCTAGATCAGAATTGGCAAATAGCCAGATCAGAATAGCTGGATCAGAATTGGTGGCAAATAGGCAAATCAGATTTATCAACAGAATTGGCAAACACCCTGATCATAGCTAAATAAGAATTGGCAAATAGCCATATAAGAATTGGCAAATAACCAGATCGGAATTGGCAAATAGCCAGACCATAATTGGCAAATCAGAATTGCCAAATACACAGATCAGAATAGCCAAATCAGAATTTGCAAATAGCCAGATGACTATATAGAAATAGGCGAACTAGAATTGGCAAATAGAAAATCAGATCAGAATTGGACAAATTAGAATTGGCAAATAGCCAAAAATAGCCAGATGATCATAGGGGTTGGTTGATATATATATATATATATATATATATATATATATATATATATATATATATATATAATCTGGCTATTTGTCAATTCTGATTTGGCTATTTGCCAATATATAATATTTCACTGTCTGAGATCATAAAGCTATGGAAGAACGCACTCTTTGATCTCGCAACGTTTGACCTCGACTTCTGAATCTACGAACTACGTTTGAACACATCTGACAGCGAAGACCACAACTTCTTTCACTGATTAGGGCGTAAGTCCGCAACAACGTTGTCGGTAGGTAAATACACTTTAATATTTATTCAGGCTAATTTGTGTGTTTTTTTTTATTTTCTAACATTTTTAAAAAACATCACATCTTTGTCAGATGTATATTCACGACTCGTTTCTCTTGAAGCGTGGCAACTAACATTATCATGGCAAGATCAGCTCTGTCCACTCCAAGAGCAATAGAACAGAGATACCTTGAAACTGTAAGCGTTCATCTTGTCCCATTAGGCCACGGGGGATTTTCACGTGATAACGAAGAAATAAAGTGATATTTACATTGAAAGCGGCAAGCATAAATATCTAAACATTTGATAGTACTCAACGACAGAGTATATATATATATATATATATATACTATCCCATATTTTTGCTAGCTTGGGACGAACTCATGCTAAACTGACACGCAAGTTAGGAGGAAATGACTGAGAGCATATTATTATGTCGAACGCTACTCACAAATGAAAAGTTTATGCATGTGAGTATTGTATCATGGAAACATAACATATGCTACACCTTCCCCACCACCACCACCCAAAAAGGGGAAGGTAGTCCTTGGAAAGATGGTCTCATGACACCAAAACATATATTACATTAACTCTCCCCGCAAAGGAGGATGTAATACATGATATGATTACACCATCCCTTAAAAAAGGAGGATCTAATTCCTTAGATGACGGTCTGAGTACGGTCTGATGACAAGAGAACCGATACTACAATACCCCCATTAAAACGTAATACAATAATTAATTAAATCATTTTTATTTTATTTATTTAAAATTACTAGCCATAAAAATAAATATTTTTTTTGGTTACTCGACTTTGTTGTTAAGATCAAAGTGTAGTATCTGTTCCCAGCATCCCAGCGACTTCAGACGTTTTACTATCGATGAAAATATTGCGTGCACATCTAAAAAGAATATGACAATGCAAAATTGCAACTGCACTTTACAGAATATTGATTTATTAGAAGCTGGTTACATCATAAATATTCAAATTAAGAAGCTTTAAATGTGGTTGAAGATATTTGCAATTATCTATATATATATATGGCATTTCAAAAGTCTATAGTGTATGATAGAATTAAATAAGCAAAACCCGTTTTAATGTTAATATAGTTACGATAAATGGAAAAATCTTTCGAACCTACTCATTTTTTTGTGGAAATCGCTCCAGGCAAGGCACGAAGCTAGTTGATTCAAAGAGCTGGAAAAAGTTACCAATCTCAGGTCAAAAAGTAGCCAATGATAAGTGTTAGATGGATACATTTCGACCTAGAAAACAGCAATTATTCCCCCTTTGTGTGAAACATCGTTCATCAAATATTAGGAGTAAAGGACAAAATAAGTGAAACAAACGTTACGAAGCTGCCGAAAATAAACCTAAGGTCAATTGTATATTCTACTAGATAAAGATAATATATCTTACATAATATATTTTTTTTAGATTAATTAGTTTATAAATTAATTGTTGTATATATAGATTTTTTTCCTTAATTTATAACTTAATTCTTGCGTGCACGAAAAAATTAATTTATAAATAAATGTAAAAAAATCTATGTATACAAAAATTAATGTATAAACTAATTAATTAAAAAACTCTACATATACAAAAAATTGATGGCATGCAAAAATTAATATATAAATATTTTTTTTTTAATCTGTGTATATAAAAATGAATTTATAAATTAATTTTAAAAATCTATATATAAAAAAATTGATGACACGAATTAAAAATGCGGTCCTCTATATATTCTTTAAATAAACAAACCGCTCAGGGTAGCGACAAATAATAACAAAACTCACCGGTAAACACCGGTCGACTATCGCCAGAAAAAAAACAATAACAAATAATCAGCGTAATATAATATATAAATATAGAGTATATTAGAGTATTTTTCGATGCATAAAATAATGAATTTAAAACAATTTGACTAACAAAGAAATAGCCTTATAGAAATGTTAAAAGCATACAATGTAAATCATGAGTTATTATAACTTTTTTTTAGTTTAATAGTTTGTGCAATCCTCGGCGTTCATTATCTAAAATGTAGTTTTGATCAACTTTGGCTGAATATGTAACGTTTATGAGCATGTATACAACACTTATTTCATGTGTTCTAAGAGAACGCTTCTAAATCTAAATCCATATATCGGTTTCACGTAAAACTGTCCGTTTGAAAGGCAAAGAGAACTTGTCCTTATTTATTTAACCTACAGGTGTCTATCTAGATACGAACCTCTATCTTGTTTTTATTACCGTTAGGCACACACACACACACACACACACACACACACACACACACACACATATATATATATATATATATATATATATATATATCTTTTGTAAGATAATCGGAAAATCGTAGCAGAGTGCTTAATTAATTCAGAAACTCAATATTAAATGCGTAAATATTTATTATTTGGTACAGAAAATCAGATCGACATCAGTACAGTCGGTTTCAAGTATCGAAGGTGTCTGACTTCCCGACTTTCTTCAGTAACAACAAAGCTGAAGAAGGTCGAGAGGTCAGACACCTTCCGAACTTGAAACCGACGGTACTGATTTTCTGTACTGAATAATAAATATAAATATAAATATATATATATATATATATATATATTAATATGAAAAATATATAAATGTTTATATATTTTCTCTATGTATTATTTATTTTTTGACGTATAGGAATACAAAATGTCTTCAAAAATCTGTTTTCTACAACAAACTATTTGGCCGTTCCTTTAGCCTTCTACAGTGTATTGAGCGGTATGCGGGCCTACGGTTGGCAGTGATAGAAGTGGGAGGGTATAGTCAATGAGATGAAGAAATGTATACATGTGACTCGTGTCTGTTCCTCTTATCCCATCAGTTGCGTAGGTGGCTTTGTGCATATTTATCAAAGCATAGGTAGCCAAAAAATAATTTGAGTGTGTGTATATGAATCTCTCTCTCTCTCTCTCTCTCTCTCTATATATATATATATATATATATATATATATATATATATATATATACAAACACATATATAAACCTTTATACATACCATAACACTATTCTGACGAGACAAAATGTGTTCATTTAACTTATTTCGAAGGGTCATGAAATGGTCAAAGGTGGTGGATAGGGGGGAGGGAGGTATTATAGCACCTCTTTTGCCTGCTCAGATTTACTATGAAGGTAAAGGAAATTTGCTATATGTTGGAGTTATTTGAGAACGCATACATATATATATATACACACACCACCATATACATATATATGAGTGATAGAGAGATATGGGGGGATTTTTGTGGTCTTTTTTTTTTACTTAAACATACAATCATTTTTGGGAACTTCGTCATTAGCCGTTGTTAATGAAAAATAGCAATATCCAATGCCGGCTTGTTACCCCGAAGAAAAAAAATATATAAACAACAAAAATAAGGAAAATAAAAATAATTCCTTAAAATAAAAACAGAAAGAGAAAATCCAAATATAAAACAAAATAACAAATAAATAAAGCATATTTAAAAGACAGTACAATAAAAATATAAAGTTTGGAGAAATCCAAATAAACGGGGTCAGAAATAAATTATATATGTTTCGGGCACCGAGACTCCAACTGAACCACTCACTACACCACTACACTCACCCAAGCACTCCTTTTAATCTTTAATTTTCCTATTCTAACCCCTTCTTCTAAAAGTCTATCTCCCCTTATGTCTCCCCATCTCTGCCCTTCTCTTTCGGTTTACCCTTCACTCTGACAATTCCATTTCTTTAGAATTATTTGTCGGAGCAAATAAGAAATCTGATCATGTATCGCCCACGGATTTCCATTTAAGAGTCAATTTCACAGAAGATACTCGTGTTTATTAGGCTTTCTATCTATCACACAAGGACAGTGGAAAATACAGACAGATATGGAGTGTGTATAGGATTCGGGGACGTAAAAATATGGGTCGCATTTGCACGTGTGTCCAGTGAGGCGTGTGACAATCCACGTGTTTCCGACTAAACTCCGGGGCAACATTAACCGATCTGGCTAAATCAACATCTCTTTTGGGTGAGAAACTCCAAAATCTGGGGCACCTGCTGGTGCTAACTGGTCACTCAGGCATGAACCTGATCAAAACAAACGTATTTCTTTTCATAGAAATTCTTCTACTTTTGTTTCTTGTATTTCTTCTTTCCTTTTTTCTTCTTCATTTCTGCTGCTTCTTCTTCTTCTTCTTCCTTTTCTTCTTCTTCCTTTTCTTCTTCTTATTAGTAGTACTAGTAGTAGTACCAATAGTAGTAGTAGTAATCATAATAGAGTAGCATGATAGTATTATTTTTATTCGTTCATTGTAATAGTATCATGATGCTCTTCTTTATATTAAAATTATCCATCCAGATATTATTGAGACTCTGTGGATGTTGTTATCTTGTATGCTTTTGTTTGTCTCCATGCAAGTCACAAAGAGTTGAAAGTCACCATGCAAATCTCTGATATCACCACAAAGAGTGTACGATCAGAAGTATGACATCATCTACCTAACACAGAAAATACATGGCTAGTGACTCACATTGTCTATGTGGACGGAGTTGCACACACACATCGACACACACACATACATATATATATATATATATATATATATATATAAATATAAATATACAGGTGTATGTGTGTGTGTGTATATATATATATATCTAATATATATATATATATATAATCTATATATATAATCTATATATATATATATATATATATATAATCTATATATATATATATATATATATATATATAAACCGGTAGTAAATAGTCATATCTCTATGCTGATGAGTCCCGATTATTAAGGACAAAACGTGTGGGTACATAGATAATAAACAATAACAAATATATATATATATATATATATATATATATATATGAAGAAGAATGGAAAGGAATTAGAGAAGAAAAAGCCAAATAAAATTTCAATTCAATTGCTCAGAGCAAGGTATATTCCGCAGAAAGGCAATTTATTCAAGTTAAATATTCCTTAAGCCAGGCTTTTCAAAGATCAAAATCTTATCATCAGAGGAAGTCGCTGGGATAGATAAGTTGGCAAAGGCCAAGATTTAAAATTTTAAAAAATAAAATAAAAGTTGTAGGGAAAGAAACACAGGGCAAAACTCTGCCCGAATGCAAGCAAATGTCCGATTGCTAAAAAGTCCGGTGTCAAAAAGTCCAGCGGAGAGAATGAGATGTATATAGGTAGGTCGTTAAAAGGCACGAGAGGTTGTGAGATAGGATTCAATTCCTTTCCATTCTTCTTCATATCTACCTGCTCTATCCTAGATATTGAGCTGTATACTCTTCACAATGGGTTTTACCTTTCCTAAAAGTTCGCCTTTAGTACACCACTTTATTTTATATATATATATATATATATATATATATGGGTGAATATATATATATATATAGAGAGAGAGAGAGAGAGAGAGAGAGATGTGTGTGTGCATATATGTGTGTATATATATCTATTTAAATATATATATATATATATATATATATAGAGAGAGAGAGAGAGAGAGAGAGAGATATGTGTGTATATATATATATGTATTTAAATATATAGAGAGAGATATGTGTATATATATGTATTTAAATATATATATATATGTAGATATATATGTGTATATATATATGTATTTAAATATATATATTTATAGAGAGAGAGTGAGAGAGATGTGTGTATATATATGTATTTAAATATATATATAGAGAGAGATATGTGTATATATATGTATTTAAATATATATATATAGAGAGAGATATGTATATATATATGTATTTAAATATATATAGAAAGAGATATGTGTGTATATGTATATATATATATATGTGTGTATTTAAATATATATATTTATATAGATAGATATGTGTATATATATGTATTTAAATATATATATATAGATAGATAGAAATGTGTATATATATATGTATTTAAATATCTACATATGTATATATATAGATATGTGTATATATATATGTGTATTTAAATATCTATATATGTATATATATATATAGATATGTGTATATATATATATGTATTTAAATATCTATATATGTGTATATATATATATATGTATTTAAATATCTATATATGTGTATATATATATATATGTATTTAAATATCTATATATGTATATATATATAGATATGTGTGTATTTAAATATATATATAGATATGTGTGTATATATATATATATGTATTTAAATATATATATATACATGTGTGTATATATATGTATATATATATATATATATTTAAATATATATATGTAGATATGTGTGTGTATTTAAATATATATATATATACATAGATATGTGAATATATATATGTATTTAAATATATAGATAGATATGTGTGTATATATATGTATATATATATGGATAGATATGTGTGTATATATATGTATATATAGATAGATGTGTGTATATATATATGTATATATATAGATAGATATATGTATATATATAAATAGATATATGTATATATATAGAGATAGATAGATGTGTGTATATATGTATATATATATATAGATAGATGTGTGTGCATATATATGTATATATATATAGATAGATGTGTGTATATATATGTATATATATATATAGATGTGTATATATATGTATATATAGATAGATGTGTGTATATATATATGTATATATATAGATAGATATGTGTTTACTTATATATATATAGATAGATATGTGTTTATATATATATGTATTTAAATATAGATATAGATAGATATGTGTATATATATAGATAGATATGTGTATATATAGATATGTGTGTATATAAACGTGTATATATATAGATATGTGTGTATATATATATATATATGTATTTAAATATATATATATATATATAGAGAGAGAGAGATGTGTGTATATATATATATATGTATTTAAATATATAGATAGATATGTGTATATATATGTATATATATACATTTAAATATATAGATAGATACGTGTATATATATGTGTATTTAAATGTATGTTTAGATATGTGTGTGTATATATAGAGAGATATGTGTGTATATATATGTATTTATATATGGGTGTATATATATATATGTATTATATATATATATATATATATAATAATGGTAATAATCCAGGTGAAAAATATCCACAGGGTGGTAATCCAGAGAATTTTAACCGGGTTTATAAAAAGTGCTCAATATCAAAATAGAGCTTTATATATGATAATTTTATTTACACATACATGTACAAAATCTGCGACACTGGCATGTCGATGTTATCGATCAACAGTTACTATAAACTGAGATCTCATCAGGCAGAGTTAGAATCCGATCTTAACCTCAGATCATATTTGGTTCTCTCCAAATATGATCTGAGGTTAAGATCGGATTCTAACTCTGCCTGATGAGATCTCAGTTTATAGTAACTGTTGATCGATAACATCGACATGCCAGTGTCGCAGATTTTGTACATGTCTGTGTAAATAAAATTATCATATATATATATATATATATATAGAGTGTGTATATATATACATATGTGTGTATATATCAGCTAGAAGAACCAACAAGTCTTATATACTACTAAATTGTGTCCATCTTGCGTACCTGCTTTAATGTGTGTCACCGTGCTCAGAAGATGACGTAAACTGTAATGGGGAAAAAAATAATGACATCATTGGATAACTGAAAACAGTGAATGACGTCACAAAATAACGGTGTCATAATCTTGGGAGATCCTTTATACAGACGAAGGGTTGCAGGTCTTCTACAAGACGGACATTTACGCTCTAGAATGTCTATTATATTACTAAAACTCTGAGGATGTTTTTTTCTTATTTTGTTATCATCTTCAAATCTAAAAATTATTGTCGCTTTGTTTTACTATCAGATCATATGACTCGTGCAAAAAAAAAAACAGTGTTCAGTCTTCACTTTGGAGTAACAGTTTTGGTTTATAGTTCAACTTTTATTGTTAGAGATTTTGCTGTAATGCAGTTTCAACGCTTATCAAGGCCCGGGGTCACCTGATTACATGGGTAAAAGAGATCGTCACTACGATAAGCGCCACCATACGGGGGTTTGAAACAACAGAGGAATGGGTCAAAGATTTCTTGAACGGAATTTTTGATTCAAGAGGACCGCTCAACAAGTATTTGTGTATATGAAACTTGAAAACAACTGTTGTAGTCGGCTGATTCGTGGTATTTTGTTTCACACATTGGACATTCTGGGAAAATCAACTTTGATCATGGAAGTTCCGCTTCGTCTTCATTACAGAGATAGAAAAAAAGGTTGTCTGATGTGGTTGTATCCGGAGAGGTTCTTGCTGTGAATGGTTTACAATGGTAGACGAGGCATTGGTACTCAGTCAAGCACCTACCAGGAATATAAAGCTTCACTACTTTTTCTATGTATTGTTCCATCTGTATTGATTTACTCCTCTCCAGGAGTTAGGCACAAGGCCAGTTTTATCTTACTCCCACAAGTAAGATGTGACCCAAGGTCGGGTCGGGAAAGTGGGGTTTAAAAATTGCCTGGGCAGCCCCGTCGGCATTCCCCGGTAGGGGCGCCTCAGGCAGTAAGCAATAAACTTACTCCTCCCCAAAGAGGGGAGGCAAAGCCTGGGAGGGTGGACCTCCTGGAACTGCACAGGACAGACCCATAGACCGGCGTAAATCAAGCCCCGAAGGTCAAGACAATACCGATCTATGGGGTGCAGTATCCATTGGAACAGATACTACACTTTGATCTTAGCCAAAAGGCCAAGATAACCTCTCAAAATAAGCGCATACGCGATATTGCCGATTGATCTAAACGCAACTACCTGTGTGTCAATTGTCTATGGAATGATCTTGAAATTATCATGGAATTATCTAGTAATTGTATTAGAAGTTCTTTTGAATTGTCCTGGAATTATCATAAAAATTTATTTAAAAGCCTTGGAATTTTATAGAGTAGTCGTAGGATTTTCTTGGAATTGTATTGAAACAGTTTTGGAAATGTCATTGACTTTAGGTAGCATCGAATTAAAACTGTTTTATAATTTTCCAGTGAATGTTTTGTATTGAACATGACGTAAAACTTGAATTCTCTTTGACTTATAGTTAAGTTAACTTCAGGATTGTCATGATCTGTTTTTAATTGTTTTATTTACCTTATCTCCAGGGGGTTAGACACAAGGTCAGGTGTGGGTTTTGATGAAAATGTTTCTGTAGAACGAACTGGATTCGAACGCGGCACACATAGGTCCACGGTCCGCGTCTATCGTCGGAATTGTCTTTGAATTAACTTTAGAATTGACTTGAATTTTTTTTCGGATTAATCTTAAAATTATTTTGGAATTATCATGCAATTGTCTTCGAAATTGTCTTAAAATTGTATTACAACAATTTAAAAATGTTTTTCGAATGATCTTGAAACTATCTTTAAATTGTATTGAAACTTCCTTTGAGTTGTCTTTAAATTATGTTTACAATTGTCTTGAATTTGCTTTGGTATTAACTTTAAATTGTTTTGAATTATCATAGAATTTTTTCATGATCGTTTTTTGCTTTTTGATTTCTTTTGAATTCCCTTGAAAATATGTTTGAATTGTATTAAAACGGTCTTGGAATTATCTAGCTTTATGGAAATCGCTCCAGACAAGGTTTTACAGTATTTGATGTAAGGAGCTAAAAATAAAATACTACTTCAAGGTCAAAGACTAGCCAACAAAAAGTGTTAGATACTGACCCAGAAAACAGTAATACTTCTCTTTTTTGTGAGAAACATCGCTCATGGAATGTGAGAAATAACGGGCAAAATAAAGGAAGCGAGAGTTATGAGGCTGCTGAAAGTAAATCAAAGGTCCACTTTCTACTCTCTTAAGTCTTCAGGATTTTCTTCAGAATTGTCTTGGAATTATTGTGGGAATATCGTGGAATTGAGACCATCTTAGAATTAACTTGAAACAGTGTTGGAATGATCGCTGGAATTGACTTTAGAAGTGTGTATTATAATAATATAGTATGTTGAAATGATATTGACACTGTCTTATGTTAAAAATTGTTTTGAAATTATTATACATTTGTCTTTAGAATCATTTTGTAATTGTATTGCAACTATCTATGCATTGTCTTTGGAATTTCTCTATAAAACATGTAATTGTCTTTGGAATGCTGCCGGTATTTTATTTACACGATCTATACATTTTCTATAAAAGTGTCTTGGAAATGTCCTGGAACAGTGAGGCATGATATCCGGCAAAGAAAAATCATAATAGTCCACAAGAAGGAAAAAAAAACTGTTAAATACACGGAACTTGCCAGAGAATTGAAAGGAATATCGAACATGAAGAAAATCACTGTTGTTCCAATGATTGTAAGCGCACTAGGAACATCCCAGAAGATACTGGAAAAACAACTAAGAGAAATTAGAATAAAAGGGAAGACTGACACTATAAAACGAACAGCAATAATGAAAACAGCCGAAATCTAAAAGAAAATCCTTGAATGCAGAAACCAACCAACGATCATGAATCTACCACAGACAATTTTAAATAAATAAGAACAAAACATATATAAAAAAATCACACAAGTCCAAGGGAAGTGAAAACTGCTAAAAATCTATTAAACCTAACCTCCTCAGAAAAAATATTCAGTTCAGTTATGCACACATGCATGTGATGACATCAGCCTCGGCTAGTACCACACAAAACTGTTGATTAAAAGACCGGGGAGAAAGAGTACCAACAAGACCTCCACAGGAAGGGTGTAGAGAGTACTGGAACCTTTGGGGTGGCTTAGTGCTATTAAAATTCCAATGAAGACCAATGATCGTTGCTAGAATGAAATCGATATTAAACGGCTGTTGCGATACCATAACATAATTTGCAATGATTATCAAAAGACGTAGAGAATGCTAGAAATCGGAATACAGGGGAACACCACTGGGTATTGTCAGTGGACAATCACTGACTTGTGTGAAAACTCTTGGTAAGTAAAATAATAATAAAATGGATAACATAGAAGTATAGAGACATTATTTTTAGTTTCGCATAAAGTAGTGTTGTCACATCTGGGCTGGTGCATCATCCACTAGTCTATCCGTCTTAGACGCCAACTTGAAAGCTCCCTCAATATCCACCAAGCTCCAGGCCCTGTCCCACCGCCGCAATGTTGTATCTTTGTGCCTGTTTTACAAGTACTTCAATGGATTGT
>OY744522.1:183899970-183952470 GCA_963556195.1 Sepiola atlantica
GGTGACTATCGATCTTCTATCCTTAAGGCAAGGAAACAGCCACATCGATTCTTTGAATTATCGACCGAGGCGACTGTTTCCATCGTCGAATGCCGCCTTGCGAGTAGCTGACCTGTTTGGAGCATTAGATGCCGATCAGACGATTCTCAAGCGGGTGATGGGTGTCTGATGTATGTGCTGTATGCGGCAGATTTTTCACGCTGTGTATTTTTTTACTCTGTTTTTTTTTTAATATAAATAGCGGTTTGATTTTTTTGTGGGAAGATCGCCGATATGAGCCTTTACATAACGTTGAAGAAGCTTGTAAAGAAATCTTCGATTTAAAGCCGAAGTATTATATACGACATGATGACAGTAATTGTCTGTATCTCTGAGATGAGGTATTTTCATTATGGATTTCAGTGTTCGGACTGACTTCATCATCATCTTGGCTGCCGTGCTTACAGCGTTACGTCGGTTCTGCCCTCCAGCCTTCATCAGGTGTATTGTATCGAACTCGGGAACTGAGTCCTAGTAACACATGGCCGTGAGGTTTCAGCTGTTGGTTCGAAAGTTGCAAGTTATTTGGGGATGGGTAGTTCAATTCTGGGCGAAGGCAGTAAAAGTAAAATTCAGCGACAGCAGCAATACGACGGCGATAAGCAGTAGCAGCAGCAGCAGCAGCATACGAACTGAAAGCAACGGAGAATTAACGAGTGTGTCCCAGAGCCAAAAAAATGGAATCTGAGCATGGTATCCCCGTGACAATTAAGGGATTGGGTTCGGGAGTCCAAACAGACGGTTCCCGAGTTCGATACAAGACACCTGATGAAGATCGGAGGACAGAACGGCCGAAACTTTGTGAGCATGGCAGCCAAGATGGGAAGGTCGGTCCGAACACTGAAATCCATAACGTCATAATGATGTTGACACAACAGTTCTCGATAGATCACAGAATTTAAGCGACGCTGAGTTTAGTCAGTTATTGATGGGTGACCATTTGAAAATACTAGCCGCTGTTTGTGAGACGGCGGTACTTATCTGGAAAAAAACAAAGAAAACTGCAAATATTTAACGCTGTTATCTCCCTTGATACATGCGACTGTGGACAGCTTGTTTAATTGATTCCCTAGAAACTTTCTCTTTACGACGATGCCAAATAACACCGACTAGGGTAAAAGCTCTATCAGGTACGAGTAAGTATTTCTACTTTGAAGAAATCGGAAAAATTGCATTTTTTTTCAGAAAGTCGGGGCATATCATGATTTGATAATGAAAGTAGTCAAGTATTCTTTGCGATCTTGTAGTGCTTTTCTTGTCGGCACTTTCCCGGGTGATAGAAGAGACGAACATCATTCATTAAATGTCGGGGTATTCTCAAGTGACATGTGTCCTTTTATGTATTTTTGGCGTGGATGACTATGTCCGACACTGCCATGCTAGTGTTTTGGTTTTAGTCCGATTATTTGTTTTCTGGGTACTTCTATTGATCCTGACCCAATCTCCGTGAACTTTGCGTCGGCAGCGTTTGGGCATGCTACGTAAACATCAGATAAATGACGAGCCGAATGGTGACAGAAAGATACCGAGCAATTAAGCAATCAGCTGCCAGTCACCAGACGTCAATTTCTCTAATTAGTTTTGAAACTTATTAAAGCCAGAAGCAATTGAGCAAAGCCAGTACATGTTTATTTCCTGTTGATTTTTAAAAAAAATGAATTACAAAGAGTTGAACCTCGCGTAGGAATCATTTCTTTCTGATCAGAAAAAAAAGACGTTGGCATAAAGAAAAACATGTCCGAAATGTTATTGCATGTTTCGCTGGATAAAAAAAAAAAAAAAAAAAAATATTATTATTATTATTATTATTATTATTATTATTATTATATATATATTTTTTTATTATTTATTTATTTATTTATTTATAAGTTGTTTAGCATTGTTTTCTTAGAAAATAAAACCAATAAATGTATTTATTAACAGTAATTGTGTTATGTTTTGTTTGTTTTTTTTTGTTTTATTTTTCAATTCTCTTGAAAATACAACTGACAAAAACTACGACGCAGCAACGTATCAAAGGTATCGGCTTGCCACTATTCGGTTCGTCATCTCTCGGGTGTTTACATAGCATGCCCGAACGCTGTCGACGCGAAGTTCACGGAGATTGGGTCAGGATCGATAGAAGTACAGTTTTCTGTATTTTTTTTTATCATAAGTTTAAAGACTACTTTGTTGTAAATTGATTCTTCCTTCTTCTTCCTCGTTATTTTTCGTTCCTTACATCAAGTGGCTCCATGCCTTGTCTGGAGCGACATAAACAAAGGGTTCACGAATTGTTGTTGTTTTTAATGAATTCACATATAATTTAACATGTATTTTAACCCGGCGCACATTTCTCTATAGCCGAGTATATACAGGAGTAAAATAATCAGTATACAGAATTGTTCACGTAAGAAAATAATCTCTTTGTAAGTTTTGCAGTTGTAACTCTGATTGTTTGTAGATATGATATCTTAGAGAAAGATAAAGCGATGAATGCTCATCATAGGAATGGGAAAATAATTATCACTTCAAACGGAAACTGTAGACAAAAGATGATAAGGCGATGAAGATCCGTAGGTAAATGTGATGACAATCATTATCAGCCGTTATCAACTACGCGATAAATTGTTTGTAACTGACGATGGACCAAGATAATTGTGTTAGTGAGCATTCTATTATACCTTTACGTTATGATCTCATCTCTACGTTAGGAAAAGGTCTGCCATCTTTAATTTTCTCATATGTACCTGGCTGATTTCTCGGCTGTTAATAACCACAAAAGCAATTACTATCATTCAGATTAAACATCGAACATGGACCGTGGTATTAATTGTCCATGTTTTTTATATACTTATATGTAACCAAGTCAGAATGGACCGTGGGTAGACTTGTCGTCAGCTATCGTTCTTTTATATGGAAGTTTCCCGCCTGAGTTACAATCTCTGAGTTCTCTTTGTATATCTTTCACAATAAAATTCGTCTTTTTTTTTTAAATTTTAGATAAGGATTAATAATTTGTATTATTTTCATTATTCGGACAACTATTTTCACCTTGTATTTAATTCTCACAAGGTTTCCGTCGACGTAATTCCGTACAGATTTACAAATTCTACATGAAGATCCTCGAGTTCGAACAAAACGCACCCAATAAAGTTCGAAGGTTATATTGACCGAAACGTTGTAAGAATAATATCCAAGTTCGAATAATTAAAACTATACAAGACTTCGTCACCATATCACAAATAGAGCCTATTTTAAAGTACTTCCCATCTGCGAAACACATTGCAATACGATTGCTTCCCTGGGAGCTACAACATAGTTATCTTCAAATCCAGTGTCAATAAACTCTTGTCATAAACCGTCTTCATAAATCATCAAATTATATTCCTCCACTCATTTTCAATCCTCTCATAATATTCATCATCATTCCAATGATAATCTATTCATCTCATTAAATCTTATCTTTGATAAGTAGTGACTCAGTAGTAAATATTTTTTTTTAGTGACGTCAGACTAGAAATCAAAGCTGGTATAGAAGGTGAAAGCTCGTCTCACTTCTCGCACGTTACGTCACATTCACACGGGATCTCGTCTTTCTCGGTCTCTTGTAACCTCTCAATATACAAAAGCTATACTAATGAAAATATATCATTTCATTATTGTTTAATTCATCCACGCATCTTCATGAGAGGTTATGTACGTTGGCTGGTCGATAGATCGCGCTAAATTTATGAATAGCATTGTCTTTCACGCTTAAGTAAATATAGTAATTACGTCAAGCTGTAACACT
This sequence comes from Sepiola atlantica, assembly GCA_963556195.1. Lineage (NCBI taxonomy): Eukaryota > Metazoa > Mollusca > Cephalopoda > Sepiida > Sepiolidae > Sepiola > Sepiola atlantica. The sequence continues at coordinate 183,903,782 of OY744522.1, forward strand.
TCCGTTTGAAATAACATTTTCGTTTGTCTGACGGGCTTAGGCTGGCTCTACCATTTTATCGGTATTTTCTATCCGTCGTTCCGTTATGCTTTAGTTTGAAATAGGATTTTTTTTATCGCAAAATGTTCTTATTAACTTGCATTTTCGCACAAGGGCAGAGTCAGACAAAAGGTCGGATTTCAATATGGAGGAAATAATAGCTAAACATAAATTAAAGTAAAAGACTCCCAGGCAACGCCAGGTTGCTACATTTAGTAAACGAGCTGGGTATACTGAGTTGTTTTTCTTGTTGCATTCTCTCTTTCTCTCTCTCTCTCTCTCTTATATATATATATATATATATATATATATATATATATATATATATATATATATATATATATATATATATATATAAATGCATCGTTCCTTTCATTGAGTTGAACGCTCTTATGACTTCAAGCCACCGAATAAAGTGTTAAAATTATCACTGTTTACTCGCAATTCAGCGGTGGCCCTGTAGTTCTAGATGTCGAGGTTTGAGTTATGAAATACTCAAAGTCCGGGGTTTCGAATCGTATGACCAGTAGTTAATAGTTATATCTGATGAGCCCCGATTATAAAACGACGAAACGTATATGGACAATAAACAAAACAAATATATATATATATATATATATATATATATATATATATATATATATATATATATATATATTAGGTGATTCAATCAGGTAATGTATATACAGTATTATAATGGAGAGTATATGTCCGTTTGCAAACGAGACCACGACATTGCCTGCATCACAGTAACACTTAGCCTTTTACCTCTTATTTGAGTTGGCTTCAAGTCAAATAATAAACGTTAATTAAGGATAATATTAATGCTGATCATATATTTGAGCATCCGTAGAGTTTATAGACGAAGAGGTGAAATTACATATACTATAAAATATCTCAAATACCTTTTTTTATTTTTAGATTTATAGTCTCTACGTTTGCACTAATCTAATACTGGATAACGATTATTATAAACCCTAATAAACATAAATACTTAATTTACATATCAAACTACATAAAGTCGATTACACGTTTATACAACTACACAAATACGTGATTGTTCCATTAGTTCCCTGAATATGTTTGTTCTGTTTTGTTCTTCCTTTTTACCATCTTTTAAGGGATAATATTTGGGGGCGATTTAACGAGCTTCGCCGAACAATCTACACAGTACGAACCAAACTTTTTTGTTTTTTTACCTTAACCTAACCCTTTGCTAATCTTAAGCTAACACTTAAATAATCCTAATCTAACCCTAAACTAAGTGTGTAGAAGCACCGGCACTTGATTCGTCTTTCTTCGGAAAGTCTGAACTGCTTACGTCACAACTATAAATTTCTGGATACCTATTCCTAAAAAGTACCCCAAAATTAACCCCTCTCATCCAAACACACAAAATGTATCCCAAAATATTAAATAAGTTTCCGTACTTTATTTTATTGGAACCCCCCCCCCAAAAAAAAAATATATATATATATATAAGCTTAGTTAATACACACATACCTCCATCTCATAGTGATCCACTACTCTAAAAGCTAAAATATTTATTTGGGGGGAAAATTCGTTTTTTTGCGGATATTTTCTATAGTTAAATCATTCTTTCAATTTCTCCCAGAGCATCTGTGCACCTCTACAGTGAAGGGGTAGGATTTTGCTGATTGTCGGGTTGGTCGGGTGTACAAGTGAAGTAAGTTCATCAGAGCACATTTCGTGGAAGCGCTTGTAAAACAAACACAGGGATACAACATTGCGGCGATGGAAGAGGGACTGGCGCCTGGTAGACAGTGTAGGTTTTATTAGGCTAGAAAATTTATTTTTGCAACCTTCCCAAGAGAGAGAGAGAGAGAAAGAGAGGGGAAGAGAGAGAGAGATACGAGTATTACGGGTATAGGATACTTGCAGGGTTCCCTCACACAGACGATCCAATGAGAAATGGTACTTTTTATGCGCTAATAGACACTTGGTTTTATATACTAATCGTCAGACCGTGTCTGGAAGGTGACCGAGACAATTGAGAAACATTCTCCTGCCCCCACCATTAATTCCATATTGCGCTACATTGTTGTTAATGGTCATGAAGACGTTAGTCTTTACGATACGTTTCCTCTAGATATACAGGGAGAGTACATATAACGCCGTCGTCATTTTTTTAATAATAAAAAAATAAACAAAGAAAAAAGGCCCAAATAATATCCCTGATGCTGGAAAACTGTTTACTCTTATAGCTTGCCTTTGGAATTTTCTCTCTGCTCCCTGTGTCCCCGACTGTACTAACATGTAGATATTTAAATGTCATGTGAACAACAATCTTGCTACACAACTCCTTACGAAGGATGTCGCCTATAAATGTGGTCCCTAATCCCAGTGGCCCCTTACGTCTCAGTGGTAAGATCCTTTGTTTGAGATGAACAAGAGTAATAAGCAAAAGTATGATATTGAAAGACCCGAAAATCCCTGTGACTAAAGCATAACATGGCGCCGACTAACGACCCCCTCTAGCGCCTCAGTTAGAATCGTATATTCCAAGTAATTTAATAAATATGTGAATACAGCTTTGTTATTTTGATATATTTCATTCTTTAGTTATTTATTGCATTTTAACGTGAATTATTTATTTTTATTGGGTAAATTTTGTTTCTTTTTCATGAAATGGTGAACATGTTCAATTGAGTGTAAAGTAAACTTGATTGAGTTAGCTCAATTGAAATTGGAATTGCAGAAAGTTACGAAGCTCAACTCGAATGGTTTCTTGACTGCAAATAAAAATGAAGACTAGAATAACAGCTGAAATATTAATATAAAATATATACATAAAAAGTAATTAAATTTTGTTTCATCCAAATTTTCATTCCTATTTTTACATTCAAATTTATTATTATATTATATTTTTTCAGCTTTAAAAATATTTTTCTTTTCATAAAAGAATATTTTTTTCAGTTTCTTTCTTCAAATATTTTTTTCAGTTTCTTTCTTCAAATATTTTTTTCAGTTTCTTTCTTCAAATATTTTTTTCAGTTTCTTTCTTCAAATATTTTTTAAAATAATTTTATATTTTTACGATTCGTTTTTAATAAAAGAAAACTATGACGAACAAAAGATGTTACACACAGTTGGGTCAATATCGTTTGTCAAAATATTCAAGAAAGTACGGGTTCATTTAATTGATTATTTTCAGATTTTATTTGCTTTATTTTTAAAAGAGATGCTTTTGAGTTTTGGTTTTTGTTTTAAATTTTTTATATATATTTTTTTAATATTTTAAAATTTTATAGCAAATATTTTTAAACGACCATTGTCTGTCCTTGGTTGACATCAATTTATATTGTTATTTGTCGCAGCAAATCAGCGAATCTGTCTCCAGTCTGTCTCCACGGTTATTTACCAGAGATATTATCTCTCTTTTCGATTTTATATTTCTTGAATTTGTTTTCATTGCGTGTTTTGCTTTTTCTCGTGTTTTTTTTTTCTTTAAATTATTTTCTTTAAGAAATCTTCGTCTGTTTCATTTTTTGTGAGTGTACACCCATCGTCAAAATTAAAAAAAGTATGTTCCGTTAGTGTTAGTACGATAATATTCATATTCATCTCTAAAATAAAGAGCCATATATATATATATATATATATATATATATATATATATATATATATATAAGTTAATACAATAAAACTGTTCAAACAAAGTCCTTTAAATGACTTTGTTTGAACATTGAATGCAAATAAAATTTGAGTCGCACCTTATTTTATTCTTTCACTTTATCCAGTGCTATATAATATATATATATATATATATATATATATATATATATATATATATATATATATATATATATATATATATATATATATTCGTTCTGTCACACAAGGATTGGTGAGTAAAATCTGCCAGACAAATCAATTTCAAGTATTTAGGCGAATTGAGAATGCAAATATCTTTCAATTTTTGCTTTCTGCTTATACCAATCAATACGTTTATTTTGTAAAAATTTCCATGTTTTTTCTTAATTTATTATTTATTTGTTAAACGTCACATATTAAGACGTTATTCAATATGAATATGAACACTCAATACTTATTTTCATCCGTTATCGTAGACGAGGGGGCAGGTGTACACTCAGAAAAAATAACGTCTTAGTCGGTGAATTAAGAAAAAAAGCAAAGCATGTCACTAACTGTAATATTAAAAGAGAAAGAACAAAACAAATAAGTATAACAATCGGTATAGAAAGAAGACAACAGAAGGAGAAACGTATCGTTATGAATTGGATTTCCAATGAAATTTATTTCCGACAGTATAAAGGCCTAATTTAGTCCACGGTGCTGGGAATAAACACATCTTATTTTCTATCCCGTAATTGTCAATTTCATTTATCGAAATTTCTTTTTTTTTCTAATCATCCGTTTTCATTCTTTGTTCTGTTCTCTTGTTCATTTCCTTCCATTCCCTTTCTTTCTTTTTTTTCTTTTTTTTTTCGTCTCTTTTGTTTTGCTTTTTTTCTATTTTTGTTTTCTTCACTTCTTTCCGAATTATTTTTTTTATTTCTTTTGGGTTATTTCATCTCTTTTTTTCTCTTTGTTCCTCTTCTCCTTTTTTCTTTCTCTTCACTTCTGTCTTTTATCTTTCCTTTATCATCTTTCTTATATTGTTCCATTATTTTCTCCTTGCTTTCTTCATTTCTTTTCGCTTTCATTTCCCATATCATCCCTTTATTTCTCGTTCCCTTTTACTTTTTGTCTACTCCTTTTTTCTCGCAACAATTCATTTTGTATTTGCTTCCTTGTTTTCTTGAAATTTTTTCATTGTCTTTTTTATTTTATTTCTTTGTCGCTTATTGTATTGTAATACTCAATCATTGTGTCCGGTTTGTCTTATTTTTCCTTTCTTATTTTTCTGTACATAGTTTCCTTGTGTAGTCTTTCTCATTTTCATCCTTTTCTCATGTATCATTTTGTCTTTCTTTATGCGTTTTCTATTCATTTTCTCTCTTTTTTGTTTAAATTCCTCTCTTTCTATTAACTTCCGTTATTCTATCGTTTTTATTTCTCATCTTACATTCCGTTAAACTTTCGTTTTTTGTTCTTTGTTTCTCTTTCGTTATTAGTTTTCGTTTTTATTTCATTTCTCTTTTATTTTATTGTTGTGTTATATTTTACCTTTTTTATTTAATCGTATTCATTTGTAACTTCTTTTTATGTATTTCTTGCATTCCTACATTCATAGTCTCATTCTTTTCTACATTTACTTCCTCGCTTTTCTGACTTTTTTTCTATTTTAATTATTCTCGAAATTTAATTTTTTACTCATCCGTTCATTTTTTTTCTTTCGGTTGTTTTGTCTTATGAGGTTTTTTCTTTTCTTTTTTATTTGTTGTTTTCTGTTTTATTTTTCTTCAATTTCTTTGTTTTTTATTTGTATTTGTATCTCCTCATTTTTTTTCATTTTTTCTTTCGGTTCTACACTTCCTTCTTCGTTTTCCATTCCTCCATTTCTATTATTGCTGTTTTTGTTTGTTTCCTTCTTCTTTCTTATGTTCATGTTTTTTTAACTTTTTCCCCTTTTCTTTTTCTATTGTCCTTTTTCATCTATTCTTTCTTTCTGTATTTTATTAATTTCTTTTCCAATCTATTTATGTTACCGTTCCTTTAATTTTTCCACGTGTATCAGTACTGGACTGTGATTTTCTTCTTTGTTTGTTAAACTCTTCTTCGTTGCTATGGTGTTCAGTGTCTACAATTGTCTTTTTGGTAGAACACATTCTTTGTTTTCTTTTTTTGTCATCAAGCACGTTATCGTCGATTATAATTGGGTGTTCCCGCCATCTTCTTCTTGCAAAGACACATTCTATTGTTTCATTGTGGCCCTGGTAACCATAATTCGATCCCAACCTTTTTTGATAAGACCTGAGTGACTTCAAAATGTCCACCAACTAACAAAATTTTCAATAAAAGCATAATCCTTTTTGTATTCCAAAAATATTTGGTACAAATAAATTATTTCTGACTTGTCCACCAAGTTTCATTAATGAATATACAACAGTTTTATTTCCGTTCGATGTTACACACACCTGTAATGGTCAATAACTGACACAAACGTGTATTTAGAAGTCCGCTTATTTTAGTTGTTATTTCCCTTTGAAGTTCAGGAATATTACTGTGATGGTTTTCATAGTTACGTTTTAAATTACCTCACAGATAAACAATCTGGTCTGGTGAGTATGAAACCCATCCAGCATCTTACTGATGAGACGATACACGAAGTGTCCTTCCCTATAATTGAAAACTATAAGATGAATATAATTGGACATTCATGATTGCAACTTCATAAAACAGTCAGGCTTAGATTGACATGATTTGATAGCAGAAAGTGTTGTGAATTTAATTAACCATTCCATGGGTGATATTCATTGGGGTCACTCTATATTATATGTTTTTGCCACGATGGCCAAACAAAAACGTTGCTACTGTATAACAAACAGAGAAGACTAATTCCAGCAAAAAAGTGGTTCGTCTTTATTTTAAATCCGTAACTACAATGCGAATTTTAAAGCGAAACGGGATACTTGTTTTTCTTTTTGGTCGAAACCATTATGTTATTGATACTGATGTCGAAAATAGAGCCTATTCTTTTCCATGTCTGTTTAGGCTTCAGAAATAAACTGATATTTTCCATCGGTGAAACTGAAAGTCCTTTTTTTACCAACGAAATAAGAACATATAATATGCAATTAAACAAAATTATTTATTTCGTAGTAGATGCGGATGTAAGAAAGAAGGAGTGTATAATCACATTCCCTTTCCAAGGGTCTCCCTCCAATAGTCTGTGACTGTCTGTTTTCAAATGTCAGAATCTGTAATCTTCCTAAATTCTCTCATTGTATAAGATATATTAACATAACATACACGTAACAAATAATATTGTTTCATGTGTTTGATTTTCCTACCAAATATAAATAAAATATGAAAAAAAGGATGATGAAAACTATTGAATAATTGCATAAAATATAAAAATAAAATAAAAAGCCATGTCAAACACTCCGTCAGCTTCTGATGACTTTCTCTATCTATTATATTGACTTTCTCTATCTATTATATTGACTTTCTCTATCTATTATATTGAGGAAATTGTCCAAAAAAGGGAAAGTCTGTAGAATAATGTGTTTAAAACGTTGCGTGACTGACAACATGTAGAGAGATAGATAGAGACATTTGAAAAAGAAAAGATGTTGCATACACTTTTGAAACTGTTCTACCATAACCAGCTTGGGGTCATACTGAATTCGAACATATAAAGTGTGTACGAGTGTATTGGCTTGCTTCTCTTCTTAAGCATGACACACACGCATAAATAACACTTCCATTTGTATAATAGATGATCACTAAACATCGCTTTCATCAAATCAGTTACACTCCTTTGTTTTCTCATTATTTCTTTTGTTTAGCGATTTCCTCTTCATTCTTGGCGTACGGATAGCTATTTCATTATGTCAGTTTCTAACAGTTTTGACAAAAAAAAAACTAATGTTTCTTTTAATTTTGCTTAGTTGTCCAGTTTACTATTTTAAAGAAATATTGCCAGAATTGTGTTATCTTAAAACTTTGATTTTAACTTAAACTTACACTGAATATGTAATACCGCTGGCCAATATTTAGACCATAGACTGTGTTCACGTTCAGTCATAAAGGAGTTCAATAATTGCAGTGATTGAGAACAGTTTCCTAGATTTCGACTCGTCTGGCGAGCAAAGGGATAAAAATAATGAAAACACGAAGTAGGAGTAGCCTCGCTGAGCTCATTCACTTCACTTCTCCCATCCGGTCTGTATTGCTCATGTTTTGGCCTAAGCTAGAAGTGATTGCGTGGTCGGTATCAAGAGCACACACCCGTCAGGTATTTTATTCACCTTCTCTCCAGGAGGTAAGACACAAGGCCAGGTGTGTGTTTTGATGAAAGTGTTTCTGTGGAACGAACTGGATTCGAACCCGTCGTTAACTACTTAACCACGGTGCCATCCCCCACACACCCGTCAGATATTATCTTCTCCTTTGAGGGCGACGAAAAGATTACCTCCTGCGTCTCCTCTTTTTTCGGTGGAGGGCTGTTCATGGCCGATCAAGACTAGTTTTCATCCCGTTGCGAGAGTCTCTTTTGGGGGAGCTACACTCCCCAGATTACTCTCGATCTTGTGTCACACTACGATTTGGTAACAATTCGGAGAAATTTCGGCTTGCTGTCAAGTCATTTTAGGACAAAATTAATAACTATCCATTAGTTTTCCTATTTCTTATATTTCGTTGCAAAAAAAAATTCAACTTTTTTTTAAGCATTCCGGATTTTCAAGTTGTCTTTGATAAACTCAATTACAGCAGATAGAAACCCTGCCTATCTCAGGTGAAATGTATTTCTTTCGATTCATGGTGATGTTGTTTCTTATTTAGTTCCGTAGCTCAAACAACAGATGCAACAGATTTACTCCTGTTGAGAAATGGAATCTATTGATGTATCTATTATTATTATTATTATTATTATTATTATTATTATTATTATACTAAAGCTGTGTTAATCAACGTCTTTCCCATAAGGATGTTTTTCTATGAATTTTAATCGCACAAAATACATTCTAAAATACTCCTCAATTCAAATAACAGATGCGAGTGTTCTACTGCTGCTGACAAAGGAAATCGATTTATAAATATTTACTACATATTTTAATCGCACAAAATACATGATAAAATATTCCTTAATGCTCGGATTGAGTTATGTTTGAAGAAACTTCCATTTCAATTGAGCGCAATCTGCTCACCAAGTGATCCATATCTTAATACGTGTCTTTCTTTCAATCTCATCCCCTCACACTTTGTTATTTAACCCCCCACTTGCCCTTATTTAAAACTGTATCTATTACTCGTGTTTTTGTCGTCTTCGTTAATTAATAGTCAATGAGAATTAAACTAACTATAAAACTCGATTAGAATAATATGTTATAAATAAAAGGAAATACAACAAGTAGTACTAGTATTTAAACAGTAGCTGGAGAGGGAAGGAGACAGAAAGAAGGCATTTTTAGATTGTCTTTTTTAAAATTTAACTGAATTTTAAAACTAACTTTATCCTGGTTCAAACGATTTAATCCGAGCTCAACGAGTGACTCAGTATGTCATATTGTGTCTAGTTTTTTTTTTAAATCACAATGTTATATTTAATGAGGAATCACAGAGACAATGCACTTTCTCTATTCACGCTGACAGCAGTGACAATCAGAATATATGCGCAGAATATTGCTTATAGATTTAAATAAGTTATGCTGAGACAGGCGTCTGTAAATGCGGTAAAAAGTAAAAGCTGGAGGAAAACAACGTGCACGGCAGGAATAAACCAGCAGAAGAAGGAAACAAGAGAAAAACAGTGCGAAAATGAACGACTTAAAAAAAAAACTAGTATAAGATATTGAGAGTATACCTGCATCTGTTGTCACTCTCTGGTTTACTAATATTAAACTGGGTTAATGAACAGGAGATCTAGATAAATGTGATTCGTTATCAGGGGCTTCCCTAGCAAAACTAAAGGGCTTATTTTCGTAAGGAGATACGCGTAGGAATGATGGGTCCTTCAAAAGATGGCATATATGAAGACTCAAGATTATTATAAAAATATATTTGCAAAATAAAAAAGAATGACCCGTTTTCCCCCTCAAAAGAAGGGAATAACATTTGAGCCAATCCCACGCAGAGAAATATCAAAAAGACGTACTGATAAAATATTAGCAATAATCCCTTAATTTTGTTAAAGCTTTATCAAGATCAAAACAATATTTAGCATAACGAGTATTTGGTGAACTATGTGTCATAAAGGCTTCTAATGAAAACTACTACAACTACTAGAACTACAACTACTAGAACTAGAACTACTAGAACTAGAACTAGAACTACTAGAACTAGAACTACAACTACTAGAACTACAACTACTAGAACTAGAACTACAACTACTACAACTACTAGAACTAGAACTACTAGAACTACTAGAACTACAACTACTAACACTAATCTTTATAATAATACTTTAACGCAACTCGAAGATGAAATGCAAAAATAAAATCATTTTATAAATTTCATCTGATGCCATTGTTGTATCGAACGTGTAAACACGAGCTAAATTACACGTATCCGGCCTTCGAGCTAGGATCAAAGTGTAGTATTGGTTCTGTCCAACGATTGTACAATAATACCGTGGGGTCCTAAGTGCGCGCCGGACTTCCATCGAATAGAAATATGTCACACATTCCTACAAGAGTTTTAAAGATAGACCCTATTAGCAGATATATTCTGAATATACATTAACCCGAGAACTTAGATAAGTATATATCAGTTTGAAAACAGATATTACAATAATATCGCCGTATCTGCGTTAGCGTCGAACGTCCATAGAATAGAAATGTGTTTTTTAAGCACGACAGTAATATACAACTGATCAAGGATTACACTGTGGAATTCCCACGGGTCCCGCTAATCTATATAAGACTCTATTAATGATAGAAATTAAGTATCTGTCTGAAGCCGAAACTATACTAGTATTATATTTTAATACTTAATTTAGTTTACTATAATATTTCAGACTGATGTACTATATTTCAATGCTCAATTCGGGGTAGAGGTCTTGTATCATATCTGTTCTGTTGTCATGATCTCATCACTCCAAGTATTACCTCCTCTTTGCGAAGACGTAGTGTAGTATATGTTATGTGGTGATGATACCATCCTTCCAGGGATCACAACGTTCTTTCAGGGGGGGGCAGTGTTATACCTGCCATGTTTTCATGATAAGATCATTCCAGGCATTACCTCCTCTTTGGAGGGCAGTGTAGTATATGTTATTGCGTCATATATATGAGAAAACATATGCGACCGGAGGACGCATATGTTTGCTAGAAATAATAATAAATTAAATGAAAGTTAAGGAAGATTAAACCCAGGAAAATAGTAAATTCAGACCCTGTTGACAAAGAGACGAAATGGTAAATCCTATAAGAAATGTATCTAACTAGCCTAAAATGGATGAAAATAAAACAGATACGACTGCGTGTGGAATGCAGTCCACTGGAAACTATGCAAGCGTCTGTACTTTGAACATGAAGACACATGGTGCAGACACAAACCGATGATTGCATTGGAAAATAGAAATTAGTAAATCCTCTGAAACTTTGAAGTACAAACGAACAAACTCACCCAAGCAATGAGACTGGACGTGATAATAATGATTTACAAGAAGGAAAAAACTGCCTTATCGTAGATTTCGGACTTCGTGTTGTTCACGGGGTTGAGATCAGAAAAGCAGACACCTTAAACACACGAATGCAATTTTCTAGGGAGCTGCAAGGGATATGAAACATAATGCAGTCACTATCATACCAATAATTGAAGCAGCGCAACAAACAGTTCCGAAAAACCTGGATATAAGACTAGGCGAAATTGGAATCAAAGAGAGAATTAACACAATAAAACGCACGGCTCAGATGAAAGCAGCCGAAATATTAAGGAAAATCTTCGAGTTCGGAAACCAACCCAGATAATCAGCGAACGCTGACCGAACATCAGGCAAATATAATGAGAAATGTAGAAAGAATATTATACCAGCTAAAGAGAACTAAAATTGCCAAGAACTCCATAAAATAAACCCCCGAATAACCGAGCACGCACACGATATTTAGTGGCAGCAGTCCCGGCTGGTACCATAGTATATGTTCACATAGAGTTCAGGGCTTGGAGCAGGAGTGGGTAGGCTTAACATTAGTTACCGCGAAACGCAAGGTAGGCATTCTAGTACTTTTATTACTCATTTGATTCATCTCTTTCTTTGTCTGCGATTTTCTTCTCTTTATCTACTTTCTTTTTGCCGTTAACTTCATTCTTTCTTTCTTTCTTTCTTTCTCTCTCTCATTCTCTCTATCATTCTATCTCGCTCTCTCTCATTCTGTCTCGCTCTCTCTCTCATTCTCTCTCTCACACACACTCTCTCTCTCTCTCTCTCTCATTCGCTCTCTTTCGTTTTACTGATATCTCTCTTTATCTATTTATACTTTTACTGGTTTCTCTCTCTGGTGTTACTAATCCCACTCTCTTTTTCTTTCTATACTTTTACTGCTCTCTCTCTCTCTCTCTCTCTCTCTCTCTCTATCTCTCTCTGTTTTATCTTGTTATTACTCTTGCCTTTATTCTTTTCTCTGTGTTTTTTCGGTCTACTATTTCTCTCTTTCATTCATTCTCTCTCTGGTTTTACCAATCCCAATCTCTCTTTATCTTTCTATACTTTTACTGATCTCTCTTTCTCTCTCCTTCTCTCTCTCTCTTTCATCTTTTTATTACTCTTGCCTTTATTCTTCTCTCTGTGTTTGTCTCGGTCTACTATTTCCCTCCTCTCTCTCTCTCTCTCTCTCATCTGTTTAACACTTATCTATGTTCCTATTTTCTCTATATCTCTCTGTCTATTTACACATTTCCTACTCCTTTATCTATTTCTCTCAAGCTTCTGTACATTCTCTCTCCCTTTCTCCTTGTTTTCCCCTTCTATGCACTTACACCCACTCATAACTACCTTCTCCTCCTACCCCAATTAAAGATATCACATACCTTTTCATTTTTTTCTTTCCCTCCGAATCCCTTCCTCTAACCCAATATTCCCTACTCCCTATTATTCTCATCTACAATCCCCCTTCTCTTGTTTTGCTATTGCAGTGAGTCATTACACAAGACGACAGCGACACATGCAGGCACCCAGAGTGGGTCACTGTTTGGTGGGGGTGAAGCCACCGCGTTGGGGTGGCGATGGATGTCTGGGCGACAAAGGCACGGGTCCACAATGCTTCAGGAAGATAACCGACCACAGCCCTGTTGTCGTGGGTGACTCGTAGCGGATGTGATCTGTCAGAGTCCACACCCAGCCGGACAAGCGTCCTCTTTACCCGGCCTTTCTAGTTTCACCCTCTGAGCACCCCGTTCCGCCATAACAACCGATTGCATTGCAAAAAACTCGCTTTGAACATTCTTCTTCTTCTTCTTCTTCTTCTTCTTATTATTATTATTATTATTATTATTATTTTAAGTCTCGAGCCGATCAATTGAAGACGTCTTTTTGGTAGATATACAAAGTTATATTTATTGTGAATTTTAATGTTAACTAATAAGAAGCTTCAGAGATTTCAATTCGGGGGTCGGGAGATAATATGTTTGCTTTTGTGTTTGAGTTAAACGTAATTGAACCCCCACCCTCCTCAAAAAATAGCAAGTCACGTTAGAGAACAAAAGGTAATTTTAATTTCGACCGAACGTTTGATAACTTTGCATCAATTTATTAGACAAACATAGGAGGGAAATCTATCATCTTTTTTTTATTTTTTTTATTATTTAAGAGTATCCTAGAAAACTTATTCTATGTAATTAGGTAATATATATATATATATATATATATATATATATATATATATATATATATAATTATTAGCTTTTTTATTTTATTTATTTACTTATTTTTTATTTGTTACTTTTATTTTTTAAATTTATTCATGTATTTATTTATTTATTCATTTCATTTATTTATTTTTGATTTTTTTTCGTAAATGTTTCTTAGTGTATGTGTGATAGTGCACTTTGAACCTCATAAAATTGAGAGAAACACTATCCCTGTGACAGGGTCACAGGTAAACTAAGTCTGAGCCTGGGCCTGGTGCTGCCACAAACACCAAACCATGATAAATGTCTATAAATACAAATAAACTCCGTGGGACTCAGAAGAAAGATCTGAGTGTCATAGAGGGCAGGTACTCCCTCGATGGCCAACATGGGGGACCCGGTCCGCATCCTGCGAATGTTGGCTCCTTTAATTTCAGGAACAAGACTAGGGGAAAAAAACAGGTAGGTAACCCATCAAATTCCAAATATGATCAGAACACTGACCAAACACAAGAAAGCAAAAATGAAAATAACAGACCAAAAAGCCATAGAAAGAAATGGACCACAAAAGAGAACAGACTGGTAATGGAATGCTACTACAAAAACCGCTACCCCACAGAAAGAGATATCGGAGACGAATGAAAGATTTATGGGACATTTCTACTGACTACCATACAACGGCACAAAGGATAGCAGATCAAGCAAGACAGATACTCAAGAGAGGGTGGTTCTCGGAGATGGAATTAACGGAAATTAAACAAAAGATAAATAGTGTGACGGATCAAGACACACCACTTGCCGGAAAATTCCAGGAAGAAGACGGGAAAAACATAAAGACAGAAGCTGAAGAAAGCGAAGACGACGAAACTATAGAACTATCTGGGGAAGAAGCAAGAGAAATCGAAAACATCAAACGATTAATGTCCGAGAACAAAACAAAACTTCCATCCCTAAGGAACGAAGACTGGAAGAAGTTAAAAGTTGAAACAGAGAAAGTAAACAGAGTACTCACGTACATCCCAACAGACGCTATCACAGATCTAAACGACTTGATATATGCGGGGCCAAAATCAATAAGTATGAAACTAAAAGGGAAAAGAAGACTGACCAAAAGAATGGACAGACGAAATCTAGATGGGAGATCAGACTGGAAACTCAGATCACCAAACTTCAAAAGGAAGCTAAAACCGTAAATAGGATGAAGGGAAACAGTCAACGATGGAAGAGCAGAAATCCGAATCGCAAGGAAAGATAGCAGTAAAAGAAGTAAGATTGAGACGATACAGATACAAATCGGAACAGTACAAACAGGACAGGACCTTTGAAAACAATGAAAGCCAGTTTTACAAAAACGTAAACGGAGAAAGAACAACAACAGAACAACCGGACCCGACACAAACAAAACGTTTCTAGAGCAAGATATGAGAAAAGGCTGAAGATCACAACAAAAATGCTAAATGGCTGAAGGACATGAAAGATAAACTTCTAGAAATTGAAGAAGGAACGGAAACAGAGATTATTGAAGAAACTATTAAGACAACACTACAGAAAATGGCAAACTGGAAAGCACCAGGTCACGATGGAATACATGCGTACTGGTTCAAAAAGTTCACGACCCTATATGAAAGGCTGGCACAGAAACTGAGAGGATGTATCCATAAAACAGACTACCAGAGTGGATAACCAAAGGAAGGACAACGCTCATACAAAAAGACGTCATGAAGGGAACGACCCCAAGCAATTACAGACCAATAACCTGTTTACCGACAATGTGGAAAATCCTAACGGAACAACTGAGAGAGCAAATTTACCATGCCCTGAACAGTCGTGGACTACTTCCCGAGGAAAAAAAGATGCCAGAAAGGGAAAAGAGGGACGCATGACCTGTTATACATGGATCAAAAGATCCTGAAAGAAGTTAAAAGCAAGAAAAAGAACATATCTATGGCATGGATTGACTACAAGAACTCGTACGACAGAATCCGTCAAGCATGGATAATTGAATGTTTAAAAATGTACAAGATACCCGACAGGATTATTAATCTCATCAAGAAAGCAATGGAAACATGGAGATTAGAACTGACAGCTGGAGGGCAATACTTGACAGAGATAAAAATACAGAGAGGCATTTTCCAAGGAGACTCCCTATCACCACTACTGTTTATCATAGCCATGATGCCACTCAACTACATACTAAGGAAATGTGATATCGGATACAAGTTCACAGGCAGAGAACAACGAATAAACCATCTCATATACATGGACGACCTGAAGCTATTTGCAAAAAGCAAAAAGGAACTGGAAAAGCTGATCAATACGACCAGAATCTTCAGTCCGGACATTCAAATAGAATTCGGAATCGAAAAGTGTGCATTGCTAGAGATTAAAAAAGGAAAGCTGGAGACGACTGAGGGCATGGAACTACCCAACCAAGAGCAGATGAGGGCGCTAGATGAACAAGACAGCTATAAATATTTGGGAGTTTTGGAAGCAGACACAATCAAATCAACAAAAATGAAAGATAAGATTGGCAAAAAAACCTGCGAAGAACAAGAAAGCTATTAGAAACAAAATTATATAGCAGAAACCTAATCAAAGGAATAAATACCTGGGCAGTATCACTAATAAGATATTCTGGACCATTCATAAGCTGGACTAAAGAAGTACTCAGGCACCTTGACCAGATGACTAGAAAATTAATGACTATGCACAATGCCTACATCCAAAAGACGATACAGACAGACTCTACGTGAAAAGAAACGAAGGGGGAAGGGGACTCGTAAGTATAGAAGACTGTGTGGACGACACTAAAAAAGAGCTGGAGAAATACATAAATCAGAACACAGAAAGGGTGATCAACGCAGCAAGAGATACCGTCCCAACGAACAATGCAGGAAACATCAAAACTGGACACACACAGACAAGAAAAGAAAAATGGGAAGAAAACAACTATATGCACGCTTCATAAGACTCACAAGAGAAGAAACCAACGCAAATAGCTGGACATGGCTAAGAAAAGGAAACTTGAACAGAGAAACGGAATTTTTACTGATGGCTGCACAGAACAATGCGATTAGGGCAAACTACATTAAAGCTAAAATAGATAAAACCCAGGAAAACAATAAATGCAGACTGTGTGGACAAAGAGACGAAACAATAAATCATATAATAAGTTAATGTAGCAAACTTGCCCAAAAAGAATACAAGAACAGACATGACTCTGTTGGGAAAGTAATACACTGGGAACTGTGCCAACAATTGAATTTCGAATATGCAGACAAATGGTACAAACATAAACAAGAAACAGTACTGGAAAACGAAAAACACAAAATCCTCTGGGATATGGATATACAAACAGATAAACTAATACAAGCAAGGAGACCTGATGTTATTATAATAGACAAAAAGGGAAAATCTTGTAAAATCGTAGACTTCGCCGTTCCAGCAGTCCAAAGAGTGAAGATCAAAGACACAGAAAAACGAAGTAAATACACAGAACTAGTCAGAGAACTGAAAGGAATATGGAGCATGAAGAAAGTTAGTATAATACCAATAATCATAGCAGCACTAGGAACAATCCCACAAAACCTGGAGAAAAGACTGGGAGAAATTGGAATCAAAGGGACTATCGAAACCATACAAAGATCGGCAATGATCAAAACAGCTGCAATCTTAAGGAAAATCATCGAATGCGGAAACCAACACACATAAGCTACAAAGGCTCACCAGTCACAAGGAAGTTACAACAGGGAGAAAACAAAACCACACGAAGAACACCACAAGAACAACCAAGAAACAGTAACTGCAAGAAACAGCACTTCATAATCCCCCCCCCCCAATAAATTACACCGGTCTCAGCTATCAATAAACACAAATGAACCAAAGAAACAGAAATTACAAGAAACACTACAAGCTCCTCCCTCTCCCCCCCCAAAAAAAATAAAAAGAATTTAAAAAATGTTTAAATAAGAAAAGAGAAAAGGAAAAAAATAAGGAATTTTTTTTAATTATTTTATTTATTTATTTATATATATATATGTGTATATATATATTTAACATTTTTTTTAAAATGGTGCCGACCTAGGCTGACACCAGACAAAATATTTGTAGAGGGTCGAGGAGGATGAGGGACAGCACAAACCAGACCATCACTGGAAAAGTGCAGAGAATGCTGGGACCTTGGGGAGGCTTCTTGCCACCCAAATCCCAGAGACGACCAATTGTCCTTACCAGCGATAAATCAATGGTAAGAGGCTGTTGCGATACCGCATCGTTATCGAAAAGAGGTGAAGAATACTGGAAATCTGGGGAGGCTTGTTGTCACTCAGACTCCAGGAAATACCACTGGTTGTTGTCGGTGAGCAATCACTGACGGTGATCTGTGTGAGAACTCCTAGTGAGTACAAAAAAAAGTAATAATAATAATAATAATAATAATAATAATAATAATAAATAAATATTCTTCTTTGAACTTTTTATGGTGTGTCTCGTTCATTGGAGCATTTACAAACAATCAATACTTTTCCTGATTCGCCCACCCTCCTGTCTAGATATGTTTCTCTCTCTTTCTTACTTTCTTTCTGTCTTTCTCTAGTTCTCTTTCTTTGCATTTTGACTAATTTTTTTTATTTTTCCTCTTTCTTTCTTTATTTTTCTTTTTCTTTTTTCCTTTATCTGAGTTTGTCTGTTCGTCATCTTTGCGGCACCAATTCCGTTTAGGGTACCCATAATGATCGCCCCTACACAAAAACGATGGTTGCCATACAAAATTGTACAGAAAAACAAAAGAAATGAATCGTGAATGATTCAATTAGAAATTATTTAACGAAAACAAATATGAATGAACAGCAATAACAATAACATTCATTTTTCATCCTGGCGTACGATTCTTACAAGTGTGTATCTTCTCGAACGCCACCTCGGGATTAGGGGTTGTGTTGGGGTCAACTAATAGCTTGATTTGATTATTAAGCCGATGTTTAAATATTCGCCTTGAAACCAACGTGTGTAGTTTACTTTTGTTTTGCATTGTTTAATCTTACAAAGATATTTCTGAAATTCCCCTCCTCCCACAACTTCTCTTTTCGTGAGTCTTCCTCAAATCATCTAAATGTCCAAACAACAAAATTAGATTTTTTGTACTTTGCGACCCGTGACCCGTTGGGTCAACCGATAACGAATGTAGAGGTATGTGTGTCCTGCTTTGGGCCTCTACAGCGTATATTATAATGTTTATAATGTGTTATCGATTTCAAGTTTTCCTTTGCAAATTAAAACATCGTTTCTCACATTGTTCGCATTTTACGCATTGAAAACGTGCATTCCTGTTTATTATGCGTTGTCAACTGCACAAATAAGCGTGGGTTTTACATATCTCGTAAATGTTTTCATATTTAATGTTATCATTAGTTATTGGTTTTAAAAAGACCACTGAACACAGGAATAGTGACAATGTGAAAGGCGATGAAAGACACTAGTGAAACAGTAGAAATAGCTTCCATATGATTTGCTTCGAAAGTACCGATTCATTGTAAAAGTGAATACAATAAAATGTTTTATACGGAAAATCGATTCAGTCCTGTGGGGTCGTTATGCCCCTGGAATTAAACAGATATCTCCTAGAGAAACCCTTAAATAGAGAATGTAGGGTTGCTACAATAATTCTCATTGGCTGATGTCACATAAGAGGTCAGTCTAAAACATATCCGACCTTAGGCCAGAAACAATATTTCAAATCTGTGACGGGGTTGGGACTCTAATCCCCTTCAAAGTAGGTCTCCTGCTCTTGCACACACTTAGCCCACCAATCCATCTAATGCCAAAACACTTTAAAAGTTAAAGATTCAAGTTGCCTATCTTGGGTAACGCCGGTTTTTTTTAGCTGAATGTATCATGCAATTGGAAGATGCGGGGGTCGATTAGTCTCCAACTACTATAATCCTCAAGCATTGACGCATAAACCACATCTTCATATATAGTGTTGTTCTATAAAACTTCTTGGTCTCACTTTCTCATCAAATCTTTTCTGGAGTGCATATATTAGACCCATTGCTCTTTCTGCTCCTCGTCAAGTCGATTCTCTCTATCGCTCCAAACGCTTTCTCACACCTGAGACTATTTTCTATGTGTCCAAATTTACTATCAGCCCTTGTATAGAAGATTCTAGTAATATTTGGGCTGGTGAAACTCTGTTCCATTAGAGGGGTTCTGATAAGATTCCGAAACGTATCCGTGATTTAGTTTCTTCTTCTCTACACCCTGTCTTTCCCAGGTGTGATGTTACTAGTATCAGTCTATTCTATAAGTACTATTATGGCAGGTGTTCTCCAGAATTGTCTGATTTCTTCTTTGCTTCCTATCTTTCAGCTCGTTTATCTCGTAGATCTAGTGGTCTTCACCATTTCGGTGTTCTGATATCTCATTATAATACAGCTTCCTATTCTAGTATATTATTTACAAGGACTGCCGTCTTGTGGAACTCTCTTCCTACTGAGTGTTTTCTTATACCTATAAGATTGGTCTTTACAAGACTAAGGTAAATAGGCATCTCCTGTCTTTGCGATAATCATCTTTCGTTCTTTTTTAGTTCGTTTCATCAAGTGGATTCATGCGGTGTCTTAAGCGATTTCCATAAACAATATACTGACATAATAATTCAGCGTAATCAATAGTCCGTACTCATACTTTAGTTTCTCAGTCTTTTGTTTGACATTAAATGTTGAATGTTCTGGTGCGACTCAATGGTTCAGTCTCCCAGAAATAACCCCCTCCTTTGGGAGAGGGTTTATTTTTATTTCCAATTACCTGAGGCGCCTTCACCAGAGAATGCTAACGGGTCCGATCATGAAAACATCTGCTCCAGTAAAGAGTTCTCCTGTTTTGGGGGAGCTGGATTCCCACTAAAAAACTGACATTTTGTCTAACTTTGCCGCTGTTGAAGGCAGGTAAATAAAATCACACTCACACTTCTAACAACTAGAATACCACATTTACCCTGCGACTATTTTGAGAAGATTACACCACAATGGGGGGAAAAGATGAAACAAAAGATAAAATAAAACAAGGGGCAGGTGAGCAATATCCTACCCACGCCCTCCCTACGAACAGAACGCCCACTGTTTTCTGGTCATATAATCGACAACGCACAGGCTATTTTTCTTAGCTAAAGAATGACACATGGCTGAAAAAAAAATGACTGCTAAAAAGAGAAAGCAATAATGAAATAAATAACATAACCTGTCCACCCCTTTTGAAAAGAATGGACAATGCGTTCTCTTGACAAAATTGGTGACGTAATCAGAGTGTATAAAATAATATTAGTTTTAGCAAAACGGCTTTTTCTGTTCCTCATATGTGACAGACAGAGGTAAGGAAAGATTAATGTTTTCCTTTTTTGCCCATTTCTAATATTTTCTAAAGAAACGATTAATGTTTTCAAATATCTTAACGAATTAGTTATTGCACTGTGCCATTTTAAAGCAAGTTTGGTGTTTTTCTTAGGAATAGGTGTTCATAGATGTGTAGTCATGGCGTAACCAGATACGACTAGTAACCGAGAAAGACGAATGAAGTTTCGATTTTACCGAAATATACAAATACAAAAGGCACCATTACTTGCCAGACGACTATTTTTCAATCAATTAGAAAGCTCAAGTTCCGACTATTACGCCTTTTTATATCCCCTTATTTCTCTTGTATCTTTTCCTTTGATATTTTTGTGATACCTTTACAGGTACCTTTGCAAAAAGGGGTAGGTGGGGGTTAGTGTAAGAAACATAGTTCTGGTCGTATTGTGTAGAAGTACCGTAACAACATTACAAAATACACTTCAATACAAGATAAAAATCAAGTCTTTCGTTAAATAACTTTTTTGCAAAATCATCAATTGTTTTTTAGGCTAAGTTTTTTAACGTTCGCCAGTCTCAGAAATCTCAGATAAAACTTTGAATTGATGGCGTCAGTACTGACATTTTTAGGATACCTATTCCTAAAAAGTACTGTAATTTTATATATATTTAATCCACTGATAGATTTTTTTCGTAAAACTAGAACATTTTTGTTTACATTTCTGTACTTGTAAGAAACGGGCATCCGCAGTATGTTAGATCTTATGTAGTCAGTTCCAAGCATTAACGGAAAATCCCGAGTCAGTCCGGGAAATGACGGAATCAATTTATGGTTTCAAAGCCGTGAAAATATGTAAAAGGGCAGACGACACTAAAAGGCTGAGAGTAACATCAATTTTAGTCTCGCAAAAAAAAAAGATCTGAAAATAAAGGGCCTTCAAAGAATAAACTGCTTCGGCCATTTTCAAGACAGACTCGGGAGTCTACGTAAATACGCGGAGCTGACTCAATAACAACTGACATCATCTTGGTCCCTATTCCTTACAAATGCCTCATTTTTAGAAGAGAATCTAATTGCACTTTAAATTTAGCGTAAATAAATACCCCCGCCTCTGTAAAAATGCATTACATTGATCCAAATACTATGTCTGGAATTTCAATACGGAAAACAAAGTAAAATATACTAGTACTGAGTAAAAATGTTATATAATATACTAGTAAAATATACTAGTTTTGAGTTAAAATAGTATTTTAACTCACCAATCTTCATTTAAAAAAAAAGTAATATTTAAAGCTTAAGCAATTAGATACAAACTCTGCGCATGCGCCTGTCTTGCCGAATAGATTTATCTCCCTTGGATTGTGAAAATAATCTTTACAAAATTTGACTTCGGTTTGAGTTTGTTCTGCTCAGTGTTCAGGAGGCCATAGTTCCATGCATCATATCGTCCTTTGAGGGACTCTAGAAGGTTACCTCCTAATTAGAAGGATTATCTCCATACCGGGGAATGCTGACACGTTCTAGAAATGTTTACAGGTTGTGCTTTTCCGTCTTTAGTCGCCTTTCGCCTACAACATATTAAGTATCGGCTTTTGAACATCCGGGTCTCGTCGTAAAATGTAGCGAGGGGGATAAATCGCCTTCAGTTGTAGACAACGGTAAGTGTTTTCTTTATTTTATTTTTTTATTTTACCGTTTGTTTGTAATTACTGAAATCCGTACAAATGCCGGTTAACTTCAAAGGAAAATGTTTATGCGTTGTATCTTTTTCTTGTCATTGAGTTGTGTTCTTTTTCGTTATGAAAGAAAACCAATTAAGGCAATCGAGTAATATATTTAACAGCCGAGAATTCGAAAATAATCAAAATATACAACAAATAACGTTTAGCAAACGTATTGAAATTTAGGTGATTTTATCGATCCTGAACCAGCTGTCGTGACGTTCGACTCGGAAGTGTTCGGCTGTTCTACGCAAACGGCCGAGAGTTGCCGAGCCGAAGCAGCGAGCAGCCGACATTTTTGATACGGTGCTGTGTCCTATGATAATAATATTTTGCTTGTTCTTTTTTTTTAGGGTTAGGGTTTATAGTAAGGGGTTAGGGTTACGGTAAGAATTTTTTAAAGAAACAAAAAAAGAAAATTAAACATATTTACATGAATTTTTTTAAAAGAAACAACAGGAAAAAACATAGCGAGGTTACTGTTATAAAATGAATACTGTATTTTTATTTACAAGGAATTTTTTGAAAGAAAAAAAAAAAAGTACCCAAACTACTTTTATCACGACATATTTTTTAAATTTTATCATTTATTTTTACTTGCTCGCGATGATACTGCAGTGCAAAGCTGTTGGTAATTCATTTTGTTTTGTTTTTTCTTAAAAAAAACTTCCTGACAAAAAATCCGTCTTCGAAAGCACTTATTTATCGGCTGCTCGCTGCTTCGGTTCGTCAACACTCTCTGCGTTTGCGTAGGACAGCCAAACGATTCTGAGTCGAACGTCACGACAGCTGGTTCAGGATCGATAAAAGTACCGAAATTTAATTTACTAACGATCTCTTCTGATTCAAAGTTTAGAAACTAAGTTTTGTTATTTCAAAATGTGTTTCCTTACTTTCACTTGACCAAAAGCGAGTCAATCAGAGATAACGGTCGATTTTCTTTTAAAGTTGTCGCTAGGTTTAGGCTTAAAGGATAGTAAAAATATAAACTTTCAGAACCATTAACTCTAAGTCCGGTTGCAAGTCGGATTTTTTTTGTACTAATCTTTAAGCCTGAAATTAGCGACCAGCTTCAAATAAAATCGACCGCCATTTTAGTTTCCTTGTGTTTGGCTAAGTATAACTGACAATAACATATTAAAAGATAATAAAGTTTACAGTCCGTTTCCACACTAACATTATACTGGTCGGTAGAAAATTTGGCACTGTTTCGGAAAATACGATCACAAATGTACAGACGTGACGTACGCATGACGTATGTACAACTAATGCTACGAAAACGAACGGAAAAATAAGATATGCCATTCCGAATGTTACCGAAACCCCTGTCCATGTTAAGAATGACTTCTGAAACTTGCCTTAGTTTTAAGAATAAGGCGACTTTAATGATATAAAATTGTAAACTACCACAAGAAACGACGCCCTTTTTACATAATTAGAACGAAAGAAAGGGCAATTTTATTTATTGTTTTCACCTTTTTTTTTTCGAACCAGACGACTTTAATGAAATACAAATTTAAACTTATCTTTATTTTTTTAAGCAAACGACTTCGAACAAAAGAAGGAGCAATTTTTTTTTTCCGATATTTTATTTTTTGAATACTAGAGATTTATTTTTTTTCCCTGTCTGTTTTTTTTTCTTTTTATTTAGGGTTAATGAATTATTTTTGTGGGTCGAAGGCTCTGAGTTTTAAGGGTTAGAGAATTAGTGTTAGGGAATAAGAGTTAGTGTTAGGGATGTTTTTGTAGGAGGAAGGTCCGAGTTTTTTTTTAAATACAAGAAACTTTTTACTTTGTCTTTTTCTTTTTCTTTTGTAAATGTATTTGTCTAAAAAAAAATGGTGCATTCACCTGTCTTTTGCACGAACATTTCCTGGGCAGTGTGAACAAATTAATGCCTTCCGTGGAAGCCTTTTTCCTTACAAAACAATATGCAATTTTGAAATTCCACGTAACATTAACAGAAGCACGAAGAACAAGAAAATAATACATGCATGAGGTGCAAACTTTTCCAATCTGAGAAACATCCGGTGCTAACGTTTTGACGGGGCGGGGAGGGGGCTTCTGTAACATGCGGAACGGCGTACCTTCTTTCGTCTATTTCCGTTCGTTTTACATATGTCATGCTTACGTCACGTTTGTTAATATTTGGTCGATTTCCTACATTTCTTGCGTTTGTTATTTGTTGTGTATTTTGTTAACTATACTGAATAATTGCCGTAATTAACCTGTGCTGTAAACTAAAAAGAAATGTTTATCAACTATGGATAGCCTTAATAATTAATTGCATTGAACTACGTCTACTGACGTCAGTTCAGATTGGGGATGTCAGCTACCCGAACATGGCAGCGTGGATTATTTTAAAACTAGCTGTTAAATGACCCGTCGCCATTTCTTGACAAGGGCGCCTCAGCCAACCGACAATAGACTAATCCTCTCACTAAGGAAAAAGAATGAACTGTTTGGGGAGGATGGCCTCCTGAAACTTTACAGAAACACTTTTTTTAAAATAGAAGTCTTGAAAATGGCCGAAATAGTTAATGTTGCATTTAAATTAAAATTCAGATCTTGTAATTATTTGAATTATACAATATTTTTTGTATTGAATCATCGTCTTTTAGGGTACTTTTAACGAATAGGTATCCTGTTTTTATTTTCAATTTTATTTTTGAGGGCTAACATTTTTTTTCAACCTTACCTAATATAACGAATGGTTAGTGTCGTATTATTTTTACATTTGGATTTTCGCGGCTTTCAAATCGTAAACTGCTTCGGCTATTTCCACGACTGATACTCCTTCAATACCTAAAACTATTTCCCTAAGTACTGAACGCTTCTGGATAATGATATATTACAAATACGCGTCTTGGATAAGTAATTGAAACACGTCCGTTTTAACTTTTTAAGTTTTGAAATAAGGATTGATAATTTGTATAATTCTGACTACTGTACTCATATTGAGTGTAATTCTCACAACGTTTCGCTCGATGTAACCTGCGACATCCTTCAGGTGTATATTGTCGAACTCAGGAGTATTTGTATGGAATTATGGCATCTGTACGGAATTTCGAACGGAACTCTTTATTTAATCTACAGGAGTTAGCATGCTTTCGTTTCGTCAGCCATGGCCGGGTAGACGTCTTCAGTAATTCGCAATTCCTAATATCGCCTGCACTGAGGATTGAACCTTCAATCATCAGAAGACTACATCTGAATTTTACTAAGTACGTTATCTTTGCGGGCAATGCTCGTATGTATTCTGGGAGCCTTAAACCTATTCTTGTATTTTAGATGTACAATCTTACTATTTATCACTATGAATCACTACTTAGTACTACATATTACTATACAGTACTATATAAATATATATATATATATATATATAATGGTGTTGGTACTTATATCGATCTTGACCCAGTTTTCGCGAGTTTCTTGTCGGAAGCGTTCGACTATCCTACGCAAACCCCCGAGAGATGACGAGCCGATTTGTACCAGACGACAATTTTGATACGGTGCTGCGTCCCATGATTTTAAGTTATATTTTCAAGAAATTTTCTAAAAGAAACAAAAAAAAAAAAACAAGCAAAACATAGCGAAGTTACTGTTATCAAATAAATATTTTTTTGTTATTTTTATACGTTCCTGCGTCCTATAATTTTTAGTTATAGTTGCAAGAAATTTAAAAAAAAACAAAACAAATAAAACAAGCAAAACAGAGCGATTTTATTGTTATCAAATAAATAGTTTCAACCCTAACCCCTAACAACAAAAAACAAAACAATATAATCATAGGACGTAGCACCATATCAAAATTTTCGTCTGGTACAAATCGGCTCATCTCCCGGGCGTGTGCGTAGGATAGCCGAACGCTTCCGACAAGAAACTCACGGAAACTGGGTCAAGATCGATATAAGTACAATGGTGTTTTTTTTTTAATCTATTATTCATAATTAATGGTTCCCATATTGTATTACATTCAATACTAAGTGCATATTCCTGAGTTCGACAGAAAGAGACCCCAGTTCGACAATATATACTTGAAGCTCGGAGGTTACATCGGTCGAAACGTTTTGAGAATAACACTAAATATGATAACAGTAATCCGAATAATCCAAATTATGAAAATGCTTTGATTATTTTTTAGTAATATTTAACTTTAGAGAAAGGTTTAGGAAATAATTATGTCCAATGTTAATTATATGTAAACGTTTCAAAAGAGAGTGGAGTTCAAAAATCGTAACTCTATTTGTAAAACGTAATATTAATGAATTTAAAGCATTTAACAAATTATTTCAAAAACCCTTTATTTTACAAGCATAAAATCGAGATAAGTTATCTCCCTTTAGTGCTAGAATTTATATGGACGTTTTCACATATATTATTTAACATGTCAACACTTTTAACATGGATTCTTTTAAAAACTTTGCTAAAAGTATTAGATCAATGTAATAAATATTAAAACTCAAAAAAAAGTAAATATGACTAAATTTAATCAAATGGAATTCAATTTTAAGCAATGGAAATTCAATTTTGAAACAATCATGATTCATGTTTGTAATAAATTGCAAAACCGTTTTTTGACAATTCAACAATTGCAATCGCTGTCGTAAAATAGTCATGTTTATGTTCAAATTTAATTTTAAGATATAAATGATGTCACAGTTGGAATCAGAGTTGCAGTTTAGAAAAAAATAGGTTTATCTGATGAAGACGAATATAATTATTCTTTTTCGGAATTAATATTGAAGATGATGTTCATTTTTTTATATTGCTGACATTTATAATGAATTATGATTTTTATCAGGAATTCTAATTTTTTATCTTGGCAAAAAATTAACAAAAGAAAAAAAATTGAAGATTGGTAATGACTCAACATTTCTGCTGCATTCCTTGTAGACAACACATTCTTAAAAATGGAGTACGGTATTGAACAATGCTAAGCAAAAGTAAATGTATCTTTTGTCGAAGAGTTCCGCCAAAAAATACTCTCGCCAACGAGGGACTGATATCGAATATGAATCAGTTTCCGGGAAATTCGCGTCGGCAGCGTTCGGGCATTTTACGAGAGATGCCGATGCGAATGTTGACAGACGATAACTTCGATACGTTGCTGCGTCGTATTTTTTCAGTTTTATTTTCAAGAAAGATTTTTCTTTATTAAGAAAGATAGCAAATAACAAAACAACGAAAAAAACGCAGCGAAATCACTGTAAATAAATAATTTTATTTTTGATTTTTTTTTTACCAAAACAATGCTAAGCAACTGTTAATGAATATAATAATTTTTGTTTCTTACAACTGAAAAATATAATTTTGTGTGTTTTAGGGGGATTTATTGACATTGTCTTTTTAAACCAATAGGGTTAGGATCGAGGTTAAAAAGACACTCGTCTAACTAAACCGTATGTCCTTGGCTTTCCGATCTGACGAGGATTTCGAAACAAATGGCCTTCGCAGACCTCCCTAATAAAATTATTCTAATCGGTTTGCATGTTCGGTGATCCAACGCCGCATTCCTTCCATGTCGTCTGACAGCTGATTGGCTAATTGTCTCGACATCTCTCGGGTGTTTACGTAACATGCCCGAACACAGTCGACGCAAAGTTCCTGGAAACTGGTTCACATTTCATATCAGTACCGCCACCAATTATTTTTTTTTTTAAATGCGGATTTTCATGAGATTCTTTTTTATTGATTATTCAAGAAAATGGAATCCGTTAAAAAAATTGAGTATTTGTATAAAAATCTTTTTTTATATATTTCTGCTACCACATAAAAACACACATATAGCGATCCATCATTCCGTATAACAGTGGCGTTTATTCTGAAATTTGTACAGCTTAATCTTAACTCTAACTCAACGCATGTCTAGACAGGTCTCATAAAAGTATTATAAGGGTGCGGGCGCGGACTGCGCATAATTAGCGTAACTGTTTTTTTTTTTTTTTCAAAAAAAGGTTTCCATCCGTGGCCAGACTCAAATATATATTAAAATGTGTCCATTTAATCTCCACGTTTACCGCTAGAAATATGCTTTTTCAGACGAAACGGACTAAGCTAAAACGTGGCAAAATGATAACCGACAGACAAAGCTTCTCAGGATAATGCGACGACACACTAACTAAATAAACAATCAAAAACGCATAGTCTAAAGATACGTTTATTAAATCTCCGCAATTAAATCTCCGCATTTTGCGAGGAAAATTCAGGGTGACAAACCAAAAGATTGACTACCAAAGGCTCTTATAGAGATCATCGGACGCATCTAACATAATCTGTCTGTTCGATGTACTATACTGTCTTTACAGTGTTTGATCTTACGACATTCAGATTATGAAAATGTTGGATTTAATACTTCCAATCCATCTTATCTCACCAGTGCTCGTCTCATACCGCATGTAAACAGTCAATCAAGCACGATTGAGTTTTAGTAAGATATAGATGACTAAAATGAAGATCTCCGTGGCATCCTACTCCCAGCCCAGAACACTCTATTACCATATAAATATAATCTGTAATTTACAAGTTTTTTTCTTTATTTACCCCAGTTATATCTTACTCTTATCCTCCTCTCACGCTGCTGATGCTACTCCTTCCTCTACTCCCACCACTTTCACTCCCCCTATTTCTCTTTTCCCGCCATTTCTAGTCCCGTAGGCTCTTCTCTCTACGATCTGAAACATTCAATGTGCAACCATAGAAGCAATATGTTAAACACCTTCGGTTGAAAAATCGTCTGCCCCTCCTCTTTCCTTCTATCTCCCTCTTTCCTTCCATCTCCCTCTTTCCTTCCATCTCCCTCTTTCCTTCCATCTCCCTCTTTCCTCCCCTCCCCCTCTTTCCTCCCCTCCCCCTCTTTCCCTCCCCTCCCCCTCTTTCCCTCCCCTCTCCCTCTTTCCCTCCCCTCTCCCTCTTTCCCTCCCCTCTCCCTCTTTCCCTCCCCTCTCCCTCTTTCCCTCCCCTCTCCCTCTTTCTCCCTCTTTCCCCCTCTTCCTTCTTTCCCCCCTCTCCCTCTTTCCCCCCCGTTTCTCTTTTTTCTCCCCTTTTTTCTTTTTTCCATTCCTCCTCTCCCGGTTTATGGCAAGAATTGATTAACATTGGATTTAAAGACGATCAAGTTGTACTCTGAGGGAAGCAGTCCTGTCGTAATGTGGTCCACAGATGGGAAGCCCTTTTAAAGACGCTCTCTATATGGACATTCCAATTGATGTTAGGCACATTGTTGTAAACAGATGAGTTTTTGCTGTGTGTCTTACAAGGAGGAACCAAAGATTGGAACTCAGTCGACAATAACGATAGAGTATTGATTTACTCTTCTCCAGAGGTTAGGAACAAGGCCAGTGTTTATCCTACTCCCACAAGTAAGATGTGACCCAAGGTCGCGTCGGGAAAGTGAGGTTTAAAAATTGTCTGGGCAGTCCCGTCGGCATTCCCCGGTAGGGGCGCCTCAGGCAGTAAGCATTAAACTTACTCCTCCCCAAAGAGTGGAGGCGAAGCCTGGTAGGGTGGAACTCCTAGAACTGCACAGGATCGACCCATAGACCGGCATAAATCATGCCCCGAAGGCCAAGACAATACCAGTCTATGGGATGCAGTATCAATCGGAACAGATACTACACTTTGATCTTAGCTCGAAGTCGATTTTATACTCTATTAAGACAGGAAAGAGTGCTCTGTGTAGCACCTTCCCGACTTGAAATAAATAAATTAAACGATGTTTATTTACTCCTCGCGGAGTTAGGCACAATGCCAGTTTTATCTTACTCCCACAAGTAAGATGTGACCCAAGATCGGGTCGAGAGGTGAGCACTCTACGATGTTTGTAGCTACACTTAATTTACAATTCAAACACTTGAACGCCCTGACGCCATTGGGTATTTCGGCTAGTTTTGTTTGATGTTTGTGTTTTACCTTAATTCTCGTCACAGGAATTTTAGAGTCTTTTTTTTTTTTACTTTTGTTTGTTTATTTACTTTTATTTCTTAATAAAAAAAGATTTTTGTAACATTTTTCGTCTTTTATTTATTATTGTTCTTTTAGTTTCAAGACGTAAATTTTATTTATTTTATTAAATTTAGTTTTTCATTTTTAATTTGCAAAATTCTGGGCATTTAAAATAAATCCTTTATGGCATTTTCTTCAACATACTATGCAACTGTATTAACGTAATATCTTTTTATTTTATTTTTATTTGACTTATTTTTTATTGATTTTTTTTTAAAGTGTTTTTCTGTCTTAAATTTTTAAACCTTTTAATTTTTTTATATATTATATTTTATTTTTTTTATTGGGTGGGGTATAGCTGCAGTTCATTTCATAGTGAACATTTTTCATGTTTCACTCCACGAAAAATAAACGATAAAAAATTCCTTTTCACACTTAATTTTTTTTTTGTCATTCTCGAGAAGGAAGCTCTGTTTGCTAAGTCAGCGCCAGCCTCTTCCCTACACACCGAGTTTTAGGGCAAATATGAGGAGATGAAGAAAGTGGGAGAAAGAAAGTAGGCTATGCTACTTTCCCACCTCCGTCCCCCCCCCCGCCTACAAAAAAAACTAAACAAAACAAATATGGTTATTGTAAATAAAAGAATTAGCCATTTTTTTTTGTTTTGTTTTTAGAAAAAAATATTAAAAGTAAAAAAAAAATACTAATTAGAACCCCGTTCCCACATTAGACCCCTGAAGAACTCCCCAACAAAGAGTCGATGACCCAGAAAATAGTTTCTTTTATTTTTTACCCCCAACAATAATACTTGCTTCATTGCCCCCACTTTCGATTGCTACATTCTTCTTTTTATAGAGGGAAATAATTGAAGAGGTTTGTGTCGTCGTTTTAAAAATGTTATTTAGTTAATTTGTGTGGGTTTCTTTTTCGAATATTTACGATCATCATCAGTAAAGCAAATATAACAATTGTGTCCCTTTTAAAATTCTTGAAGTCTCAATTCAATTAAATTTACTCTTTAGCGTTTAGTAGTATACAAACTACGAACGTTGACCAAGGATTTTCTAGTCTTACATAAAAATACTCGATTTACGAACGTTGACCAGGGATTGTCTTGTCATACATAAAAAGACGCAATTTACGAACGTTGACCAGGGATTGTGTTGTCTTACATAAAAAGACGCAATTTACGAACGTTGACCAGGGATTTTCTAGTCTTACATAAAAAGACTCGATTTACGAACGTTGACCAGGGATTGTCTTGTCATACATAAAAAGACGCAATTTACGAACGTTGACCAGGGATTGTCTTGTCTTACATAAAAAGACGCAATTTACGAATGTTGACCAGGGATTGTTTTGTCTTACATAAGAAGACTCGATTTACGAACGTTGACCAGGGATTGTCGTGTCTTACATAAAAAGACGCAATTTACGAACGTTGACCAGGGATTGTCTTGTCTTACATAAAAAGACGCAATTTACGAACGTTGACCAGGGATTGTCTTGTCATACATAAAAAGACTCGATTTACGAACGTTGACCAGGGATTGTCTTGTCTTGCATAAAAAGACGCAATTTACGAACGTTGACCAGGGATTGTCGTGTCTTACATAAAAAGACGCAATTTACGAACGTTGACCAGGGCTTGTCGTGTCTTACATAAGAAGACTCGATTTACGAACGTTGACCAGGGATTGTCTTGTCTTACATAAAAAGACGCAATTTACGAACGTTGACCAGGGATTGTCTTGTCATACATAAAAAGACGCAATTTACGAACGTTGACCAGGGATTGCCTTGTCATACATAAAAAGACGCAATTTACGAACGTTGACTATGGATTGTCTTGTCTTACATAAACAGACGCAATTTACGAACGTTGACCAGGGATTGTCTTGTCTTACATAAAAATACGAAATTTACGAACGTTGACCAGGTATTCTCTAGTCTTACATAAAAAGACGCGGTTTACGAACGTTAACCAGGGATTCTCTAGTCTTACATAAAAAAACGGGATGTTTTAATCCTGTCTTTTAATGTAAGACTCGACAATACCTGATTTTTACCTCCAGGGGGTTAGATAGAAGGTCAGAACATTTTATTTGCATCCTCTCCAGACGGCTAGACACATGGTCAGGTTTCTATGAATAAACTAATCGCTTCTAAAAGAGAAGGCAAAGCCTGGAAGGGTGGACTTCTTAGAACTATACCCGACAATACCTCTACAGAGTGTAGCATTCATCGGAACAGATAGTACACTCTAATCTTAGCCAAAATGCAAAGGATAGTGTTTTAACTGTAGAAAAAGTTCATAGTTTTTATACGTTTAGTGCATTCTTAACAGATTGTGAAGTTAGATATTTTCTCACTCGCTCTTTATCGCTAAATATACGCTGCTGCTGATACTATACTTTTCTTTATTTAGGTCATCCTCTAACTCTCCTTCTCTTACATTTCTGCTACTACTACTATTTTACTTTTGTTAACGTAATATATTTAATGCGTCAACAAGCAAGATAAGTTTTGTCATTTCAAATTCAATTTATTTCCGGGGAAAATAGCAAAGTGCAACAAGCCATGTAAAGAGACAGAAGATATTTACATCCACATACAGTCTGAAAGTTTGCGATAGGCTTCTTCACATCTGGATATACGGCTTGGGGGAGAGAGCAACATTGATGGCGAGACAGCTTGATCGAGCTCGGCACGGCTTGAGAGCGAGTGTGGTAGGAGTGATGGCACGGCTTGAGAGCGAGTGCGGTACGGGTGACTGCACGGCTTGAGAGCGGGCGCAGTACGGGTGATGGCACGGCTCGAGAGCGAGTGCGGTACGAGTGATGGCACGGCTTGAGAGCGGGCGCGGTACGAGTGATGGCACGGCTTGAGAGCGAACGCGGTACGGGTGATGGTACGGCTTGAGAGCGGGCGCGGTACGGGTGATTGCACACGGCTTGAGAGCGGGCGCGGTACGGGTGATTGCACGGCTTGAGCGGGCGCGATACGGGTGATTCCACGGCTTGAGAGCAGGCGCGATACGGGTGATGGCACGGCTAGAGAGCGGGTGCGGCATTTGATGTAATAATAATAACGAAAATAACATTAAGGGAATAATTATATAGTGAATAACTGAAAGAATGGCTTATCTAATGAGATTATGTCTAATAGAATGATATATAGTATATATCATAATAAATGATAGAAGTCATGACGTAATCGGTGGGTGCGGAATGGCAGTGAAACAGATAAAGGGATAATTGCATTGGAAGAAAAGAATACAGGACGAAAAAGTGAAAGAATATCAGAGAATGCTAGTGAAACGGATTGGCATAGATAGTGAGAATAAACTAGACCGAAAGATAATAACATGACATAGTCTGCTAATGAGAATATGACATAGTGCGAGAATGCCTTAGTGATAATAATAATAATAACAATAATAATAATAATAATAATAATAAAAACCATTTTAAATTAACAAGAAAATGTGTTTTCTACCCAATGCAGCGCACGTGGCAGATTTTAGAACTGAAGGCTTTTGCAATTGGAGGAAGGCGTTGATGGGGGGGGGAGCGGTGGTAAAGGAGGCTAAGCAAACGCGTCTCGTCACTATCAGACCAAACAAATAGAATGAAATGAAAAGAATCCAAAACGAAGAACTATCTTCCTCACCACCCCAACCCCGGGAAAGGTTTGCCGTCACCCCCACCCCTCTTACCGTCAGAGCGGAGCACTCGATATCAGTACTGCAATAATCATCACCATTGTTATCTCGATCCATCATCATCATCTTTGTCCCGTCATCATCGCCATTGTTGGGAGAGTGATACTGACAGTAGCAATACTGCAGAGAATCGTTGAATGAACAAGCGACGGCGGATAACGTTGTTTCCCAGCATTCAAGGGAGTTAATTAAGGGGCGGGGTCTATAATGATGACACGAGCAGAATTGAGCATCTCTCTCTCGTTCGCTCCCTCTCTCACTCTATCGCTCTCTCGCTTTCTCCTTTCCATGACTCAACCTTTCTCTCTATTTGTTTCTACTCTTTTAACAAGTTTGTTTTCATTTATATATTTTTTTTAGTTTTTACAGATTCTAAGCCCCTCTCTTGACTGCTCGAAACCGTAACTCCATTTAAATGGGCCTTTGTCATCTTCCCCTTCTTTATTACAACTCCTTATTCAATATTGCATTTTTACGTCGCGCTATTCCCCTCCTCCGTCTTCTTGCTTTGCTTCATTGGCTTTGTTCTATTTAATTTTCTCTTTTTACTTAAACATCCTCTCTTTTAAACATTACTGTTCATCTATTTACTCTAGCATCTCTATCATTCTCTCTATCCCTCCCTATCCTTCTCTATCACTCCCTATCTCTCTCTCTGTCTCTCTCTCTCTTTACCCTATATTCCTTAAGCAAAATGTCTTGATTTTCATTGCCTTTTACTACCTCTCTTTATTACGCCCACTCTCTCTTTTCTCAAACTGTCGTCATCTGCATTCGGCCTATATTTATTCTATTACGAGAACCATTTCTTAAAAATAAATCTCACTTGATTTCATTCCCTGTCCTTGTCTCCTATTTTCTTTTCTTGTCCCTGTCTCCTATTTTCTTTTCTTGTCCCTGTCTCCTATTTTCTTTTCTTGTCCCTGTTTCCTATATTCCCTTGTTGTCCCATTATCCTATTTTCCTTTGTTGTCTCTGGCTACTATATCCCCATCGTGTCTCTGTCTCCTATATCCCCATCTTGTGTCTGTCTCCTATATCCGCATCTTGTCTCTGTCTCCTATATCCCCATCTTGTCTCTGTCTCCTATATCCCCATCTTGTCCCTGTCTCCTATATCCCCATCTTGTCCCTGTCTCCAATATCCCCATCTTGTCCCTGTCTCCTATATCCCCATCTTGTCCCTGTCTCCTATATCCGCAATTTGTCCCTGTCTCCTATATCCCATCTTGTCCCTGTCTCCTATATCCCCATCTTGTCCCTGTCTCCTATATCCCCATCTTGTCCCTGTCTCCTATATCCCCATCTTGTCCCTGTCTCCTATATCCCCATCTTGTCCCTGTCTCCTATTTTCCCTTGTTGTCCCCGTTTACTATTTTCCTTCTTGACCCTGTCTCCTATTTCCCCATTCATGCCCCTGTCTCCTATATCCCCTTCATGCCCCTGTCTCCTATATCCCCTTCATGCCCCTGTCTCCTATATCCCCTTCATGCCCCTGTCTCCTATATCCGCTTCATGCCCCTGTCACCAATATCCGCTTCTTGCCCCTGTCTCCTATATCCGCTTCTTGCCCCTGTCTCCTATATCCGCTTCTTGCCCCTGTCTCCTATATCCGCTTCTTGCCCCTGTCTCCTATATCCGCTTCTTGCCCCTGTCTCCTATATCCGCTTCTTGCCCCTGTCTCCTATATCCGCTTCTTGCCCCTGTCTCCTATATCCGCTTCTTGCCCCTGTCTCCTATATCCGCTTCTTGCCCCTGTCTCCTATATCCGCTTCTTGCCCCTGTCTCCTATATCCGCTTCTTGCCCCTGTCTCCTATATCCGCTTTTTGCCCCTGTCTCCTATATCCGCTTCTTGCCCATGTCTCCTATATCCGCTTCTTGCCCCTGTCTCCTATATCCGCTTCTTGCCCCTGTCTCCTATATCCGCTTCTTGCCCCTGTCTCCTATATCCGCTTCTTGCCCCTGTCTCCTATATCCGCTTCTTGCCCCTGTCTCCTATATCCGCTTCTTGCCCCTGTCTCCTATATCCGCTTCTTGCCCCTGTCTCCTATATCCGCTTCTTGCCCCTGTCTCCTATATCCGCTTCTTGCCCCTGTCTCCTATATCCGCTTCTTGCCCCTGTCTCCTATATCCGCTTCTTGCCCCTGTCTCCTATATCCGCTTCTTGCCCCTGTCTCCTATATCCGCTTCTTGCCCCTGTCTCCTATATCCGCTTCTTGCCCCTGTCTCCTATATCTGCTTCTTGCCCTGTCTCCTATATCCCCTTCTTGTCCCTGTCTCCTATATCCCCTTCTTGTCCCTGTCTCCTATATCCCCTTCTTGTCCCTGTCTTCTATTTTCTTTTCTTGTCCCTGTCTCCTATTTTCTTTTTTGTCCCTGTTTCCTATATTCCTTTGTTGTCTCTGGCTCGTATATCCCCATCGTGTTTCTGTCTCCTATATCCCCATCTTGTCCCTGTCTCCTATATCCCCATCTTGTCCCTGTCTCCTATATCCCCATCTTGTCCCTGTCTCCTATATCCCCATCTTGTCCCTGTCTCCTATATCCCCATCTTGTCACTGTCTCCTATTTTCCCTTATTGTCCCCGTTTACTATTTTCCTTCTTGACCCTGTCTCCTATTTCCCCTTCATGCCCCTGTCTCTTATATCCCCTTTATGCCCCTGTCTCTTATATCCCCTTCATGCCCCTGTCTCTTATATCCGATCCTTGCCCCTGTCTCCTATATCCGCTCCTTGCCCCTGTCTCCTATATCCGCTTCTTGCCCCTGTCTCCTATATCTGCTTCTTGCCCCTGTCTCCTATATCTGCTTCTTGCCCCTGTCTCCTATATCCGCTTCTTGCCCCTGTCTCCTATATCCGCTTCTTGTCCCTGTCTCCTATATCCGCTTCTTGTCCCTGTCTCCTATATCCGCTTCTTGCCCCTGTCTCCTATATCCGCTTCTTGCCCCTGTCTCCTATATCCGCTTCTTGTCCCTGTCTCCTATATCCGCTTCTTGTCCCTGTCTCCTATATCCGCTTCTTGTCCCTGTCTCCTATATCCGCTTCTTGTCCCTGTCTCCTATATCCGCTTATTGCCCCTGTCTCTTATATCCGCTTCTTGCCCCTGTCTCTTATATCCGCTTCTTGCCCCTGTCTCTTGTATCCCCTTCTTGTCCCTGTCTCCTATATCCCCTTCTTGTCCCTGTCTCCTATATCCCCTTCTTGTCCCTGTCTCCTATATCCCCTTCTTGTCCCTGTCTCCTATTTTCTTTTCTTGTCCCTGTCTCCTATTTTCTTTTCTTGTCCCTGTCTCCTATTTTCTTTTCTTGTCCCTGTCCCCTTTTTTTTGTTTGTCCCTGTTTCCTATATTCCTTTGTTGTCTCTGGCTCCTATATCCCCATCGTGTTTCTGTCTCCTATACCCTATCTTGTCCCTGTCTCCTATATCCCCATCTTGTCCCTGTCTCCTATATACCCATCTTGTCCCTGTCTCCTATATCCCCATCTTGTCCCTGTCTCCTATTTTCCCGTGTTGTCCCCGTTTACTATTTTCCTTCTTGACCCTGTCTCCTATTTCTCCTTCTTGTCTCTGTCTCCTATTTCTCCTTCTTGTCCCTGTCTCCTATTTCCCCTTCTTGTCTCTGTCTCCTATTTCCCCTTCTTGTCCCTGTCTCCTATTTCCCCTTCTTGTCCCTGTCTCCTATTTCCCCTTCTTGTCCCTGTCTCCTATTTCCCCTTCTTGTCCCTGTCTCCTATTTCCCCTTTTTGTCCCTGTCTCCTATTTCTCCTTCTTGTCCCCCCTGTCTCCTATTTCCCCTTCTTGTCCCCCCCTGTCTCCTATTTCCCCTTCTTGTCCCCTCTGTCTCCTATTTCCCCTTCTTGTCCCTGTCTCCTATTTCCCCTTCTTGTCCCTGTCTCCTATTTCCCCTTCTTGTCCCTGTCTCCTATTTCCCCTTCTTGTCCCTGTCTCCCATTTCTCCTTCTTGTCTCTGTCTCCTATATCCCCATCGTGTCTCTGTCTCCTATATCCCCATCTTGTCCCTGTCTCCTATATCCCCATCTTGTCCCTGTCTCCTATATCCCCATCTTGTCCCTGTCTCCTATATTCTCATCTTGTCCCTGTCTCCTATATTCTCATCTTGTCCCTGTCTCCTATATTCTCATCTTGTCCCTGTCTCCTATATCCTCATCTTGTCCCTGTCTCCTATATCCCCATCTTGTCCCTGTCTCTTATATCCCCATCTTGTCCCTGTCTCCTATATCCCCATCTTGTCCCTGTCTCCTATATCCCCTTCTTGTCCCTGTCTCCTATATTCCCTTGTTGTCCCCGTTTACTATTTTCCTTCTTGACCCTGTCTCTTATTCCCCCTTCTTGACCCTGTCTCTTATTCCCCCTTCTTGTCCCTGTCTCCTATATCCCCATCTTGTCCTTGTCTCTTATATCCCCATCTTGTCCCTGTCTCCTATATCCCCATCTTGTCCCTGTCTCCTATATCCCCATCTTGTCCCTGTCTCCTATATCCCCTTCTTGTCCCTGTCTCCTATATCCCCTTCTTGTCCCTGTCTCCTATATCCCCTTCTTGTCCCTGTCTCCTATATTCCCTTGTTGTCCCTGTTTACTATTTTCCTTCTTGACCCTGTCTCTTATTCCCCCTTCTTGTCCCTGTCTCCTATTTCCCCTTCTTGTCCCTGTCCCATATTTCCCCTTTCTTGTCCCTGTCTCCTATTTCCCCTTCTTGTCCCTGTCTCCTATTTCCCCTTCTTGTCCCTGTCTCCTATTTCCCCTTCTTGTCCCTGTCTCCTATTTCCCCTTCTTGTCCCTGTCTCCTATTTCCCCTTCTTGTCCCTGTCTCATATTTCCCCTTCTTGTCCCTGTCTCCTATTTCCCAATCTTGTCCCTGTCTCTTATTTCCCCTTCTTGTCCCTGTCTCTTATTTCCCCTTCTTGTCCCTGTCTCATATTTCCCCTTCTTATCCCTCTCCTGGTCCGACGTCGTCTCATCTCTTCCCTCTCCTGGTCCGACGTCGTCTCATCTCTTCCCTCTCCTTGTCCGACGTCGTCTCATCTCTTTCCTATCCTGGTCCGACGTCGTCTCATCTCTTCCCTCTCCTGGTCCGACGTCGTCTCATCTCTGCCCTCTCCTGGTCCGACGTCGTCTCATCTTTGCCCTCTCCTGGTCCGACGTCGTCTCATCTCTTCCCTCTCATGGTCCGACGTCGTCTCATCTCTTCCCTCTCCTGTTCCGACGTCGTCTCATCTCTTCCCTCTCCTGTTCCGACGTCGTCTCATCTCTTCCCTTCTCCTGTTCCGACGTCGTCTCATCTCTTCCCTCTCCTGTTCCGACGTTGTCTCATCTCTTCCCTCTCCTGTTCCGACGTCGTCTCATCTCTTCCCTCTCCTGTTCCGACGTCGTCTCATCTCTTCCCTCTCCTGTTCCGACGTCGTCTCAACTCTTCCCTCTCCTTGTCCGACGTCGTCTCATCTTTTCTTTCTCCTGGTCCGACGTCGTCTCATCTCTTCTTTCTCCTGGTCCGACGTCGTCTCATCTCTTCCCTCTCTTGGTCCGACGTCGTCTCATCTCTTCCCTCTCCTGGTCTGACGTCCTCTCATCTCTTCCGTCTCCTGTTCCGACGTCGTCTCATCTCTTCCCTCTCCTGGACCGACGTCGTCTCATCTCTTCCCTCTCCTGTTCCGACGTCGTCTCATCTCTTCCCTCTCCTGGTCCGACGTCGTCTCATCTCTTCCCTCTCCTGTTCCGACGTCGTCTCATCTCTTCCCTCTCCTGGTCCGACGTTGTCTCATCTCTTACTTCTCCTGGTCCGACGTCGTCTCATCTCTTACTTCTCCTGTTCCGACGTCGTCTCATCTCTTCCCTCTCCTGGTCCGACGTCGTCTCATCTCTTCCCTCTCCTGGTCCGACGTCGTCTTATCGCTACTACTCTATGAGACACGTGGAAATTCTTTGGATGCTGCTTCCATCTATCCGTACAATTTACAGTTAATCTTCTTTAAATCAATTTCTCTCGGATAAATCACATTAAGAACAAATTGCCTATGTACTACTACAAAAATAATTGTCATTATTTAAATAAAAAAGCTGTAATAATTGTAATCGTTTAAAACCAAAATATGCTTACTGAAGAAAATATTGCCAGCTTAATATTTTGAGGTCGATCAGATACTCTGTTAACATCGCATTCAATTCAAATTAAGAGCTCTCTCATTAAACAAATATTTGGTCTTCTGTAGTAGGTCCGTCACTAAGCTTAACATGAGTTTTGGAAATGGAATAGTCTCGTCAGTAATGCGCAGTGCACGCATAAGCTTTTGACCTATTTTTGTTTGTCCTGTACGGGTATGCGATGATTTAGGGCTAAGCTGTGCAAAATGCCGAATAAAAGCTACTGTGGGACGCATCGCGGAATAGTTGACAGCTTTGAGTAAGTGAAGGCAGATATATAGAGAAATATCTTTTCATACAAATACTTCAGTCCATGAATGAATTCAATCCTTTTAAGCAATAAAACGTTTTTTTTGTTTCGAATTTTTTTACAAAAAAACACATTTTATCTGTTTTCGAGGTACCTTCACAGACTAGGACCCAGGCTAACTTTGACTACATCGTTAGGGCCAGAGTGGGGTGTAGGGTTAGCATTAGGGTTAAAATTAGCGTGGTTGCTAATCTGTGAAAGTGCCGTTTTCGAGATAACGGGGATATTTCTGGCGAGGCTTACCTTAAAAAGATGAGGATGATACTCACATACAGATTGTTACATTTAATATAAATGAGGACGCAGTTCTAACATTTTTTTGTTCATCATTTGTACTGTATTTTAATTCATTTAAAATGAGCATTTCTCAATTGATGTTAACTTACCTAATTAGAAAATGCAATTTTAAATTTTACACATCTTTCTGATTCATATATATATATTTAGGGATTTAATTTTTTTTTTTCAAAATAGTATCAATGTTATTTATTCGAAGGTCGCATGAAATACAAAATATCCTTCCCCTGATTTCTCCAGAAAACAAACATTAACATTCCTGTATTATTAAACAGATTACCAACATTCCAGTCTTAAAAAGGATTTAATTAATGACACTCCGAAGAATCGATCAAAAGAATACATTTAAATATTCCCCATTTTACCAAGATAACAGCAATAGACTTTATAACGCCTTGACCCCCTTTTTTCTGTAGCACGAATTGGCCAGTTCAGCCGGAAGGGAAATGATCCACCCCTGCACCACGACACTAAATCTCAATAAATAACATTTACGGCAACTCAGTTAGACATTTTCGTGTCAATTAGCGCCATTTTTCGAATTCCTTTGAAATATTTCTAATTCTTCGTCTTTTGCAGTCGATTTATTCGTTTTTAATTCTTTTAATTTTTAATGTACAGATTTAGGAGCGCATGAAGCTTGAATTACTTCTATTAATATACAAAAAAAAAACTAAAGTAAAAGTCAAATTAGCAAACTCAATCAAATCAACTATTGTTTCCTTCTACTCTCTGTATTAATGAACGATCAGATAAATGCATATTGACTTTTAATAATAACAAGCGAGACTCGTTAGAAATTCCACCATGTTTTTTAGATCAATTTGTATAATTTATAGCTACTATGATCCCTTTTTAAATTATATATTCTGTCAGGGTAAATACTTTAAAGAAAACAAAAATATGTTTCCATAAAAACAATTCTCGTTGTCAGCTATATATTCTTTAAATAAATAAAATGGATGCCTCTTTATTTATCTTTTTTTATTTATTTAAGATTCTAGCAATGAAGTATTTCAAAGCCATAACTCTTCTGCGTCTTCGTACCACAAAGATAATTGTCAGCTAAATATTATTCCAATTAATGAAAAGAGGGTAACCCTTTTAAATGAACTTATTTAAACTTGTACTGTTTTAGTAAAAGGATCGACATGATGTGATTTTGGAACAATTCATTTTAAAATGTGTCGGGATGTTTTTTAGCTTAGCGACATCACATTAAACATTACTCAACATATTTGCTGAACACACAATTTAATTTTTAACGGTATAGAAGGTGATAACGTACGAACGAATATGAAATGCCTTAGCGAATTATCATAATGTACCTGTAAACAGACTAAAAGAAATTGGAATCAAATGGAAGATTGGGATGATGAAACGGACGTGATAATGAAAACACCAGAAAAATCTTGGAATGCAGAAAACATCCCACATAAACTACAAATGCTAACAACCACACGAAAGTTCAAATAGAAGTAAAATTTGAAAAGGAAATCACATGAACCAAGGGTACTGAAACTACAAGAAATCCCATAAACTTATTACTTAACAAAAACAAAATAACACACACGCATATGGTGGTACCAGTCTGTGCTGGGACGATAAAAATAGTAGTGAAGTTCTAGGAAGATGGAAAGACGAAGCAGAGGGAGCACCAACTCGATCTCCGCTAGAAGAATGAGGAGAGTACTGGGATTTTGTGGATGGCATATTACCACTCAAATTCCAAAGTATTGATTTGCTTCTCTCCATGAGTTAGGCAAAAGGCCAGTTTTTATCTTACTCCACAAGTAAGATGTGACCCAAGGTCGGGTCGAGAAAGTGGGGTTTAAAAATTGCCTGGGCAGCCCCGTCGGCATTCCCCGGTACAGGCGCCTCAGGCAGTAAGTAATAAACTTACTCCTCCCCAAAGAGGGGAGGCAAAGCCTGGGAGGGTCGACCTCCTAGAACTGCACAGGACAGACCCATAGACCGGCGTAAATCAAGTCCCGGAGGCCAAGACAATACCAGTCTATAGGGTGTAGTATCCATCGGAACAGATACTACACTTTGATCTTAGGCCAAAGACGACCCTATTGGAGAAACTAGATCAGGCTATGTGAAGATATCAGCTTCCTTGCCTAAAATGTACCAAACATTGATGTGTTCTTGTATTTGTGTGTCCCTTTGCAAAACTCAATCATGTTCTGAAAAATCCAAAACAAAAAAAAATTTCCTTTCCTTCCTTTTTTCACTCCTTTCCCTCCTCTCACTCATTTTAACACCATGAATAAATGTTTGAATATATAAGTAAATTGAAGCATAAAAACTTCCACCAAAATGATCGGCTTCGGCATTAAATCACTAGAAGAGGGTTGATATGCCGTAAAACAACCAAACCAAGCAGAGTAGACCTATGCTTTTTGCAGCGAGAAATCGGTAAACAGTGTTTTTATAACTCAAAATCATTTGCGGCAGTTATCGAAAGAGGTGGAGCGTGTTGGAAATCTAAGGAGACTTATTGTCACTCAGACTCTAGGGAATACCACTTACTGTTGCCAGTGTGAAGTGAATGTTAATAACTTGCGTGAACACTAATGAGTAAGTGATAATGAAGTTCTTGTGTAAAGCGCTCAGATGCTCTACAACTTTTTATCACTGCACGTATAGTATATATAATAATGTACAATTGTCAAAGTAATTGATATTATATAAGGTATTATATACATGTATGTATTAAAAGAAACATCAGATGTAGTTTTCGGAAATTTGGGGAGAATACGTGTTTTAAAGAGTACAGTGTCCCGTCAGCCAACAACTGATGCAGACAGTTTGTTACATACATCAACAATTCTCAGTATGAAAAATGTTTCCGGAAGTCATAGTAGGCGTACTGTTTTCTGACTTTGTAAGCATGTCTAGATGTGTTAGACACATGGAGATAAAATAGATACTTTCTGGCGTACCAAATCAGGTTGTCTGAAGATACCGGCTTCCTGTCCCAAAATGCACGAAACATTAATGTTATTGTTGTGTTTTTTTTCCTTTCCCTTTGCAAAGCTCAATCATGTTCATCAAACCAAACATAAAACAACATTTTCCAGTACAATACAACTTAACCAAACACCATGAATAAATACTTGAACATATAAAGAACTTGAAGCATGAACACCTTTGTCCTATTTCTTTTACGAAAACGCTGTGTGTAAAAATGTACCGTTTTAAAGTATCTCAGATTAATTCAACATTTTATTTTAATCATTTCTTTTTTTCTTTTCATATTCTTTATAATTATATATTTTTGAAATAATATTGGAAACAAATCTCTCTACAAACCTATAAAAGTAAAAATAATTATTTTCGGACTTGTTTCCCACTTGGTTGTTGTGGTCACTACATTTCAACCGCATTACCTCCAAACGAGGCAACGTTTCCTTCTCCTTCTCCTTCTCCTCCTCCTCCTCCTCCTCCCTCTTGTCGTCTCTGTCCTCCTC
This sequence comes from Sepiola atlantica, assembly GCA_963556195.1. NCBI lineage: Eukaryota > Metazoa > Mollusca > Cephalopoda > Sepiida > Sepiolidae > Sepiola > Sepiola atlantica. The sequence goes on from OY744522.1 coordinate 183,948,236, forward strand.
CTCCTCCTCCTCCTCCCTCTTGTCGTCTCCGGCCTCCTCCTCCTCCTCCTCCCTCTTGTCGTCTCCGGCCTCCTCCTCCTCCTCCTTTTACCTCTCGTCGTCTCCGGCCTCCTCCTCCTCCTTTTCCCTCTTGTCGTCTCCGGCCTCCTCCTCCTCCTTTTCCCTCTTGTCGTATCCGGCCTCCTCCTCCTCCTTTTCGCTCTTGTCGTCTCCGGCCTCCTCCTCCTCCTTTTCCCTCTTGTCGTTTCCGGCCTCCTCCTCCTCCTTTTCCCTCTTGTCGTTTCCGGCCTCCTCCTCCTCCTCCTTTTCCCTCTTGTCGTCTCCGGCCTCCTCCTCCTCCTTTTCACTCTTGTCGTCTCCTCCTCCTCCTCCTTTTCACTCTTGTCGTCTCCTCCTCCTCCTCCTTTTCACTCTTGTCGTCTCCTCCTCCTCCTCCTTTTTCCTCTTGTCGTCTCCGGTCTCCTCCTCCTCCTTTTCCCTCTTGTCGTCTCCGGCCTCCTCCTCCTCCTTTCCCCTCTTGTCTCCGGCCTCCCCCTCCTCCTCCTTTTCCCTCTTGTCGTCTCCGGCCTCCTCCTCCTCCACATTTTCCCTCTTGTTGTCTCCGGCCTCCTCCTCCTCCTTTTCCCTCTTGTCGTCTCCGGCCTCCTCCTCCTCCTTTTCCCTCTTGTCGTCTCGGCCTCCTCCTCCTCCTTTTCCCTCTTGTCGTCTCTGGCCTCCTCCTCCTCCTTTTCCCTCTTGTCGTCTCCGGCCTCCTCCTCCTCCTTTTCCCTCTTGTCGTCTCCGGCCTCCTCCTCCTCCTCCTCCTCCTTTTTCTTCTTGTCGTGTCCGGCCTACTCCTCCTCCTCCTTTTTCTTCTTGTCGTGTCCGGCCTACTCCTCCTCCTCCTTTTCCCTCTTGTCGTGTCCGGCCTACTCCTCCTCCTTCTTTTCCCTCTTGTCATGTCCGGCCTACTCCTCCTCCTCCTTTTCCCTCTTGTCGTCTCCGGCCTCCTCCTCCTCCTCCTTTTCCCTCTTGTCGTCTCCGGCCTCCTCCTCCTCCTTTTCCCTCTTGTCGTCTCCGGCCTCCTCCTCCGTCTTGTCGTCTCTGTCCTCCTCCTCCTCCCTCTTGTCGTCTCTGTCCTCCTCCTCCTCCCTCTTGTCGTCCCTGTCCGCCTCCTCCTTCCTCTTGTCGTCTCTGTCCTCCTCCTCCTTCCTCTTGTCGTCTCTGTCCTCCCCCTCCTCCCTCTTGTCGTCTCTGTCCTCCCCCTCCTCCCTCTTGTCGTCTCTGTCCTCCTCCTCCTCCCTCTTGTCGTCTCTGTCCTCCTCCTCCTCCCTCTTGTCGTCTCTGTCCTCCTCCTCCCTCTTGTCGTCTCTGTCCTCCTCCTCCTCCCTCTTGTCGTCTCTGTCCTCCTCCTCCTCCCTCTTGTCGTCTCTGTCCTCCTCCTCCTCCCTCTTGTCGTCTCTGTCCTCCTCCACCTCCCTCTTGTCGTCTCTGTCCTCCTCCTCCTCCTCCTCCTCCGTCTTGTCGTCTCTGTCCTCCTCCTCCTCCGTCTTGTCGTCTCTGTCCTCCTCCTCCTCCTCCGTCTTGTCGTCTCTGTACTCCTCCTCCTCCTTGTCGTCTCTGTCCTCCTCCTCCGTCTTGTCGTCTCTGTCCTCCTCCTCCGTCTTGTCGTCTCTGTCCTCCTCCTCCGTCTTGTCGTCTCTGTCCTCCTCCTCCGTCTTGTCGTCTCTGTCCTCCTCCTCCGTCTTGTCGTCTCTGTCCTCTCCTCTCCTCTCCCTTCTCCTCCCCCTTCTCCTCCTCTGTTTTGTCGTTTCTTCTCACCCTCCTCCTCCTCTCTTTTGTCGTTTGTCCTCCTCATTCCGTTTTGTCGTTTGTCCTCCTCATTCCGTTTTGTCGTCTCTGTCCTATTCTCTGTTCGCCTATTTTTCTGTCTTCCTATTCCTTCGCCTATTTTTCTATTCCCCTCTTATTCTGCCTATATTTCTTGGTTCTATTCCTTCTTCGCCTATTCTTCTTTGTTCCTCTCTATTTTTTTGGCCAATTTTTCCTGCCCTCTTCCTTCTTCGCCTATTCGTCTTCCTCCCTCTATTCGCCCACATCCTCTTCCTCTCCTCTCTATTCGTCTCTCTCTTCCTCTTTACCCCCCTTCCCTCATCACTCGTCGTCTCTGTCATTTCACCCCTTTTATTATTCTCCCCGTTTCGATTTGTTCAATCTCCCTCTTTCCCGGTCTATCGTCTTCCTGGATCCTACACGTCAATCCCCATCCAATTCCTTCAACTTTACGGAATTTATTTCAAAGCCGATGAAACGCAACGCGTAGAAATTACACTAACAAGTTTTCCCAACCCTCTTACCCACCGTTAACAACAAACATAAAATAAAGATGACTGCCAGCTCCCAAACCACCGCCCTTCGCCGAGTGTATCACATTAACCTTAATCACATGTTATCAATACATTTTCATAACAGTCGGTTAAACTTTCGTACTAAACACATATACTCATAATCTTCATTAAAGTGCCACCTAACTCGGACTTTATTTTAACTAATTCGTGACACGTGGACGTCTTCTTCTGGTGGTATGTAATATCTTTTAATTTGATGTACAAGTGTAATAAGTCAGTTTTTGATGGAAATCTTTTGTTTATGTTGTGTTCGCATGGAACTGTTTTCTACTGCAGTATTTTTTCAGTCGCTTACGAAAATGACGACAATCGTTGCACTTACACTTTCTTGCTTTCGTATTCACACCCGTCCCAACCGCGGGAAGATGTGGTACAAATGTAGGGCCACTAGGTCAGCGCATAAGAGGCTACGAGACAGTCTACTCTGGTCCCTTATACATCGTCTGAGCAGGTCCGTCGGCTTTCTCCGGTGGGGGCGCTTCAGACAGTTAGCTATAACGAGCAGGCAAGAGCTAAAAATAACGAATACCACGGTCCGACAGAAAAAAAGTCCACCGGCGTTACAATGGACTGATTGTCGAGGACGGATCCTCGACCGATATGCTACGCTTAAGAAAAGGGACGGCTTTCTTCGCTTCTTTGTCTTTCACCTGTAATTTCTGTACAATTCTTGGATCCAAGAGTGTATTTATCTTTCTTCCCGCCAAAAATAAGTCACATGAGGTCGGTTTACGGTGTAGATCACAGCCCCCCCCCCAAAGGTGCAAATGAACGACAATAAAACAAGCAACCTACTCATGTGTAGTATATGTTCTGTTCTCTGAATGGGTTCATTCAAACAATTTTTTTTTTAGTTTTCTTAACGGACTGTTCCTAATGCATTATTATTATTATTGCGGGTAAAGATACATTGCTTTTGAAAGTGCTATACCAAATATGACTTTTACACGGTAATTTAAAAATTATTCAGAAATATATACTTGAAAATAGATGACGTCAAACAATGAACGTTATTGTGTAATAATATATATATATATATAAAAGATACCGACTGACAAAGGTCACAGGTGGTTTGCACGAACATAAAATTTGCCAGTTTGTATCATTTTGACATTATTTTTCATCAAGTCTTAAAACTTCTGCCAATGATTAAATCTTCGATTTTATTTCTTACTTTTCACTGCTGAAAGATTTATTACGATTGACCAAATAAATATCTGTCCGAAAGATATACGAGCAATTCCAACTTTTCTCCCCCCGTTATTTTTTTCAAGAAACTATAACTCATCGTTTATTCAAATACATATCGTTTCCAATGTTATCCCTAGTTTAGTTGGAATGTTTAGTTCATGTTTAACGTGACAACAAAATCTGTTTGGAATTGTATTTCGTGCAGATGCAGTATTGTGTATCAGTAGTGGATAATCGTTTTTCCCGTCAAGTATTTGATATCAACCGTGTAGCCGACTCCGATTGACCATCCAACGCCATGAGTTGTTTCGGTCACTCCTGCTATGTCTTAACACAACTTGTTGCTGGAATACAACACTGAAAATCTAAGGTTGTCAGACATTATTTCTTCACGAGAGAAAGGGAAATACTTTGGAAAAGTCAGAACGTTAGGTTTATTGAGTCTCACCTCGCTGTAAGGTTACAGTAAAGTGCATAATGGCTAATTCATTACATTGAAATGTGATCGTCTCGTAATAAGAGTAGTCTTTATCAACAGAAAACGAGTGTGTCTATTGAGCATACAACTTAGAATACACGCTCGTCAATCAATATCAAGAGCATTGTTTTTTGTCCGTATCGAACGAGACTTAGCAATATTATACTCCCAGGATTCCA
>OY744522.1:183957470-184012470 GCA_963556195.1 Sepiola atlantica
CTTAACACTTTTTTCTCGCCCGTCCAATGGCAGACCTCACACACGCGCGCCTCATTTCTTTCCCACCTGCCTCTCCACCAAAAAGGATAGAACACAAACAACAACAACAACAATGACAATAAAAACTACCCAGTCTCATTTCACAGCTGGTTAGTTAACAACGCTTCAGGATTGTAGTGTATCAGAAGAAAAGCGGCGGGAGGGGGGGGGGGCGACAGAGACGCAAGACGTTATCACACGAAGCCACGTAACCATTTGTTAACGGGCAGAATTCCACGTCTTAAACCGAGTGTGAGAGCGCCGGTAATATAGTCCGAGGGCTACGCCGGGTTTTTCCCTCTAATGGCGGCGGAGAGAAAGATGGCAACAGAGATATGATTTTTATTTTGTTTGATTATGTTTTGTTTGTTTTTTCTTTAAGGAAAGGATGATGGGGGGTATTACACCACTGCCCGACGTAATGACACTACCACTGCTCGAGGAGGGGATGGGGAAGCCACGACCAGCACCCACACACGGCGTAACACTTGATAGACATTCTTGTAGGTTTCTGACTTTTGAACTCTTCGAAGATATTTCTATTCACGCTCCGTTTGCTTTCACAGATTATGGCAGGGACTTTTAGTATATCATTGCGTAAGGGCTTACAGATACAGACGTGTTAGAAACCCTTGAAGCCCTCGTTTTATGAGTAGGAAGTGAGGTTTCTGTTTGCATTTTCTGAGGGTGATAATAATAATGATGTATATCCATTTTGTGGGAGGGGATATATTAGTTCTGCTTTCAGTTGGCAAAGGAATGTTGTGGTTTTCTAGCGAAGTGGTCACCTGTCTCTGTTTATTTAGATTTTAAGATACATAGTTTCGTTTCGTATTTTAGTAGTGGAATACAATCTCCATAAGTCATGTCCTAGTTTAGCAGCCCATAAATATTGGGAGATGCTTGCTTGGCCCAATGGATATCGTTATGGCTTATGGGACCGGAGATAGTGTGTTCGAATCCTTTCAGAGTATTTGATAGTTTAAGCGTTAATACTGGTGGACACGTTACGGAGTCATAATTTAAGTCGAAAATAGTTGGGTTTATGCAATTTCTCTCTATATGAATTAGTTTTGTATATATTTATATCTTTCTAAGTATACGACGACGATAAAAAGACAGAATCTTCAGCTGCCACATTACCACTGCGATTACAAAAATTAGGCTAGCTTATTCTGTTGGGGAAATGCACATACTTTGTGGATTGAAAAAGCCCCCAGCTATGCCAAAATTCTACTCAATCTATACTTTGTTTTATTATTTACTAACAAATCACCCTTTATCACTGCCTATATGCCACTCAAGAATAAGAGTCAATGTGAGGATTGGCAACACTGGTTTAGACTGGTTAACATCAGAAGATCTAAGAGAACGGCTCAACAAAAATTTGTTAACGTTGAACTTGAAGACCACGCTATAGTAAGCGTGGAGGCAGCCCCGTGGTATTGTGTCCCACGTACAGATTGTTTTTTTAAGAATAAACTTTGCTCATGAGAATTCCGTTTAGTTTTAGGTACACAGGGAGATAGGAAACTATTTACAGTGGTTGTAGCTAGACGAGTCTTTGTTGTAAATGTTTTACAATTTGGAGGCGTAGACAGAGCTCAGTCGAGCATCTACCATGAAAATAACGATGAAGTAGAGAAAGTCTGGCAAGTACTTTTTGTGAGAAACAGAGTGTAGGGAAAAGAGGACATCCGCCACTAGATTTCGAAGTCAATTTTGCACTCTGTGGAGCCAAGAAAGGTTACTCTAGGGAACACCTTCCCAGATATGGCAAGGTTACCCAGCTTGAAGACGTATTTGACTCTTATAGAGTTAGATATTGCGCCAGGAGTGAGATAACTTTCTCGTGGGGGGGGGGGGGGGTAGAAAGATCGAACTATTTTCCAAGCGACCTTGGCCACAGATTTGATACATTTGAGGTCCTGAGAGAAGATTGTTCTACAAGCTTATAAAAGTAGGGTGCTCTCTCAATGCAAATGAACGGCTCTTCACTTGATGAAGCACACTGCTTAGATAAGCTCCTGGGACTGACCTGCTCTTCAGACTTAAATTAAAAGCTAAGACCGCCGAAAAAACGGTTGGATCATTCTACCGCTCCAGAAGGTATCTCACGAGCGATGCCATCCTCTATTTGTACAAAAGTCAAATGCATCCTAAGATGGAGTACTGCCGCCACATATGGGGAGGTGCTGCTCAGAGGCTTCCTTTGCTGCCTTGACAGAGTCTAACATAACTTTAAAATCTAGTGGGGGGCCCTTATCTCTTCTCTATAGTCACTGTTTCACAGAATAGAAGTTGCTAGTCTTTCTTTGCTCTACCGTTATTTTCATGGTAGGCGCTCGAATGAGCTTACATCTATGATCCCCCCCGTTTTAAAACGTTCACAATAAGAACCTGCCTAGTTACTACCACTGTCAATAATTTCCCTTTCTCCCACTGCGTGCCTAAGACGAAACGAAACTTCCATGGGCAGAGCTTCTTTCCTATAACTGCCTGTCTGTGCAACATAGTGCCGCGAGCCTGCTTTCTTGCCGACTACAATATGGTCGTCTTCAAGTCCAATGTGAGCAAATTCTTGTTTAACCGTCATCGTAAATAATGATTTTCTGCCCTGCTACAACCATCGTGCCGGTGAACGCGATGGTGTCTCACCATCCACCAGTCAAACTCTTTAACTTCTTACAATCGAATCAAACTATTTAACCGTCATCCTCGAGTGTCCTTTGGGACTGGATAAGTAGTGAACTTTAATGTAAAAATTTAAAAAAAAAAGTTTTTTTATTATACTGCTCTCTATACCGATTCATACTTTTCTTTCTTTTAAACTTTCCAGTTTGAGACGTTTTCTGTCGTTCTTATTTTGTTTTAACTTCACTGGTTCTGACGGTATATATATATAAATATCACTATGAATAAAAGTGCGAACACTGGCGAATAATTCGTATGAAGTATTTCGTCCAAAATATAATGTTGAACTATATTCGCTGTTACAGTCCTTATTTGGGAGATTTGGAGAATATGGGGTGACCCCCCATTTAAATTTCACCTAGGTCTATCTCAACTGAAGTAGAATTCACCATACTTTAATTTATGAGTTAAATCGCATTTATCTTTGGTATGAGACGGAACGTCATCAGGTGGGGGGGGGGTTCCAATTTGAGAGTTTTGCGATTAAAGACTTATCCTTGTATTGCCGTTACTCCCATGTAAACACTGTCGTAGAGCAGTAATATCTGTCAAGCTTCCAAATATATGTACGCCACAGTACCGTGGCGCAATGGATAAAAGTGATAAGTGATGATAATTTTTAAGTAAAAATCTTCTGAATGTTCAATGTTCAATCCTCGGAACGGGCGATAATATTAACACACAACAAAAAAAAGTACTTAATATGTCTATCAAGTCATGGCTGACAGAACGAGAGCAATCAACTCCTTTGGATTAAATAAAGTGGTCGGTTAGAAACGCCGTATGTATTTTCGAGTTCCATATGACACATCTGAAGAAGGTTTGAGGTTACATCGGCAGAAACGTTATGAGAAGAATATCCAAAATGAAAACAGTAGTCCGGATAATACACATAATTAATCCTCATTTAAAAATTCCGAAACATAACGTAGAACATAATTGTATTCTTTGGGAGTCCTTTGCGATGCGAAGGATCACTGTGGAATTTCCAAGATCACCACACAAATGTCAAACGAATAATTTATCACTAGAATCGCAAATATAGAATAAATCGGCTGGACTTGTTGTCTCCACGTTTTAATGATAAATACCAAAGCTTCTACGACGCAAGGCTTGAATAAACAAAGAAAAAATTACAGGCGCCAATCAAGGACTTAGATTTGTCTGTCTTTACGCGAAATCAAACTGTTTTATTTAATGAAGTGTAATCTGCAAATCTTGCTATTATAAATATAATATCCTTAAATTGGAATTACTTTAAATGTCATTAATCAGTCTCGATGTTTGTCAAGAATCAATTAATTAACTAGATTATTCTGAAGAATTTAAACTGTCAAAAGCGATTCTTATCTGAACTACTGTTATTTAATATATGTTTAGTGTCTGCATTTAAAAAGTCCGTTCAAATGCCAATGTTGAGAAGGAGAAGGGCATGATTACTATTGTGGTACTCCGTGTCGGGGAAGGGGCCACCCAGGATCGTATTCTGGGTTTTAAGGCAACACGTGTGGTCCTCTTGTGCAGTGGATCTAGCTCAGGCTTGTATATTATGCCTAGCAATACTAAGGGTTATCTGGTGCTAGGAGGCCCACATGCGTTCTTAGTCGTTTCTCTGTCAATCGTTTCACACCAACGCTTGCTTTAGAAGATCCACAGAACATTGGGAGTTAACACAACTCATTGGAGACTAAGGTGACTGACCAGTCGGCAATTTCTTCTGCCTTGGTCAAAATAAGCGTTGCCTAAATCTATGGGTAAGATTTCTCGTTGTGCTGTATCCAACTGTAGCTATCCAGAATAAATGTTTGTATAAAAAATGACAGACATTTTTGTAATTAAATATATACTTTATTATAATTTAATTAACGTGGTAAATCCATTCCTTAACCAAAATATAAGGTAAAACCTCATTTACTGCTCAATTCCATTCACTATTTTTCCATTTCAGAAATGTCACACTAAAACACCCCACACCACCAAACCGATACATCAACCTACACGCGTATCCCAACTCATACTATACCTCCATAATTAAAACCGACCTTTCAATAGTGGTTTGTTTTGATAACTCAACCTAGGATTCGCAGGTTAAACTTTTGCCTCTCGATACATGCCTACAAATATAACACCACAAAATATTTAAAACAAAACTAATATTATTAGTCGCCGGCTGACACCAGAAATGGTGCCATATTATGAAAATAGATACCGCTGTTGACCATGGAATCTTCTAACGTGTTGCATTGGCATACAAACTATTATCTATGAAAAAGTTATGCGTAAAATAGCAACTCTGGTTCAATGCAATAGCTGCAATACATAGTATTTATCTAATCAATCAAATCCGATTCAATATGCCGTCAAACGGAATCCATTGATTGAGGCTCTAATATTGTTCATAAAACGAAGAACCCATGATCAACAGATATGGGGAAAATAGCAACGTATGTTAAATTGATCGTTTACTTTGGATATTGGTTCAGTAGTAAATTACTGTCCAAAATGTTATTTCGTCACATAGATTATAGAGTGTAAGGGTGACTGCGCGGTGAGTGTATATAGAAGCAGGGGTTTTGAAATCTCAACCGCATACCTCTTGAACTGACATCGTTTGAGTTCAATAGAAAGGAGAAGTCGATGACGACTGGAAAGCATGTATTGATAAACGGAGGAATACTCGTTTTATTTCGCAGTTTCTCTTCGACACTAGTTGAGCAACTAAGGCTTGAGAGTTAAGTTTACTGTACAATTTAGTCAATAACCAAAAGGGGGATAGATGGATTCATACCTTTTCGAAGAGTATTAGTGAAATAAATGCAGTAGTCACGAGTGAACGCGGACCAGCACGTCGAGTCCACATTTTTAGCCTGTACCCATATCACCACACAGACACATAACTTCAAAATATACTTAGTACTAACCAATAGGATGATGCTGCTCAATACTAGAATTATGAGTAAAACAAATATATTTAAGTTATTCCGTATATACTGACACTGACAACGTGTCAACCTTTTAGTTGAATGTCATAAATAATAATAGAATGTTAATAAATACAATTATACGTACTGATATATTTTATAAAATTTATTTTCTTCTTTTCTCCTCCCCCCCTCCGGTATCAATTCAAACTTTGGTTAATTATAATCCGATAGTATATCAAACTACCGAATGTCTACCACGCAAACAGCGTTGAATAGTTGCATTACTACTATTCTCATATATGGTATGTATTCATGTATCTATTTATTTAAATGATATTTCCATGTATACGTATATTATCTATTTATATCCCAAATATCCTAATTTGCTGTCCTCCTCACAATGGGAGTTTTAGACAAAAAATCGATCTTGATGTGGAGGAAATCAAGCTCCCCAAAACGGGGAACTCTGGATTTGGGATAGAAAATTAAAATTGCCTCAGTTAAGAAAGAATTCTCCTTCACACACGGAAGACAGAACACATAAAGCGTAGTATCAGATACTACATTTTGCTCCAAGCAAAAGGGCTATATGCCACAAATTTCTATTCGTTTCTTTATTTGATTTTTTTTTATTGCTGTGCATATTTTCTTTTTTGACGCCCCTTTTTTATTTGACTAACTGATTATTTAAATTATTTACTCGTAGTTCTTATCTACATGTAATATTATTTGTAATGCATTTTTCTTACTTTTTTTTCAGGTGAGTAACTTGCTTTCAAAGAACCACGGAAATACCGAATTAGTTTATGGATTAATCAAATGCAATGTGCAGTACGCCGTTTTAAACATGGATACGCAAGGTAAGTCAGTCTTATGAGCTAAGAATATCCACAATACATGGTGTCTCCTCACCCGGAAAAAATAACTCATTCAATCTGTAATAACCCACAATCCCTTCTGTGCTTCAATCATATTTGGTACAAATCAAATCTGGCTGACGTTTCCACAAATGTCCAGATATGAATGCCCAATTATATGCAGGAAAGATTTAATGATTGTCTACTTAGTAGATGGGCTCCTTAATGTGATTCACGCTTTATTATTTAACTTGTGGGGTTATCTCAAAGATAATGTCAATCAAAAAAGTGGGTACTCTTATAGAGAACGCACCGCGTTCCCGCGACTTTTTGTCGTCAACATTGGGGCAGGTCTCGGAAGCGCCCGAGAGTTGACGAAACTATTAATCAGGTTGCAAGCAAGCAGACGATAACTTTTGAAAGAAATTTATTTCTACGGTCTGCGTCAGCGCGTTGAAACTCCTGAAGGACTCATTGAGTTCTCTCAGCAACAGTCACTTCTAGCGAAAGTGTAACTTTAACCCTTACTCAGAAAATGTTAAAATAAAAAATAAACATTGAAAAAAAAATGAAAAAACAAACAAACAATAAATTGGTTAAAAATAGTGGTTATATATAAAAAATAATCTTATGAAACTGTCCAGTGCATAAAAAAACACATTTTATTTAAAACAATCGCTTTATTAAAGATTAATTAATTTAATATTTTTATTATTAGATTTAACATTTTGTTAAATTACAGGATATACATGCGAAAATTCTTTCTTTTAATTCCTATGGTCGAATATTCAGAATTAATATGAAAATTCAGCAGTGACGAATATACACTCAATTTCAGTTTCACCCATTGAAATCTCACTTATAACCAGTCATTATGGTACGAGAGGGTAGCATTTGCCCAGTGATTAGATATGTTCTTATCTTTTGTAATAGAGACCCACCAGTAATGGTAAACTGCGTTTAGTTAAGAAAAAAGAAAATATATCCCCGGCAATGATACGCAGTGCACGCGCACACTGCAAGCATAGATTTCTGGGTCGTGTCTATGCATGCGTCGGCTTAGGGTCCGGGTATCCACGTTCAAATTGATAAAACCCTCGGATTTCGCCATACAAAGTGCAGAATGGACGTCACTGTGGAACTAATCACGGAAACATGGTGGAAAGTTACAATCCTATATTTGGGTATGACAATAGAATTCATCTTGTTTTTCAAAGAAAATGACATGGTTTTAATTCGGTACTTATAGCGAATATGAACCACTTTCCGGGAACTTCGCGTCGGCAGCATTCGAGGATGTTACGTAAACACCCGAGAGATACCGAGGCCAAGGCAATTAGCCATACACTTAAAAGAAATGTATTTGAAGTCGCATTTTAAATCGCATTGTATTACTAGCTAGATACACGTACGGAAATAGGTTCATAATACTTAAGGACTCTTGGGGTCTTTACTAACTTAGAGAAGTCCAAGAGGAAAATACTTGAAATCAGTCATGAATATAACTTAAAAACAACTTACACGATCCGAGTCGTGATAAATTTAAATATGCTCCCGTTTTGAGAGTCCATACATAAAACACTGGACTACAACATTTATCGCTGAAAAATGTAAGATTAAAGTTAAAAAAAAATATATTTACATTGTATGGTTTCGACAGGATTTGTTTTTATATCTTACAACATCTATATATTTGAATCGAATTCATACTTTTCAGTTTTTTATGTACGGACTCTAAAGTCGTGGATGTTTCCTATCTTTTAGAGTTTTTTCCCCGTCGGTGTTACATTATATGGGATCGAACGGCTTTATTTTTATATTCAAATTTGAAATATCAACAATGATTCATCAAAAGAACGACTATCAATATATTTATTAGCACTGCCACGTACGACTGTTTATGACTACCTTCCTACTACAAGCTCAAAAACATCTTGTAGATCTACAAAAATCTCGCAGATCTTAAAAAAAGAAACATCTGTGTTGTCTAAGGATTGCGTCTATCGCCGAACACTTGAATATTAAAATATGAAAAGAATATACGAACACGTAATGCGGCTTCATACACCTGTTTTTATATTCAACTTCTAAATAACGACGCTTTATAAAAGAACAACCATAAAATTCGTAAGATGTTCGATCGATTTTATAGCAAAACTGATTATAACGATATTTCTTCATTAATTTTTATTTCCCAAGAAATACATATTTGTTTGGCAAGAAATTAAGATAAAAGATAAAAAAGGAGTCAGATAAGCCAAAATAAAATGATCATCAAAACTCCCGAACATCGCCAGATATGTACAATTAGTTATGAATAAAATCACATACAATAAAACGCATCTTAGCCAACAGATATTGGTTGCAACTACAACGTTGACGATTACCGTAGTGTCTCGATAACTTAAGACCGGCTTCTTGGCCTTTTGGCTAAGATCAAAGTGTAGTATCTGTTCCGATTTATACTGCACCCCATAGACTATATTGTCTTGGCCTTCGAAGCTTGATTTACGCCGGTCTATGTGTCTGTCCTGTGCAGTTCTAGGAGGTCCACCCTCCCAGGCTTCGCCCCCCCCTCTTTGGGGAGGAGTAAGTGTATTGCTTACTGCCTGAGGCGTCCCTACCTGGGAATGCCGACGGGACTGCCCAGGCAATTTTTAATGGCCAGAGTGCTCACCTTCTCGGGCGCTGGCTTTTCAAACCCCACTTTCCCGACCCGACCTTGGGTCACATCTTACTTGTGTGAGTAAGATAAAACTGGCCTTGTGCCTAAGTCCTGGAGAGGAGTAAATAAATACTCTGGGTAAATTTGATTTTTGTTTAAGTGTTTGTCATTTGTCTTTTTTTCATCGGTTTTCATCTTTGTAAATTTATCAATTGGATTTATTTCTATTTATTCATCTATATACTGTCTGTTTCGGAAATTTTTAGATAAGAATTGATCATTTTTTCTATTTTATGGCATTCGGACTACTTTTTCCATATTGGATGCTACTCCCACAACGCTTCGACCAATGCACCTTCCGGCCCTTGTCCCATCGCCACAATGTTGCAGTCTTGTACTTGTTTTACAAGTACTTCAATGGAATGTGCTCCTATTAACTTGCTGGTCTAGTGCCCCCTCGACGTAAATACACTCGACCAACCTGACAATCAGCTAAATCCCATCTATTCACAGATACTGGAGAGCCTTCTACTCCAATATCTTCTTTCCTCGAGCTACAGACCTTTGCAACACCCTCCCTGCTCCCTGTTTTCCCGACTCAATCGACATGCAGAAATGTAAGACTAATGTGAACAAACATTTATCTGCACAGTTCCCAATTTAGGATGAACCCCCTTAACTTTCACCCTAATTCTCAGTAGTCCCTTACGTCTACATTGGCAACTTGCCTTGTTTGGGGTGGACTCAGTTATAAAAGTAATACAAATGAAATGAGCGATAAATTACATAAAACCGCACGGACTCTCAAATTAAAGCCTATTTTATGAAATCGTGGGGAATTTTGAAATTTTGGGCATATTACATGAAATCGTACGGACTTTCAAAATGTAAGCAAATTCCATTCTTTTTAACACCTATCATCATAACAGTAGGTGTTTGACTTATTTTAAGTATATTGGTCTTCAAACCCAAAGAGCGCTGCAGTATAATAAACTTATTCGTATACGCCTATCCAAGCTAGTAATACACATACCGTTTTAAATTTGATTTTCAATGCGTTTCTTGTAAGTGTACTGACTCCATAGAAAAGTTAAAATTTCACAGTTCATATTTTCTGATGTACATGGGACCACGACTCAACATAAATTATAGTTCTAAATTGTTTAGTTTGTGTTGTTGTTTATTTACTTGTCTGGATGTATCATCATTTTTACTTTCGTGCGCGCATAAATAATCGTGATATCATCGTGAGTAATCTTCAATATCGAAAATACAATTCTTGTTTGGCCCAACATGTCTTTGTCCCGAGTTTCATCGCACCGTCAATGACGGTGACTCTTTCTTTTCTAAGTCCCAACTGACTCACACCAAAAGACTTTAACACTTTATTGGCGAGGGGCATTATATAAAGAAAGGTCCAGCATGCGCGAGGGCAGGGTATTCCCACCATCCATGCAATTTTGTGATGAACTAAATAATGTTGTTCTTAAAATGAATTAATCATCATTTCGCATTGTCTGATGACACCTAAGCCGGCATACGTTCCTGTAAATTGGGGTCATATTTTGGCACGACCAATTCTTTCACTCCTGAAATCTGATTTCGGTTGAAGGGTGAAAGAATGAAGAAGCAGTCTATTTATATGATGTAACTGTCAATAGCGAGCATTTTATTATTACCGTCTGTGACCAAGCCTTCTGCCAATTGCCCTCGTTCACCTAATACTAATATTTTATTCATTATTCTAGAAGCTTTATCTATTTTTTTCGAATATATTCTCATAATTGTCAATGTGCGGTATTTTTTCTAGTTCTCTCTCTCTCCAAAATGATCTCTACTTTTCATTTTTCCGTTGCCCTCTCCTTACCTTTCTGATTTTTTTAGTCCGTGACCCTCTCTCTATATTTTCTATATATTTCCTCGTCTGCCTCTCTCTATATATTTTCTCGTTTTCCCCTCTCTATATTTTCTCGTCCCGTCTTTCCCTCTCTGCATTTTTTTGGCTTCTCTTTCTTGTCTGCTTCTCTTTCCGTCTACTTTTCTCTTTCTCGCCTGGTCCCTCTTCTTTCACTCACGCCTTGCCTCCTCTTTCTCTCACGCCTTGCCTCCTCTTTCTCTCACGCCTTGCCTCCTCTTTCTCTCACGCCTCGCCCCCTCTCCCGCTCACGCCTTGACCCCACTCCCGCTCACGCCTTGCCTCATCTCACTCTCACTCGCCTTGCCCCCTCTCTCTCGCTCACGCCTTGCCCCCTTGCTCTCTCTCACTCGTCTTGCCCTCTCTGTCTCACTCGCCTTGCCCCATCTCTCTTACTCGCCTATCTCTATCTTCCGGCGCCTCTCTCTCTATCTTCCGGCCTTCCTCTCTCTATTTCTCCTTCGCCTGGTCCTTCTCGCTTTCTCTCGCCTGGTCCCCCTGTATCCTGCTTTCTCTCTCTCGCCTGGTCCACCTGCTCTCTCTCTCTCTCGCCTGGTCCCCTCTCTCTCTCTCTCTCTGTCTATCTCGCCTGGTCTCCCCTCTCTCTCTCTCACTCTCTCTCTCTCTGTCTATCTCGCCTGGTCCCCTCCCCCTCTCTCTCTCTCTATTTCTCGCCTGGTCCCCTCCCTCTCTCTCTCTCTCTATTTCTCGCCTGGTCCCCCCCTCTCTCTCTCTCCCTGTCTATCTCGCATGGTCTCTCTCTCTCTCTCTGTCTATCTCGCCTGGCCCCCCTCTCTCTCTCTCTATTTCTCGCCTGGTCCTCTCTCTCTCTCTCTCTCTCTATTTCTTGCCTGGTCCCCCCCTCTCTCTCTCTCTATCTCTCTCTCTTTCTCTCTCTCTCTCGCCTGGTCCCTCCTCTCTCTCTATCTCTCTCGCCTGTTCCCCCTTCTCTCTCTCTCTCGCCTAGTATATTTTCATAGGTTACTATATATATGATGGACTCTCCCGTCGATTTTTAGACGTATAAGTGCCCTGTCAAAGGCTGCCCGCGCGTGAATTTGTAATTGCAAGGGTTGCGCAATCGCCAACAACCGCTCTCCTGGGTCGGCACTGATTGATTCGAATAGCAAGTAGAAATACAAGACGACTGGAAACAATGCCCAGATAAACAGAGAGCACATACATATAGTACTGGCCAGGCTCGGCGCCGCTTTACTTCGGTGATCTAACGGGAACCGGTGTGTCCGCGTGAATGTGCCATATATATATATGTATATGTACATATATATGTGTAATTTCGCATGTTGTAGAAAGTACTTTCGTACATAATTTTAATAGTTAACAGTAATGGCAACTAGATCATAACAGTAAGGTTCTTGAATATGGTAATAGAAACATTTTTCTTCTTCCATTCCCTCGCGCTTGCCGGGAACATTTATTTTTCCGAAAATGCAGATCGAAAATATTGTTACAGAAGCGACTATGACAAATGACATCCATTTGGATGACGCAGAAAGCAGATAAGAAATTCACAAATGAAATATTGTCGGCCTCATAAGCCTGCTGCTAACAGCCTTTTATTGGGAACTTTCAATCCTTTATTTTCCTTGGAAACTCATTTTTCCTTGTCGCTGAAAAGCAAACATGGAAAGGTCAACCAGAATGTGTGCAGCAGACAGCGACGGTGATATCATGGCTAGTCATCTCTCGTAGGCGCTGTCAAAATTGTTGGCTGTGGCCATAAATCTAATAGGATATTTGTAAGGATAAGGGAAGAACTTTTTCGTTTTTGTCTTGATCGTTTTCCAGGAAAACGAGTTTTTGAATATCAGTTGATGGTAGAGGGTGGGAATTGTTGTCTTAGACCATTGCAGAATCTCTGTGTATGACTTAATATTATAATCTCGAAAGAGCCAGATTTAATACACTAGTTAACTATTTGCCAACTTCATTATATATATATATATATATATATATATATATATATATATATATATATATTCTTGTGGGGGGGATTTATTCATCATTGTACCAGCTAACGTGAAAGTGTATTATCGCACATTGTTCCGGTTTTGTGGTTTTATTGAATGTATTTGGGACCGATTACTTGCTTGTTGGCTTGGTGGAAGAAATAATGCGCAAGCTACTTTTCTAAGACTTTTCTAGGACTTTCTTTTCTTATCGTTGTTCTTCCTTGCTTTTTAAGTTTGACTTTTATTTTTATTTTTTTCCTCTTCTCTTCTTAAGTGACCTCAACTATTACAACGCCACATTGTGTTTTGTCGGCAGTTGAAACCAGTATTCCAGACATTTAATTTCCCTGATGATCTGCCAAGCAAGTAACTGCTTGGTAGTGAAACACGTGTAGGAAAAAACATTTAATTTGAATAAATAGTATTTGTAAGAAAAAATATCTTTAATGGTGATCATTGGTGTCTTGAAAGGAATGCTTTGGTAAGCCTTCATAAAATCACACATATATATATATATATATATATATATATATATATATATATATATATATATATATATATATATATATATATATAAAATTTATTATTGGTCCCCCGATTTTATAAATCGGGGGACTTATGTTTTGAGGCATGTCCGTCCGTCCGGATTTTTCTCCGCAACCATCCATTGAATTTCTCTGAAATTTTGCATGAAGTTGTAACTTTGGTCAGGTTAGAAACTGACATTCTTCGATATTTGAAAAATATCTGGTTAGCCTCCCAGGGTGTCAAAAGGCCCATAACATTTCATCCATCCATTCAATTTCTCTGAAACTTGGCCAAAATGTGGAGGCAATTGTTCCTAATAGAAAATAAGTATCGATGACCTTGGAAAAAGTCTGGTTGGCGCACCCAGGGGGTCAAACCCCCCAAAATGGCAAAAAATAACTCTTTTTCTCCCATAACGTTTGATCCACCCATTCATTTTTTCTGAAACTTGGCCAAAATGTAGAGGCAATTGTTCTGGATATAAAATGGGCATCCTTGACCTCAGAAAAATTCTGGTTTTACACTCGCCACATCGAGTCACATACAGAGGGGGGGGCACGCACGCGCGGCTTGTTATTATTTATATTTCATGTGTCAGCGTCATATGTTATAAGGAGATATACTATTTTATGCATTAATTTTTAGTATTTACTTCAACAGTGCTCGATACGGAAGTAGAAGTAGGTAGAAAATTATAAAAAATATATTTATGGCATTTAAGCTACACAGAGGCTTCCGCGTTTCATCACCACAGGGAATCGTCAGGCTAAAATGCATGGAGTTAGTATGACGTGTATATAAAATACACGTCTTGCTAGTAATCAGATTTTTTGTTGTTCTCTTAGCCAATCGTTGGGCTTCTAACAAACAAAGGTTCGGTTTATTTTACTTCCTATTCTATTGTTCTTTTTTCTATAGGGTGGCAATCCCTGTTTCTTTGTTTTATTATATATATATATATATATATATATATATATATATATATATATATATATATATATAATCTTGCGAAATTTAAAACATTGATATTAGACATCAATTAATAAATATTATCAATAAATAAATATTATTGGATTTTTTTTGCAATTTAAATGTTTTATGTAGCATAAAATGGGCACAATTTACTATGTAAAAAAAATATTGCAGATTTGCATTGAATTTGGTGCATAGTATTTCGACACAAATTTAGCATCATTCCCTGAATTTACCTTAAGACCCATTAAGTTTAAAATGTTAGACATGTTCTAGAATCAAAATAATGTAGAGTTTGATCGAAATTAGATTAAGGATTCTAGATATAACAACCAGTATCAGTATATCTTGATTTTTATAAGTGAGCCTAAAACTGGCATAAAACTGTTCTGTCTAGCGAATTAATTTTACTTATCCTGGGACTGGTATTATACTATTATGTGTATGTCTCGCTCGCTCTCCCTCTCTCTCTCTCTCTCTCTCTCTCTATATATATATATATATATATATATATATATATATATATAATTAATATATAGGTAATAAATATTAGGGAGTTTTATAGACACTTAGACGTAATGCAGATCTTATTAAAGCATTTCATCTGATTCTAGTTAACAAGCTGTTAACGTTTTAGGGGTCAAGTGGTCCTTCACGTCCCAACGTTCAGGCCGAAATACACGAAAGATAACATTAACAAGTTTTCTTTTTGTTTTTATTTTTTATATGCAAAAAAAACAATCCATTTTTGGTACTTTTCTTCTATTGGTCTTAAATATTTAATTCATTTTATTGTTATTCTCAAGTGATATTAAGAACAGCTTTTACGAACCTAAGTAAAAACGTATGAAAAATATGGCTTTCGATTTTAAACACTTCAGTCCATATGTAATAAAAATGTGTAGACAAAACAAGTCAAGCATCACAGGGGAATACTTAGAATATACTAAAGTCAAGATAGGAAACATAAAATCCTTGATAGTTATTTGTTTTAATGAGACCTTAAATGGGATCGTCTCTTTCTCTAAAAAAAAGGTTAGTTTTTTTTTTAGATACGAGAAAGGCGCGTGAGAAAAGTAAGGGTTTCCTTTGGTTTATGAATACAAATTAACAATTGTAATCTAATTTACTCCATTTAAAACACTTGGCCTTTTGGCTAAGATCAAAGTGTAGTATCTGTTCCGATGGATACTACACCCGATAAACTGGTATTGTCTTGGCCTTCGGGGCTTGATTTACGCCGGTCTATGGGTCGGTCGTGTAAATTTCTAGGAAGGTCTACCCTCCCAGGCTTTGCGTCCCCTCTTTGGGGAGGAGTAAGTTTATTGCTTACTGCCTGAGGCGCCGGTACCGGGGAATGCCGACGAGGCTGCCCAGGCAATTTTTAATGGCCAGTGCTCACTTTCTCAGGCGCTGGCTTTTCAAACCCCACTTTCCCGACCTGACCTTGGGTCACATCTTACTTGTGGGAGTAAGATAAAACTGGCCTTGTGTCTAACCTCCAGGAGAGAAGGTAAATAAATACTCCATTTAACGTTGTAATAAAACAGGACGAGAAGACGATGACTCAACAAAAGCTATAATTTATAAAATGATCGGAAACAGGGCTAACCCGTGGCCGTTCGTAAACTAAGGCCTGCTTACTAAGTCAAGATTTTATAGTGATGCCATTGATAGTTAGAGTAAGAACAACTATCAATCACGACCGGAAGTGCCTTTTTACAAGGTGTCTTTTTACACGAAGTAATACATTTGCACTGGGAGTTTTAATAAAGTAATGCGCTAATCATATTCCGTGATGGTTAACTTCATTGAAATCGGTGGATTTTCTGAATTTTTATGAATTTTTAAGTGACGGGAAGTGTAAAAATGCCCATAGTCTGAACGTTTCACAGATCTCGTTCGTTGCTATACATCATGACGTCATTTACTAGTTAACAGGCGTTAGTTTACTATTACGATGGTTGTTGCGAACCCCAATAAGTCAAGCACCAACTGAAGCCTAAGGTAACAGAAAAAACATAATAATACAATGTCGGTTTTATGAAGAGTTCCCAAAAGGGTAGTAATACATGACAAAAATTAATTCAAGCCAGAAATTGTGACATATTCGCCAGTTTTCACGCTTAAAACCCTCTTTGACTTTTGAAGTGTCACGAAGTAAACATTTTCCGCCATATTTTTTATGTATTAATAAAAGATTTAAATACTTAACCGTTTTTGCTTTTTTTTTTACACTTATGACCCTCTGAAATTAGAGAGTGATTTTAAAATCTTTAAACCGACAGAAATGAATAAATGTATAGCCTGAATTTCTAGTTTAAAAGCAAAAGTAAATTGTTATTGTCATGTGTGGTTTAAAATTAGATTAAAAAATTACTTTCTCCATTCGCCCGTTTCGTATTAAAGAACACAATGTCGATGCTGGAGAAAATGGAGGAGCCGAATGGTTACACTCGTGGCGTATTGAATCGGTTATATTATAATTTATAAATTTTGCAAACAAAGGTTTCGACCCATGGTCACCCTCCCGCTATTACTAAATTAGTATAATTTGTACTAAATGGGTCACGGGTCGTCTAGTATGTAATAAAATAAAAACATGCTAAATAGTCTTCTTCTTTGTGTGTCTGAAGCATACGTTCATACGACAGTTTCCCACTGTTTTTACGCAGTCATTTGCATTTTGGTTGTACTCTGCAAGATTTTCCAAGCTGCGCTGGTTTGACAGTAGATAGGAGACAGGGCGGCGCCGTATCGTATACTCATCCACTCAACATTCACAGATGGGTCAGTTTCGTAGCTCCACTTGGGCATTGCTACTCTTGATCGTCTCATTGCCGTTCTCAGACAGTTAAGTGTTTTCCACTTAACCCAGTGTGCTTTTAAGCACAGAGATAGAGCATCAGAACGGGGGGGGGGGGTTACCATGTCAATAGGAAGTCGGCTATTCGCTAGCCCTCTGCTCTACAACCATAGTCTGTTTTTTTTCCTGCGATGTTGTTAGGGACTCGACGTGGCTGGGGAAGCTTTTCCCTGACTTCAGTAATCAAGCAGTTGGTTCACGTCCATGAAAGATATATCAGATATCATCGGTAGGTTTTGTGATCTCAACTCGCCTAGCAACTTACCGTCTCACATCTGCAGGGGCAATGTTAGTGAAGAGATTCAAGATGGGTCGATTTATTATTTATATTATTTTGATTATTCATATACTGTTCTCATCTACGATGTTATTCTAACAATGCTTCATGGCTGACGGAAGGAGAACAAGCTACCCACGTGGATTAGCAAGGGAATACCTTTCGAAATTTCATACAGGTGCTAGAGTTCGATATAACGCACATAAATAAGGTCGAGGGTTATATCGAACATACTAGATGAGAACAGTAATCAGAATACTCCAAATAAAAATGTTAGCTAACAAATATAACTGTATTGTTGGAATTCCTAGTTTAATTAGAATGTTGTAAATTATTAGATTTTTTGCGTGAGTAGATAAAAGATGATGTATGTTTTATAAGAGAAGTGTTCGGTGGACATGATTTTTTTCTTATAGTTTCTGGAAGATATTGGTACAGCTTTTTTCTTTGCATTTAATATGAAATATGTTGAGGCATTGCAATAATTTATTACATTCTAAATAAACAAGTAATTTCAACAATTAAAATTACATCACAAACCATAAAACAAACATTAAAAACCAAAAAATTTCAACAAAGAAAAAAAAGCATCTAATGCAGGTATATACAGGGTGGGCAAAAATAAGGGTCCTATTTTTAAAAATTCATAACTTTTTTATTTATTGATTTAAAAAAAAATTTTTTTTTTGAATAAGTAAAGGACCCCTTCCGAAGCAAGCATGAGCCGTATTAGCCCTAAGGAACGTACCCTCATTTAGAAAACATTATTTTTGCTTAAAAAACTCAAAACAGTGTAAAAAACAATACTTTAGTTTTTGTAAGTTTTAAGAAGTGTTTTTCGGCTAAAATTTGTTTTGTTTATTTCAAAAGATCTCGGAAGGGTCAGTCTACACACACATAAAGTATGGTGAGTTTAACTTTTATTTTGTGGAAGTTATTCAAATTTAAAGATAGGACCCTTATTTTGGCCCACCCTGTATATATATTTTCTTATTCAATAATTAACATCAGATATATGTTGTTTAAACTTAGAGCTACAAAAAAGAATTGGTGACATATAAGAGGTAGAAAAATTAAAAATTCACTAAATGACCCATTCTCCTATTCATTAGAATATGATCATTCTTTTAACTTTTAACAAACTAGACTCATTGATTTCTTTTGTTAATAAATATCGGCAAACACTTCTTTAATCAGCACTAATAAAATATAACACAATTAAATAACGTAACGGATTGAACAATGTATCTCTTTTCATCAACAAACTAATTCACCCGAACAAAACTTGAATTGAAATTCAGGCTACCTATTTTATACCACATTCACAAAAAGCTTCTACATAACATCGATTTAATAAAAAACAAAAACAAAAACTCATTCCATTATATAAAAGCATGACTCATTTTGAATTGTAACGGTTATGGTTCGTTCGAAAAATCAAACATTTTTTCGGGTTTTAATTGCACCACATTCATTGAATTCTAACGACCGTCTCGTTTGAAAAAAATATGTTCATGTCACAAACTCAATACATATTTTCAAATATTGTACGTGTACGTTATTTCTTTAAATTAATCATCTTGAGAAAGTTTTGAAATAAACCCGAAACGTTGATGAATATATAAATAAGTGTGGTTGTCTTTTTTTCATATTCCAAATATTTATATATATATATATATATATATATATATATATATATATATATTATACATATGAGAGAGGGAGACGCATGATAGTATATCTACGTTGCTCAGGAGATGTAGTTACAAAAACGTACACACATAGCAAAGTGCATATTGTATCCTCCAGTTATTTGTCATATCATGTTATACTTGAAGTGTAGATGTTTACACCTCGAAGTAACTTGTGGTAAACCCTGTCTAACGACAACATTATAGCAAGTGAGCCGCACAATTATTACCATATGGAATACCTTAGAATAAACCCCTTCGGCAACATATGTTTGCTCTTGATCTGTGTGGGACTCGCTTTCTCTTACTGGCTCGCTATCTTTATGTATGATTATATATTTTTCTTTTATATATATTATAGTTATATTTTTCTATTATATATTTATATATTTCCATTATATATATATTTTTATATTTCTCTTCTATATATATATATATATATATATATATATATAATGTATATATTTCTTTTATGTATATATATGTATATTAATATATTCCTCTTCTCTCTATAATTATATGTATATATTTCTCTTATATATATGTATATTTATATATTTATCTCATATATATGTATATTTATCTTATATATATATATATATATATATTTCTCTTATATATATGTATATTTATATATTTCTCTTATATATATGTATAGTTATATATTTCTCTTATATATATATGTATGGTTATATATTTCTCTTATATATATATAAACATATATATATAACGTTAATACAACAAAAGATATAAGAGGCAACTAATATCTTTAATTAGTGAACACCCGGATAAAAATAAAGCTCAATATACTGGATAGAGCATTAATAGCAATAGATAATTGATGTTTTATATACCTTTATGTATTTTTATATATACATTTTTTTAATATATTTTCAAAGTTTAATTTTTATTACCTGCAGTAATGTCATTGCGGTAATTGTCCTCTGAGGAGATGATTTTCTCTTAAAACTCATTAGTTAAGGACTGTAAAGAACTTTGTCTGCACATTGAACTGTAATAAAATTTGATTCGCACCTTAGTCTATTCTTTTACTTTATCTATTGCTATATATATATATATATATATATATATATATATATATATATATATGTGATTTTATGAAGGCTTACCAAAGCATTCCTTTCAAGACACCAATGATCACCATTAAAGATATTTTTTCTTACAAATACTATTTATTCAAATTAAATTTGAATAAATAGTATTTGTAAGAAAAAATATCTTTAATGGTGATCATTGGTGTCTTGAAAGGAATGCTTTGGTAAGCCTTCATAAAATCACATATAAATGCTCTGTACTCTGTAATCGAGTATCATCGAGCTTGTTTTTTATTGGAACAACCCCGGTCTTCACTGAATGATCTATTTTATAAGTGAAAAATCTAAATCTCTCTCTCTCTCTCTCTCTATATATATATATACGTATAATTTATATATTCTATCGTATATACATATATACTAGCTGGCTTTGCCAGCTCGCTTTAGCTACGAAAAGTTTACTACTTAAAACCAAAATGTTAAATAATAAAAATGTAATTCATCATTTTTTTGTAAACATAGGACAAAAACTTTAGTATGCATTCATATAATTAGATAAACGATGATTCTCCAGGTTAACCCCAATATGGAATATTTCTCTAAAAAGAAAATGGCACACATGTACTTACCTGTTAGAGTAAAATAAGACAGTTACCCAACATTTACGGAAGTTCATCCAGTATTTTTGTTTCTAACAAAATAACTTAATTTTTATCGGTAAAGTTTCTCAGCCGGCATTACCGCGCTATTCAAGTCAAATTAGTCTGATTCAGCCCCCTTGACCTTAATAATGGCGAAAAAAAGAAAGCATTTACCGAAAAACACTTGAATTTATTTTTAAAAAGCAAAAATGCTGAGATTTATGTAAATTTTTACGTAATCTTTTGTAGCATGACAAGTAAGTACATAATAAAGTGTAGTGCTATTTTCTGTTAAGAGAAATGTTATATATAGAAGTTGAATGGGAGAATAAAATAACCAGATGAACATTAACATTTATTCAAATAAAAAATATTAAAATTTTGCTAATTTTTCTACAAATTTTGTTATACTATCTGGATTATTTGAACTATTATACGTTTAAGATAAACGTTGTAAGAATACCACCCAAGATGAGAACAGTAGTCCGGATAATCAATCCTCATCTAAAAAATTAAGAAACATAAATTTGTTATCTTTAATAAGATAGCGTTAAAACATTCAAAGAATGAAGAAATCAAATCGCCTGTGTGATGTGGGTGTGTGTGTGTGCATATTTTTTAACTGATAATTTTTCATTGAATTTGAAAACAAAAGAAATGTTGGCCGCAAACGGGTTGGGACGTGGCCGTCGTAAAGTTTATAGGTTACTTTACGATGGTCACAGTTGGGAGCAGTGTTACCCTTGCCTTTCTGCATGTGACGTTCGTAACGCAGGAGAGGGAAATGTTAATGGTGACAGAAAGAGAAAGAAAGGGTGTAGGACAGTCAGTCAATCACCTCTTGCCTCCTATATCTTTTATTGTAGTTTTATTTAAATTATCCTCCTTGAAAGTTAATAAGCATATATATTTTAGAAAAGTTGAATAATGTATCCTGTTTATTTATTAAATCACTTAAATTAATTATTGTTAATAGCGATAAAAATAGTGCATATATATGAAACAAATGGAACGATAAAATTACGTATGACTAACACCAAACATTACTTAGTTATAGACTGTTAAAAAATGTAGTTATGCTAATTAGACAAATATATGAATGACGATGGGGCTTTTCTCTGTACTTTATATACAGTATTCCAAAAGAATAACTTGTATTATTGATTTAAATTACATCAACCCGTTGTATTGATAACTAGCAGGACCCGTGGCCCGGCGTTGCCCGAGATAAATCTAAAAGAAAAATTTACCATTTGTAAACAACCGACATAACGCTATACTGAGTGTTCTCGGTATTTCTGCAGTTTACAAATCGTGCTGAAATAATGTTATTATTAGCAGACACATTCTTAACATGGTATGTGGCTTTGTTAGCTATTCTGTACTATTCTGAACTTTCACGTACCAATCGGAAGAAAATCGCATGTGAAAAATATTACTGTACGGGTTCGAAAACACCATAACTACCCTGTTCTGTCCTCGAGGATCGAAGGATAACAGACTTTGCAATTTTTATTGTTCTTATATGCATTCAAATATAATTGTAAATAGAGAGATTTTCATTGATAGGTATGAATGAGTAGAACAGATAAATAGATAAATAGCAAGATAGATTTACATACTTCGAAAATAGACAGCTCTACAGAGATCGATATATAGCGGGATAGATAGATAGCTGGAAACATATATTGATAGCTGGAAACATATATTGATAGATGTACAGACTTAGAAATGTAGGAAGATATACAATAATATTATACTTTAAAAAATTAGACAAATATACAGTAAGATAGACAGACATATCGATAGACAGAACGATAGACAGACGTATTGGTAGATAGGCGTTTCCTAATGCTATATATACGATCCATGTTAAAAATAGGTGTGAATAATAAAGTTATTATTTAAAAACCTATTAATTCGCTTAAGATGGGGTACAATTTTTTTTTCTAATATTTAGAAACTTATTCTTAACATAGGGAGAGTGTGGCTTCGGTAGCATTCGTAAGAAGTCGGAAATTGATCACTTTAATTCATTATAGTCATCTGATCTTGAAAATCACCGTTTTCGTAATTTTCAGTTCGATTGCGTAACACACAGTGCCCCGTACGTCACGCCTGTGATCTTTTGGTCGACTACTCCTGAAATGGCCTCCAAAAATATTTATGTTAATATAGGTAATATGTTGCCGAAGCGTATTTCTTATGTATACACAGATCACAACTGATGGATAGACAGACAAGACAGGCAGGAAGACAATTTGAGTTTGTGCGTGTCTCTGTATTTCCTTTGTCTGTCTGTCTATGTTAATAGTTTTTTGCCGATGTTTCGGGAATAGTTTCCAAAAGATGACTAGCGTGACGTAGAGATACTGAGTGTATTTATTTTTGTTCCTATATATATATATATATTCAGAACATGTACAATTACTATGTGTTTCAAATATCATATGATTACTATATCTACTCTTAAGTGGATGCACTGTAGCTGATATATATTGTTTCTTCATTTTTAATCACACTTGATTTACATATTAGTGTAGGTGTAAACCATTTATTTTTCAATACCCAATTGTAATTGATCTTTGAATTACTAAAATTGAAATCCTCACTCTTACTAACATTCTTACTATTGCCAGTGTTTCTACCTTTATCATCATTATATTATGTTTGTTTATTGTGCTGTTTATATTTTACATACGGCAAAACCCTAGTTCACTCTGTCATATTGACAATTTTAGCTTATTATTAAGGAAATAGCATGTATTATTCTAAAAAAAATATACTTAGGAATATGTTTCCATCAACTATTATACTTTTGGTGTTAATTTATTAGTATACCCATTGTCTTGCAAGACTGTTTCATAATCCTTTTATTTGTTAAATATATTCACATTGAGTTTGTGGATAGTTTATAGAAGTATGAATTTGTTTCTAAACTGCTGAGGGTGACTAAAATGTTAATCTATTCATAGTGGAACATTATTTTCTTTTCTTTACGGCTCATGTTTCGTTATTTAGATTAAGTTATATCCAAAACTATAATAAATCTTTTAAATAAATATTACAAAGATTTATATTATTCTTTTTAGTTTATTTGTCTATTTCATTTAGGATAAAGTGACATTTTTTGGACAAACGTCGTCCTTATTCGGTCACTAATGAAATGGGAAAACCAGTAGAAATACACCCATTGCTCTAAAAAGCTAGCATATGTTAATAACAATTGCATTTTGATTAATTGAACTACTGTTTTGACCTTGGATATTATTCTCACAACGATCTGGCCGATGAAACCTCCGACCTTCTTCGGGTGTATCCTATCGAACTCGTTAATTTTCCTGTCGAACTCTAGAATCTGTACATAATTTCGAAACGGAACCCTTATTTAACCCGCAAGGACACATAGGATAAGGGGTAAATTACTTAAGTAATAATCAGTTCTAAGTGACACTCTTCTAGAGGTTGAAGGTTCAATCCTCAGTACGGGCGATACTAAGAACACAATTACGAATTACTTAAGACTTCTACCTTATCATAACTGATGGAATGAAAGCAAACTACCTTTGTGGATTAAATAAGTACACAAAGTACACTTGAAGAAAGTCGAATGTTACATCGGCCGAAACGTTTTAGAAAATGGCATCCAAGAGGCGAACAGTCCGAATAATCCAAATTATACAAAGTATTATCCTCATTTCCCAATTTCAGAAACACAATTACATTTGTTTTAAAATATACGTGTGTCAACCGTTTTAATACATCTTCTAATTACCCCAAAACTGTCGGACAGATTAAAAATTAAAAATATCGTAATTTGCAGCTTTCATTAAGATTTATTTTCTCTAAGGCCGATGCTTATCTACAAGCAAAGTGTTCAATACCACGCACATATACCTGTATGTTTAACGCTAAAAATGATGAATTTCTTCAAATTTTACAAAGAAGAGTGCCTTATAGAAAACATACAAGCATGTAAATTGTAGGTGTGTTTATATTTAATTTTATTATTTCGAACCATCCTCCGTTTTTTATTAAAAATTTGCCCGTGCTAATAAATCAACATTAAGGTTTGGCCGCCCTTTTTTTGAACTCAAGATCTCAAAGTCACATTGTAATGATAAGTGTAGTATCTGTTCTAACCTGATCACTTTTGGCAAATGGTTCTGATCTGTTGAGAGCCCGACCTATTAACAAGAATAATTATTTTATTTGATCCTATGGGCCAGTTTATCCTTACGGAGGGGGTGATTTGCTCCTTGTCGACCGAAGCGTTTCTATTTGATATTTCCAATGGGTCCTATCAAGGAAAAATATGTACCTGTCCGGAATGTCCTCTAATTTTTTCAAGATATCACCGCCTCTTGTCCTTTAGCCCGTCACCTCTCCTCCCCTGTTCGATCCCACCCTCATGCTACCTCTGCCACTATCACACCACTACCATCTCCTTGATTTTCCTCTTGTCGCCATATGTTTGTGCCTTGCGTGTATTGCCATGTTACGCACATCAGGAGCTGCTGACGCAGAAAATGCTGCAAATGTTGTTTGGTCGCATCGCTCAGCAGTGCACTGAGCTGTAAAACGTTGAGATAATTACATGCATCCGCTAGTTCT
This sequence comes from Sepiola atlantica, assembly GCA_963556195.1. Taxonomy (NCBI): domain Eukaryota; kingdom Metazoa; phylum Mollusca; class Cephalopoda; order Sepiida; family Sepiolidae; genus Sepiola; species Sepiola atlantica. The sequence goes on from OY744522.1 coordinate 183,983,182, forward strand.
GGCAAAGAACTTGTTGCCTAGGTAGATCTTGGTCCGGAAAGAACTCTCTGCAGTGCAAATAGGGCGTCTAATTTAGTTGCATCGGTTAACGGGCCGAGTACAATTAAAGCGCGTGTTGTCGACAATTAAAAATAAATCAGGATTCGACTTCGCTTAACGTGGACTGAAAACATAGACTACATGTATTTCATCTTTATTTGTTTCATTTTACTTCAGTATAAGTTCTCATTAATCAAGGAGCCCCTTCCTTAGCCTAACACTTGATCTCTATATGAGATAAATAGATATTCGAATATTTTAATAATGTTCTTCTTTATCTGGCAAACGTTGAGTTGGTAAACAAATTAAAAATATGAATTTTCCTCTACCCAATTGACCGGTGAATTATGTTATAACATATCTTTCTTGTGATCATTGGTCTCATTGGATTCCAGGACAAGAATTCATCTTGTCTGGTGGAGTATCTAGCTAAGTTCTGTTACTTGATGTAACATTACTTGAAAAAAACGCAACGTTCCTCTTATGAGCCAGTTTATAGCCGTATCGAAGGGGTCTTATTTAGGCTTCGAATACTATGTTATTTGTAATATTTGATCAGGGTTTATTTATAGAGGAAGTATCCTCATGTCAGGTGATACTGACAACCCCTTTGTACAGAAAGACCAAAGACACTCGATGACGGTGTCTAATAGGTAATTCAAACTATCCTATTTTATCTGAATGTATTTAGGTGTTCTAACTCAACATACCACGTGTCATCATGCAATGCACGACTCTTGGTGACTAGATCATAATGCTAGCCATTCCTACCCTTAATAATGCGTGTATATACGCTGTAGGATAGTCATGGTCAAACTAATGACCTATTAACCAAGAGTGGCGCATTGCACAATGACACGTAGCCGAAAACATTGTTGAAATATTAAAAACAAAGCCGGTTGCAGCCATATAATGGAAATATTCATTTAATTTTTATCTTAAATTTTTCGCCGATAGATTGCTTCATTAGAAGAAATAGTTATCGCTTTCGTGGTTGTGGTTAAAACTGCGAAATATTTTTTACGCGGGATCAGGAAGACAGTCCTTCGCCAAGACCAGGCTCAGCATAGCTGCGGTTGTGAAGAAATTGATAGTCGTGCTTTTTTGAAGCTTTGTTGAAATTTTGATTTTATGATACATTTGATCATTCATATATATATATATATATATATATATATGCACAGACGGAGTTTTCCTAAGGGAAGTTTCTTTTCCCGAAATATTAAATAAATTATTTTTAATAATCATCCGAACAACACACAACAGCAAGTGTGGTGTTAGCTGTTTATGTAAGATTTAAAAAAAAAAAAATAGTAAGTCCCATTTCGTATTCGATTTATTATATTTGTTCCTTCCAGCTTACATCCTACCCGGGATTTGCATTGCCCACAGCCTTTTAAAAACATACTACTAATATATATATATATATATATATATATATATATATATATATATATATATATATATATATATAGAAAAAAACTGTAATCCCTCGGGCAGCAATTTATTGGGAAAACGGGTGTTCAGTTAAAAAAATGTTTACTCAAAGAATTCCACAATTTTTAAAACAAACTTTCGTAAATTTGTAGATTAACACCTTCAGCTAAATTACAACCTCCTCTTAAAATAATGAGATTTTACGTTTTAGTGTCATTCTAACTTATTAGGAGAGTTAAGTAATATATTTTAACACTAACCTTACCCCCTCAGAAACATAACGCACTAAATACATCTCCAATAGCAAGAACAAATAGTTAACTGTCATAAAACCTTAGAATGGCCTGGGGAAAAAAATATTTTACGTTAAATTTATATGAGAAACTTATCCTCCACTTACAATTCTAAAATAATTGTTTTCTCTTTCCACCAAGTTTTTCAAGGTGTTCATACGTAATATTTATCTGATATAATACCAAAACTTTAATATTTTTTATTTAAACCTTAAAAATAAGCTATTAGATAATTTTCAAGTATTTTATTAAATTTTCACGGAAAAAGTAAACACAACTAAAATCAGTTGCTTAAAATTAAAAAAGTATAAGATTAAATTAAATAAAATATGTGTAAATTTGCAGATTCATACTCTCCGTTAATCCCAGCCCACACAAAAAATGAAATTCTGTTTTTTTATGCGATTACGTGTAGACATTGTGGAAAACGGAAAGAAAAGACAAATAGTTTAAAATTTAAGTTGGGGGATCAGTTTGATATATATTTAACGTAAAATTTACTCCAGTTTCTGAGACATTGAATCTTTTTAGGAAAGGTAACACTTTTTTCTACTACTAACCTTAGGTCCGAGTAGCAAGGAAAGGAAAACACAAGTAATCGCCTAAAAAATGTAGAGCCTCTCCCCAAAGTGCGGAAGTCCCCTTTTTGTTGTTGGTGATTTCACTTATATTTGGTCACCTTCTTATTGCCGGCATTATTCCAGCTGGAATCGAAAGCTGGGAGGAAGCGCTTTTTTCCACACCTCATTATGTAATATTTTACTTTGAATGCATATTTGAAACACGAACCCACAAACATCTCTCACTCTTTCTCTGTCTCTTTCATATATATATATATATATATATATATATAAAAAAAAAATTAAATTCACATATTCAATTAGAAATTATTCTTATTCATTTTTGTATTCCTCCATCATTTTTGATTTATTTAAAACGTCCCTCTAAATGGTTATGAAAGAAAAAACAGGAATTTTAAGTGGAAAATTCGATTTACGTGATTTTGTTTTTTGTTTTTCTTAAAAGCATTTTATAAAGTAAAATCTGCAACTGCAAATACGAGAATGGATAGGGTTAAATGGACGATATTTAATTGCATTCAGCTGCATAAATTCTATTACCAAGGAAAATGCTTTTTCAAACACATGCGTGATTAACCGCCGAAAATGCTTTTCTGGACGCAGGTGGTACAAACCGCCGAAAATGCTTTTTCGGACGACTGCGTTACTGACCGCCGTAAATGCTTTTTCTGGGGGACGGCTTCACTGATCGCTGAAAATGTTTTTTCGGGCGGAGGCGTGACTGACAAACGAAAATGTTTTTTTGAGACGCAAGCGTGAATGACCGCCAAAAATGATTGTTCGGACGGAGGCATGACTAAATGACAGAAATGCTTTTTTGGACGCAGGCGTGACTGACCGCCGGAAATGCTGTTTCGGACGCAGGCTCGACTGACGGCCGAAAATGCTGTTTCGGACGCAGGCGTAACTGACGGCCGAAAATGCTGTTTCGGACGCAGGCTCGACTGACGGCCGAAAATGCTGTTTCGGAGGCAGGCGTAACTGACGGCAGAAAATGCTGTTTCGGACGCAGGCGTGACTGACGGCCGAAAATGCTGTTTCGGACGCAGGCGTGACTGACGGCAGAAAATGCATTTTCAAACGCAGGCGATACTGACCGCCGAAAATGCATTTTCGAACGCAGGCGTAACTGTCGAAAACATAAAAGCACATTATGTGTAGGCGTTATTACAATATCTAATTTTAATATTTCAGACTAACCATTCGTCTTTTATCTAAAACTGTGTCTGTAATGTATGTGCTAATCGATCAACATTAAAGTGTTACCGGCCACCGTTTTTTACCCAGGATGTCAATCGCAGATTGTAATGATTCGTGTAGTATCTGTTTCAGCCTGTCCGCCGAACACGTGTCTTCAAACATTATTTCCCTGGAAAATAATGTAAATCCTATTACAGAAATAATTTAACTCCACATTCTATAGTCGTATTTGTACCTTAACGAAATCAAACAATAATTGTGTCGTCAAAAAAGAAAATCAATAATTGAGCTTAACAATGTTTTTTTTTTAATACGTATTGTATAAGTTAATAAATTAGTATTTATTTTCATAGAAATTTGTAAACTAAGGACCATTGCGGGTCTGTAAGTTTCACATTTGTGCATTCAGAAAAATAAAGCAGCTGTTAACGAAATTCATCGAAATTTTTTACTTCGTATTACAAAGCAAATATCTCCGATTTTACAACCCACATCTCACCCCCTTCTGCAATTCCATTATCACAAGAGAGAAAGGGAGTTGTATGTATTCGTGTCTTCATTTTTTCATGCATTTAAGCCTCACTTCCATTGTCTCTGAACACCTGGAGGCTCTTTTCTCAAACTTTTATTAAATACGTCTGATTGCCTAGTTAACAAAATGTTTGACTCGAAATGCATTCACAGAATACAAACATTTCTTTTTTATTTCAGTGTTTTAAAACACTCGGTGAAATAAAACAAAACTTTTGAAAAAATAGAAGGAAATGTGATCGAATAAAAAAGCTCTTAACATTATCCAACCTTGCATATATATATATATATATATATATATATATATATATATATATATATATATATATATATATATATATAGTGTGTGTTTAGGGCTTTTGATTCAAAATTTACATCTACTCAGCCAACATATGTAGCTGAGAGCAATTGTTTTAACTTTTACAGAAGGTTGTCTTATAAAACATCGGTCAAATGCATTTGGCAATACAATGGCTTGGGTGTGTGTGGTGATTCCTGTGTCGTCACCACCTGAATTTTACCGGTCTCTCGTTTTACCTCGCAGCCACTCTTATCTGTTATAATGAAGATATCAAGTTGATATAATTATTACTAACATTAGACGGTAAAAAAATAAAAATAACGAAAGAAACAATCGATATATTATCAAGGCCATAAGTCAGTCGTGAGACTATATATTTGCGCTGACAAAGTAAGAATAAGCAAAAGTTGTATCTGGGACGTACTTCTTCATATGTATGAAGTATTCCCGAATTCATGCCATTGAAACCTTTGATAACTTAAAAAAAATACTCAGATGATTAACCTGAAATTTTGCATGATCGTGACTGTTATCAAAGAGCATCAGATAAAAACATAATATTCTAAAAAATCAGAAGTTAAAATTCTATCAAAATTATCACCCTTAACAAACTTGTCACGGTAATATAAGGTGTCGGACTTAATTGGCTACAATATGTGCCACGTAGTGAGTCTTTACACTTAATAGAAACGAAGTTGTCGTAAAGACTGCAACATTCACTGTTTTCGTGACCTTTAACCTATATATATAAAAAGTTAATCAACTCGAACCAAGATCATAGCCGATATTTTAACCAAGTTGTGTGACGCTTAGTCAAGCGATGTGGACGATAGGCTGCACACAAAAATAGAGCCAAAGGAAAAGATCATGTCCGCTTTTGGCTGAGGTAATACAAATGGATGAGCCACTGTGTGTTCTTCGTAAACAACTCAACCATTATACTATTTTCTTCATAAAAGAATGAACTACTTTGTGATCCTTTCGAAATTTAAAAGGGATTTAAAAGTCGAATAGAAAGTCTTTTTTGGCTTTTAAATGTTTAATAAATCCTCATGCGTTACAAGATTGTAACTACTATTATTTAATTGTTTTACAATTGAAAGTAAAACAAAATCACGATCACAAAAGTAGTTATAACATAATGGGGTTCAATTAATAATTCGATGACAAAATAGTAATAATTAACTCCTATTAATAATAATAACTTTGTAAAACAAAAATCGACACAAAAATGAAAGCAACCCTAGCTAGATCTACCCAGGTGATTTGAATTTCTGAAATAATGAATGTTTATTTTTATTGTTATGGGAAACATGGCTAAGACGAATAAAACGTTGGTTAAATTGTCTATGTTGTCTTGATATTCTGATCTAACGCAGCAAAAAAATTGAAATACTTAACGAAAAAATAATCATGAACATTGGAAATTACTTGTATGATTTACATTATTCAGACAACTGTTCACATTTTGCAGGTAATTCACACAACGTTTCGGCTTATGTAAACTCTGACTATTTCCAGGTTCGTATTCCCGAATTAGGGAGTTTTATGTACGGTATATTGAATTAAACTTTACTTTGGCTAAGATCAAAGTGTAGTATCTGTTCCGATGGATACTGCACCCCATAGATCGGTACCGTCTTGGCCTTCGGGGCTTGATTTACGCCGGTCTATGGGTCGGTCCTGTGCAGTTCTAGGAGGTCCACCCTCCCACGCTTCGCCTCCCCTATTTGGGGAGGAGTACGTTTATTGCTTACTGCCTGAGGCGCCCCTACCGGGGAATGCCGACGGGGCTGCCCAGGCAATTTTTAAACCTCACTTTCCCGACCCGACCTTGGGTCACATCTTACTTGTGGGAGTAAGATAAAAACTGGCCTTGTGCCTAACTCCTGGAGAGGAGTAAATCAATACTTACCCTAACCTAGTCGGTGATCAAGTTGAAAACCAGTACCAATATTTTTTATTTTAAACATTTTAACACTTCTGTCTCTAAAGATATTTTTAGATCACATATTAAATAAATTAATAGAAAATAATAAACGATAGATTTACATTAGACACTTAATGAAATGTTAAGCCAAATATCTGGCGAAACCATTTGTTTATATTCAGATTGTAACCTTACTCTCGCTATTTATTACTACTTATTACGAATTACTTAATAATTATATCCGGTCGTGGCTTACGGAACAGGTGGAATTTACCTGCTGCTAAGAAGGTAACCTAGAAAACTTATATCACCTGCTACTATCCTATACTTCTATGAAGCCACCATTCGCTTATGCATGGAGTGTTGTTTCCACATCTCGGAGTGTGTGTCAGCCACTAGTTTCTCCCTTTTTAGAAAGGGTGAACAAAAGTCTCTCATCTAATAGGTCCCGCGCAGTCTACTAATACCAGTCACTGCCCTATCACAGCCATATTTTTATTCCTGTGCCTGTTTTACAAGTACTTCCACGTAATGTTTTCCGACAAACGCACTGCACTTGCACCTTAACCGTAAGAACCCTTGGCGACTAGCAGCAAAATTCCACCATTTTTACTGTAATCCGAAGATGCCGAAAACCTTTCTAGCCTAATAGCTTATTTCTTCGGACTGCTTGCCTTTGGAATTCCCTCCCTGCTTTTTGTTTCCCCGACTATACCAACATATAAAAATATAAATGTAATTTGAAAAAACATCTTGCTGCACAAGTACCTACTAAGATGATCACTATTAATCTGGAAATAAAATGATTGTTTGAAATAATAACATGATTTAAACGTTATAGTTGTCTCTGAATTGCTGCAGACAGATGATATATTGTCTGGAAATGTTATAATATATATGGTAATAATAATGATAATTAATAATAATAATTAATAAATAAATAAAACGTTCATCACTAAACTTCATTGTGTTATTTTCTTATCTTTATCACCTACCCACAAACTCAATCAGATATAAAACGTTGTCAACTCCCACTTTTTCCTCTTACTTTATTTATCTCCCAGCCCTGCACCTCTGTCTCATTGCTACACACATCTTCATTGTTACTATTACGCATCCAGCATCAGGCACCACCTACAGTTTCCAGTCTTTACTCCAACCTCCGATCCAGGCTTGCATTAAACTTTTTTTTTTGTTCGGGGTAGAGGATGGAAGTTCCCCCCTTTACTGCAAACATGACACACAGCTTTTTTGTTGTTACATTGTAATGGAGGGGAAAAGGTTAGGGTAAACTCGTAGAAAAGGAATGAGATGCAAAATTCGTAACACACACTCCATCATGTAATGTGTCTTTAAAGGCAAAGGGCAGATCTATTAATTCTACTATAAAACAATCCGAAAAAAAACAAAATGCATATTTTTTTACCTTACGCATATACAGTGTCTCAAACGTCATTGATGTGTTGTAGAAATATTTTGATGCGTATGTAAGGAAGTTTAAAATCAAGCAGATAATGGAGACTTCTATTTAGAAGTGAAACGTTTAAAATTAATATTACGTAGTAGGATATGGCGTCATAACAGGAAGTTCGTGGTAGAAAAACAATGAGGTTCCTGCCTCTGGGAAATTGAAGTTGAAGTAATCCAACGTGGTCTAATGGTCATTCTCCCAGCCTACGGGGGTTTAAGGAAGGCGATATTATTTATCTTGATTTTTAACATAACTAGGACCGTGTTTGTAAAGTTTGAGTGGCACATAAAGGTCAGAGGCAACCCCAGATCGAAGTTGACCAGAACACGTGACTTCCAGACATGGATAATTTGTCTCTGCTGACGACGCTTCAAGCAGAGAAGACGTGTCTAGTGCGCCGTTCTCAATTTTGGGAGACGAGCACAATGTAACTATGTGTAGCGAGACGTGCTACCCGTCTATCTGTCGTTCTCGCTCTCAAGTTCAAGATATAAGCTAAGACTCTGGTGTCTCTTATTGATCTACCCGTTGTGATCTTTCACTGTTGCCACTCTGATGACGATCTGCCTCTGTCGTCATTCTTCTAAATAGTCAGTTGCCTCCCTCCCCCCCCCCAAAAAAAAATATTTTCGCTCTCGACTAATGATGGGACGATTCCATTATATTTCTCGATTCCAATACAAATACCGATTCTGTTTTAAATTACCGATTCCGATACAATTACCGATTCTAATTCCGAGTATGTTTAAATCTCTAAATATTTTGCTAAAGAGCTGTTTATTTAAATATTTTTTTGAATTACCGCAAATACCATGTAATACGTTCATATACTTTCGCAAACGTAAAAATACACTTGTGGGGGTGATCTATAATTGTTTGTGTTATTGGTAGTTTAAAATAAATATTTTCAAAATAAATCCATATACACATGTGTTTCATGCCAAACCTGCAATCGTCAGTATGGGAGGACACAATCTCTGCCGGTCACACGGTTCGAACCCCGATATGAAAGTCATGTTTGACTCAGTAGTCGTGGCGCGTACCAATGCTCTACCACGCATTTTCAATAAATAAGAACTAAATTAACATCTAAATAGCAAACACTGCGGCTATCCAGCAAGCAGTCGAGAGAACTCGATAGGCGGGCCCCAGAGTTATGCATTACACTAAATTAGGGATTGTTGTCAACTAAAAATGATCTATCTTGAGAGAGATTTGAATAATCATTTATAAATAAATATAATTTTAAATGAACCCATATATATATATATATAGTGTGTGGGTGAGTGGATGTACGTATGTGTGTGCATATATATATGGATATATATATATATGGATAAACACATACGTACATCGACCCACATGTATACGTGTGTGTCTGTTTATATATATGTACAGATAGACGAGTGTGTTTATATATACATATATATATATATTTGTGTACACATATTTGTATGTGTTTATATGTATGTGTGTACATATATATATATATATGTGTATATATATGTACATATTTGTGTGGGTGTACATATATGTCGTATGTTTGTGTATATGTGTGGGTGTACATATATGTCGTATGTTTGTGTATATGTGTGGGTGTACATATAGTTGTATGTGTGTGTATATGTGTGTGTGTACATAGATGTTTGTATGTTTGTGTATATGTGTGTGTACATATGTTTGTATGTGTGTGTATATGTATGTGTGTTCATATATTTCTGAATGGGCGTATATATATATATATATATATATATATATATATATGTGTACATATGTTTGTGGATGTGTGTGTACATGTATGTGTGTATATGTATTTCTGCGTGTAGAGGTGTGTTTGCTTATGCTAGCATGTGTGTTTGTCTTACTTTAGTTGTGCTGATATACATGCACATGTGTTTCTCTAATTCCTTCCACATTTGGACCGTCCAATCTATATCTCCTCTGAGATGCTTAATCCCCCCGCAAGAGGTAATTTCTCCCAAATTATTCATTATATTTACATGCTGACAACCCTCATGCACAATCGTTGGTCCTGGCCTGTGGCGCCCTTTGTCATATTTTGTTGTTAGCCAGTCTTTCCGTGAAACTTTACTGCAATTCAGATTCCCTTTTTGCTCCCCAAACCCACTTAATTCTTCACTAAACATTCAGAGTCTGCTTCATTTGCTCTGCGATAAAAAAAACTGCCAGCGCAATAGCGTAAATAGTTTGTGTTTAATATATATATATATATATATATATACACTTTGTAATATAGCAGGAAAAATCCCAGCAGAGTGCTCGATTGATTAAGAATTAAAGTTAAAAAATAAAAATTAAGAGCTTAATATTTATTTATTTTAGTACAGAAAAATTAGTACAACATTCGTACTGTCGGTGTCAAGCACTGAAGGACTTAGCCATTCCGAAAAAGATGACAACAGAAACTGAAGAGAGCCGGATGGCTAAGTCCTTCCGTGTTTGAAACCGACGGTAGGAATGTCGTACAAATTTTTCTGTACCAAAATAAATAAATATATATATATATATATATTAATTAAGTTAAAATATGAACAAAACCAATAATTTTCAAAAGTGCTCAATATATATTAGAGCTTTTTATATTAAAATAAACATAGTTTGAGTATCCGAATAATGTTTCAGAACATCTTAGGCCCTCTTCAGGGTATATTATTTAAGAGAAGCCGAAGAGGTTCTGAAACAAATTTCGGATACTCAAACTATGTTTATTTTTATATATGGATAATAAAGTGATGAAATTGATAACACTTGTATAGTTTACAACTTTATAAACTAAAGTGAATAAAAATACAAAATGCCTTTTAAGCCATAGCTTTTCAAAGATTACGCTCTTATCGTCAGGTGTGACCAATAAAAATTGAATTTTAATTATTAGAAGTGAATATCTTGAAAATGACAAAAACATGATTTGATCAATTGGCAGAAAATTGTATCAAATTCAAATGATCCAAAATGATTACATTGTCCAAACTAAGAAGCCGAACTATGTTTTATGTTATTCACAAACCGTGACTGCTCTAAGAAATGGTATGTTATGGTCAAAGATAATCTCGAACATTTAGGGCCGAATCAAAGTTAAAAATTACTCAGAACAATATATATATATATATATATATATATATACAATAATATTTGTTATAAATAAATATTAATTATTTAAATACCTAGAGACATCGATGTTTCATGCTAACGCAATCTTCAGTCTAGGAACTAATTCTCAACGGTCGGTAGGCGCGAACCCCGATCACAAATCGCCACTGATTCGTAGTCAGGGATCTTATCCATCGGCCATAGCCAATTAGTTAGTAAATATAGAGGAACTTCAACTGTAAATAGCGAAAATCGGCGGCTATTTACCAGGCAGTTAGAGTTATCTGCGAAACGGCGTTCGGATCGTGCATATAGCTATTTGTACTGCTTTTCATTTAAGCTACTCGAGAGTGCCCAGCCTTTGTGGGAGGGGGCTGATAAACAATAATATTTTTTTATAAATAAATATTAATTATTTAAATACCTAGAGACATCGATGTTTTATGCTATATATATATATATATATATATATATATATATATATATATATATATGCTATATATATTAATTGATGAGTTTATCTACTCACTTTTTAATTGCTCAATGTTTACACCTCTATCTGAAACGATATGTATCACTTTGTACAATATATGCTGTCTTGGTTTGGCTCTCGTCAGATTTCTTTTTTAAGGGGGGACCTCCCAGATATATACTCCTTTTTTAGGAGGTAGTTTACTATCTTATCCGTTGTTATGGTATCATTATCCCAATAATTACCTTCTCCTTTGTGGGTCAATGTAGTATATGTTCGTCCACTATGATATTATCATCCCAGGCATGCACACATATGCGATCGGAGTGAGCAGATGATAGCTTAGTCTATACATAAGTATAAGTAAACAAACATGGAATTTCGACTTTCAATGTTGTATTAAGAATTATAATTAAGAATTATATATTATAATGGGGTGATTTTGAATCGGAAATATTATCAGAGTACTCAATTACGAATACAAGAGCATATTTTTTTTTTTCAAATAAAACTATACATTAGTGTACCCGTGCAGCAATACCTGCAGTTTCACGGAAACTCCTGGATTTCAAGTTAGTAGAGCAAAAATATACAACGCGTGACCACTCTTCAGTCGATGGTTTTACAGTGTCTAATATCCGGGTGTTAGATAGGCATTTGTTATAATCGACAAAAGAGCGTTGTATTTTTTAACTTTCGTTTTAACGCTACGGGCTAGATTTTCAATGTATGCATGAAACCACTGGTATCGATAGACGATCAAACTAAAAAATAGTGTTTTTTTTTAATGATATATGAAATGAACGAATACAAAATAGAGAGAAAACGGTAAGAATGTTAAATGAGTCAAAGATCACTGCTGAAGATTTTGGGGTGTTTTAAAAAGAATCTTTGTTTTTTTTTGTGTGTGCGTTTATATTTTCCATGCCGTGTTTTGACAAATGTTTCTGTAGGCAAATAATTAATGTAACTAGGACAGAATATCAACAAGAAACCTATGAGCCCCCTCGGGTCGAAGACGGCGCTCAGACAAAAGTTAGTCTTCGTCAATAATTTCTCTATCGGGAACGTCTCTTTCACAGGACGTTAATTATACGTTTCCTTGACTTACTAATTCGCCGCCAAGCGGAATGGCACGACGAAACTTAAAAGAATATACACTCTATTCTGCCTGCTTTTGCTATTGTGTTGCAGACCAGCTGAGAGCTTCGGGCTCCTGCCGAAATATTTCTCTAGCAGGTTTTGCGAATGGTTTATTCCTTGTGGCTGCCGATATAGCGTTTCTTAGCATTTCCACTTAATTCTTCCGAATTAGCTCCGAATGCCCACTGGAAGTGTTCTGCGTGTTTAGCGGAAGCATTTCCTTAATCTCTTCATTAAAATACGCATTCATTTGTGAAGGGAATTGTTGAAGGGTTTAAGAAAACAAATCGCAATCTGGAAAGACACAGTCGGCAATTTGTCACATCAAAATCACATATAGCCAATCATCGCGTCGTATAACACTTATTACTCTATGTCTGCATCATTACTCAATAGTTAGCTGTTTCTTTTTCCCTTTATATGTATTCGTATATAATTACTAGTAGACACGTGGTATCAACGTTGGTACATTTTACTTTCATCTATATATGTGTGTCCTTAACACATTATAAAGGTAAATAGATATTTTACTATATATAGCTATAAATATCCACCTCTGTGTCTATCTCTCTCGCGCTTTATATATATATATATATATATATATATATATATAAGACAATAAAGAAAACAAATAAAACACAGGAAGACATAATAAAAACGCGAGATTAACCAATTTTTTTCGGATCAACGAGCGTCTTAAAAAAAAAAATTATCCGAACGAAACCGTTTTTTTAAATTATTTCTTTCTGCATTTATTTTTCTCTTTTGTCTTTTCAATACATCTTGTCTTTACGGAATTTCATTTTATTACATATCGTGAGATTAACACACACATATATATATATATATATATATATATATATATATATATATATATATATATATATAGCCACGTTGGATTTGAGTTGAAAAATACTTGTAATCCAGGGTTTCGAATAGTACGACCGGTAATGAATAGTCATATCACTATGCTGATGAGTCTCGATTGAAAAGGGACGAAACGTATACGTACATAGATAAAAAACAATAACAAATATTTTATATTTGTCGCTCCTCGTAAAATAAGTAGAGCACTCTAATGGTAGTACAAACACAGCATGACGTCACTTGCTTTATAATGCATCACTCCTTCTTTAATAGAAGTAGAATGCCTGGACATCAAGCCGCTTTTAAATGTGTTAAATTATCATTGTTTATCGGCTATTCAAATATTGGTCGCGTGGTTAGCGACGTTGGATTTGAGTAGAAAAATACTTGTAATCCAGGGTTTCGAATCGTACGACCGGTAGTGAATTGCCATATGTCTATGCTGATGAGTCTCGTTTAAAAGGGACGAAACGTATACGTACATAGATAATAAACAATAACAAATATTTTATATATATATGTATATATATTAAAGTGAAATATTTTGAAAATCAACAATCGTGCAATTTAAATGACAAATTAATTTAAAACATTTTTTTTCAAGCTTTCATCTTAAAACAACTTTGTCAGGCGAGACTGTCTTATAGTTTTTTATTCTTTTCTTCCACCTCATTTTGATGATATTAACCCCAAGGGGTCGAATAACGATATGAGCAGAAAGAGACGTCAAGTTCTTATGACGTTATATATATATATATATATATATATATATATAAATTAAACAAGTTTAAGGATATTCATAAAATGAACTTATAAACTATTCAAATATATTGAAGCCCATTCAAATGTTTCTATGATGTAGATATGTTATATCATATAATGTGTGTATTTAATATAATATAAGATTCATATATATACATATATATAATGTGGGTATTATATAATGCCCGAATATTTGTTGTATGATGCCCGTATATATGTTCTATAATGTCTGTTTGTATATATGTTCTATAATGTCTGTATATATGTTTTATAATGTGTGTTTGTATATATGTTATATAATGTGTGTTTGTATGTGTGCTATATAATGTATGTTTGTATATATGATATATAATGTGTGTTTGTATATATGTTATATAATGTGTGTTTGTATATATGTTATATAATTTATATATATATATATATATGTTATACCATGGCTGTATATATAAAGCTATATAATGTATGTATATATATGTTATATAATGCATGTATATATATGTTATATAATGTATGTATATATATATATATGTTATATAATGTATGTATATATATGTTATATAATGTATGTATATATATGTTATATAATGTATGTATGTATATATATGTTATATAATGTATGTATGTATATATATGTTATATAATGTATGTATGTATATATATGTTATATAATGTATGTATATATATATGTTATATAATGTATGTATATATATGGTATATAATGTATGTATATATATGTTATATAATGTATGTATATATATGTTATATAATGTATGTATATATATGGTATATAATGTATGTATGTATATGTTATATAATGTATGTATATATATATATGTTATATAATGTATGTATATATATATATGTTATATAATGTATGTATATATATGTTATATAATGTATGTATATATATGTTATATAATGTATGTATATATATGTTATATAATGTATGTATATATATATATGTTATATAATGTATGTATATATATGTTATATAATGTATGTATATATGTTATAAAATGTATGTGTATGTATATATATATAATGTATGTGTATGTATATATATATAATGTATGTGTATATATATATATATAATGTTATATAATGTATGCATATATAGTGTTATATAATGTATGTATATATCATGTATATATATGTTATATAATGTATGTGTATATATATAATGTTATATAATGTATGCATATATAGTGTTATATAATGTATGTATACACAGGGTGCGTCAGGTGTATGAGAACATATTTTCCATTTTATTAAATGATAAAAAAAATCAAACAAAAATATTCTTAATCAAAAACAATTATATAAACATGTAAGCTAAGGTATTGTTTAATAATTTCCTTCAATGAAATTCCCCTCTACTTCAATGACAGCTTCGATTCGAGACCTAAACCGACTGCAAGCGCGCTTGAGATGGTCCTCATCTATGTTGTCCATCACTCTGACAATGGATGCTTTTAGAGAATCTTTAGTGTTGTGGGGGTGTTTATTAACATCTCTCTCCACGACGCCCCACACATAATAATCCAATGGATTCAGGTCTGGAGAGTTTGGAGGCCAAAAGTTTGGAGTGATGTGATCATAAAAATGATCCGCCAACCATTCCTGAGTGTTTTGAGCCTTATGTGCTGGTGCAGAGTCTTGTTGAAAGATGTAGGGCCTTCCATTTGTTACTCTATAGATCCAGGGCTTAACAACAGTATCCAAGACTTCAATGTAAGCAGCAGAAGTGGCTCTTAGTCCTTGCCGAAAGAAGTGTGGTGGCATCACATGTCCTTCGTTGCAAACAACCCCCAAAACCATAACAGTTGCAGGAAATTTTGTATGCATGACTGTTGGAACTTCGGAAGGGTCATTACACAGCCATCTGTCATTCCTTCTGTTTACCTTTTGATCTTGATCAAAGTTTTTCTCATCTGAGAAAAACCAAAGCATGCCTTGCTCAACAGGATGTTTCAGTTTGTTTAACAGCCTCTTGGACCTTATCAAACGATTCTCTTTGGTGGTCTCGGACATAAACCGGCCTCTCCTCATCACATAAGACTTGTAACGAAGATTTTCATGAACAGTCCTTCGAATTGTGGCTTCTGAAACATTCAGGTCTTTTGCGATGGACCTCATTGACCTGATTGACTTTTGGGGGCTCTCATCAATAATATTCTGAACTTGATGAATAAATTCAGGTGTTCTAATCGTGTCTGACCGTTGGTCGTGCTTTTTACGTTCAGCAACCTGCTTACAATCACCATCATTTTCTTCTAACTCCATACGAACTTTATAAACAAAAGAACGGGCGACTTTAAGAAATTGTGCGATTTGTAAATCGCTATGATCTGCCTTTATTGCGACAATTACAGCCTGTCTTTTCATTTGTTCCGTTACATTATTATCTGCCATTTTTCATTATCTGCAAAAAAGAATAAAAATAATTAATATAACGTAACAATAACGACATTACGCGATGTTCTCATATACCTGATGCACCCTGTATCATGTATATATATGTTATATAATGTATGTATAAATCATGTATATATATGTTATATAATGTATGTATATATCATGTATATATATGGTATATAATGTATGTATATATCATTTATATATATGTTATATAATGTATGTATATGTTATATAATGTATGTGTGTGTTATATAATGTATGTATATATAGGGTATATATGTTATATAATGTATGTATATATAGTGTTATATAATGTATGTATATATAATGCATGTATATGTTATATAATGGATGTATATATGTTATATAATGGATGTATATATGTTATATAATGTATGTATATATAATGTATATATGTTATATAATGTATGTATATATAATGTATATATGTTATATAATGTATGTATATATAATGCATATATGTTATATAATGTATGTATATATAATGCATATATGTTATATAATGTATGTATATATAATGCATATATGTTATATAATGTATGTATATATAATGCATATATGTTATATAATGTATGTATATATAATGCATATATATGTTATATAATGTATTTATATATAATGTATATATATGTTATATAATGTATGTATATATAATGTATATATAGACATGTTATATAATGTATATATAATGTATATATATACATGTTATATAATGTATATATAATGTATATATATACATGTTATATAATGTATATATAATGTATATATATATACATGTTATATAATGTATATATAATGTATATATATATACATGTTATATAATGTATATATAATGTATATATATATACATGTTATATAATGTATATATAATGTATATATATATACATGTTATATAATGTATATATAATGTATATATATATACATGTTATATAATGTATATATAATGTATATATATATACATGTTATATAATGTATATATAATGTATATATATATACATGTTATATAATGTATATATAATGTATATATATATACATGTTATATAATGTATATATAATGTATATATATATACATGTTATATAATGTATATATAATGTATATATATATACATGTTATATAATGTATATATAATGTATATATATATACATGTTATATAATGTATATATAATGTATATATATATACATGTTATATAATGTATATATAATGTATATATATATACATGTTATATAATGTATATATAATGTATATATATATACATGTTATATAATGTATATATAATGTATATATATATACATGTTATATAATGTATATATAATGTATATATATATACATGTTATATAATGTATATATAATGTATATATATATACATGTTATATAATGTATATATAATGTATATATATATACATGTTATATAATGTATATATAATGTATATATATATATATACATGTTATATAATGTATATATAATGTATATATATATATATACATGTTATATAATGTATATATAATGTATATATATACATGTTATATAATGTATATATAATGTGTATATATACATGTTATATAATGTATATATAATGTATATATATACATGTTATATAACGTATATATAATGTATATATATACATGTTATATAGCGTATATATAATGTATATATATACATGTTATATAACGTATATATAATGTATATATATACATGTTATATAACGTATATATAATGTATATATATATATACATGTTATATAACGTATATATAATGTATATATATATATACATGTTATATAATGTATATATAATGTATATATATATACATGTTATATAATGTATATATAATGTATATATATATATACATGTTATACAATGTATATATAATGTATATATATATACATGTTATATAATGTATATATAATGTATATATATATACATGTTATATAATGTATATATAATGTATATATATATACATGTTATATAAGGTATATATAATGTATATATATATATACATGTTATATAAGGTATATATAATGTATATATATATATACATGTTATATAATGTATATATAATGTATATGTATATACATGTTATATAATGTATATATAATGTATATATATATACATGTTATATAATGTATATATAATGTATATATATATACATGTTATATAATGTATATATAATGTATATATATATATACATGTTATATAATGTATATATAATGTATATATATATATACATGTTATATAATGTATATATAATGTATATATATATACATGTTATATAATGTATATATAATGTATATATATATACATGTTATATAATGTATATATAATGTATATATATATATACATGTTATATAATGTATATATAATGTATATATATATACATGTTATATAATGTATATAAAATGTATATATATATACATGTTATATAATGTATATAAAATGTATATATATATACATGTTATATAATGTATATATAATGTATATATATATACATGTTATATAATGTATATATAATGTATATATATATACATGTTATATAATGTATATATAAAGTATATATATATACATGTTATATGATGTATATATAATGTATATATATATACATGTTATATGATGTATATATAATGTATATATACACATGTTATATAATGTATATATAATGTATATATATATATACATGTTATATGATGTATATATAATGTATATATATATACATGTTATATAATGTATATATAATGTATATATATACATGTTATATAATGTATATATAATGTATATATATACATGTTATATAATGTATATATAATGTATATATATACATGTTATATAATGTATATATAATGTATATAT
Organism: Sepiola atlantica; assembly: GCA_963556195.1. Lineage (NCBI taxonomy): Eukaryota > Metazoa > Mollusca > Cephalopoda > Sepiida > Sepiolidae > Sepiola > Sepiola atlantica. Next base: position 184,002,605 of record OY744522.1, read on the forward strand.
ATATACATGTTATATAATGTATATATAATGTATATATATATACATGTTATATAATGTATATATAATGTATATATATATACATGTTATATAATGTATATATAATGTATATATATATACATGTTATATAATGTATATATAATGTATATATATATACATGTTATATAATGTATATATAATGTATATATATATACATGTTATATAATGTATATATAATGTATATATATATATACATGTTATATAATGTATATATAATGTATATATATACATGTTATATAATGTATATATAATGTATATATATACATGTTATATAATGTATATATATACATGTTATATAATGTATATATAATGTATATATATATACATGTTATATAATGTATATATATATACATGTTATATAATGTATATATATATACATGTTATATAATGTATATATAGTGTATATATATATATACATGTTATATAATGTATATATAGTGTATATATATATGCATATATAATGTATATATAATGTATATATATATACATGTTATATAATGTATATATAATGTATATATATATACATGTTATATAATGTATATATAATGTATATATATATACATGTTATATAATGTATATATAATGTATATATATATACATGTTATATAATGTATATATAATGTATATATATATACATGTTATATAATGTATATATAATGTATATATATATACATGTTATATAATGTATATATAATGTATATATATACATGTTATATAATGTATATATAATGTATATATATACATGTTATATAATGTATATATAATGTATATATATACATGTTATATAATGTATATATAATGTATATATATATACATGTTATGTAATGTATATATAATGTATATATATATACATGTTATGTAATGTATATATAATGTATATATATACATGTTATGTAATGTATATATAAGGTATATATATACATGTTATGTAATGTATATATAAGGTATATATATACATGTTATGTAATGTATATATAAGGTATATATATACATGTTATGTAATGTATATATAAGGTATATATATACATGTTATGTAATGTATATATAAGGTATATATATACATGTTATGTAATGTATATATAAGGTATATATATACATGTTATGTAATGTATATATAAGGTATATATATACATGTTATGTAATGTATATATAAGGTATATATATACATGTTATGTAATGTATATATAATGTATATATATACATGTTATGTAATGTATATATAATGTATATATATACATGTTATGTAATGTATATATAATGTATATATATACATGTTATGTAATGTATATATAATGTATATATATACATGTTATGTAATGTATATATAATGTATATATATACATGTTATGTAATGTATATATAATGTATATATATACATGTTATGTAATGTATATATAATGTATATATATACATGTTATGTAATGTATATATAATGTATATATATACATGTTATGTAATGTATATATAATGTATATATATACATGTTATGTAATGTATATATAATGTATATATATACATGTTATGTAATGTATATATAATGTATATATATACATGTTATGTAATGTATATATAATGTATATATATACATGTTATGTAATGTATATATAATGTATATATATACATGTTATGTAATGTATATATAATGTATATATATACATGTTATGTAATGTATATATAATGTATATATATACATGTTATGTAATGTATATATAATGTATATATATACATGTTATGTAATGTATATATAATGTATATATATACATGTTATGTAATGTATATATAATGTATATATATACATGTTATGTAATGTATATATAATGTATATATATACATGTTATGTAATGTATATATAATGTATATATATACATGTTATGTAATGTATATATAATGTATATATATACATGTTATGTAATGTATATTTAATGTATATATACATGTTATGTAATGTATATATAATGTATATATATACATGTTATGTAATGTATATATAATGTATATATATACATGTTATGTAATGTATATATAATGTATATATATACATGTTATGTAATGTATATATAATGTATATATATACATGTTATGTAATGTATATATAATGTATATATATACATGTTATGTAATGTATATATAATGTATATATATACATGTTATGTAATGTATATATAATGTATATATATACATGTTATGTAATGTATATATATACATGTTATATAATGTATATATAATGTATATATATATATGTTATATAATGTATGTATAATGTATATATATACATGTTATATAATGTATGTATAATGTATATATATACATGTTATATAATGTATATATATATACATGTTATATAATGTATATATAATGTGTATATATATACATGTTATATAATGTATATATAATGTGTATATATATACATGTTATATAATGTATATATAATGTATATAATGTATATATAATGTATATATATATACATGTTATATAATGTATATATATATGTTATATTATGTGTGTGTATATAATGTAGATATGTTATATAATGTATGTATATATGTTATATAATGTATGTATATATATAATGTATGTATATATATATATATATTTAACATGGTTCACCCCAAACAAGGCAGCCCGTCACTGTATACGTAAGGGGCTACTGAGAAAAAAGAAAAGGGGAGAATGGTTGGGAGGTCAGCTTAAATTGGGATCTGCTCAGCGAGATTTCTGTTTACATTAGTTTTAAATTTCTGCATGTGTACTGACATGCAGAATCTTAATGTCGGGGAAACAGAGGCCAGCAGCACGAGGAAAGAAGCTATTTGATTAGAAGGCTCTCCTGCATCTGGGGACTTCCACAGTGAATGAATGAATGAGATGTAGTTGATTGTCGAGTTAGTCTAGTGAATGTACGTCGAGGGAGCACCAGAGCAGCCAATTCATCGGAGCATAATCCACTGAAGTATTTATAAAAAAAACATAAGGATGCTACATTGCGGCGATGGGACAAGGGCTGGAGCTTGGTTGACAGTGATGGACCTCTTAAGTTGGCGACTCTTTTTTGGACCTTGTCAAGGAGGGAAAGACTAGTAGATGATGCACTAGCCCAGATGTGGCAACAATACTCCATGCATGTGCGGATGGTGGCTTTGTATAGATACAGGATAATGTCAGGTGTGAGGAGTTTACTAGCACGGTAGAGGGAGCCATCCTTCTTTGAGACAGCCTTGGCAATGTCTTCAATGTATTTGTTCCAATTCATGTTACCTGTGAATGTTAGGCCGAGGAGTTTGAATTATGAACTGTCAGGTAGGGTGTCATTTGCCATGACAATCGGTGGTTGCAAAGGTTTCTTGTAATTATTAAAGGAAAGGAGCTTTGTCTTTACGACTATAAAAGTTACCAACCATTCATGACCCCAATCCACTACAGCCCGGAGGTCATTTTCTAAAGATTCAGCCATTGCCTCGGATATGATCGCGTCTGTTTTACCAACATGGCGAGAGTAAAGCGTGGTGTCGTCAGCAAATAAACCAATCTCCGATTCTATGTCGTCAGGGAGATCGTTTGTATAGATCAGGAACAACAAAGGTCCAAGGATAGATCCCTGGTGTACACCTGCATTTATGTCATGTTGCTTAGATGAACGGCCATCGAGGACAACCTGGATGTTTCTTTTGTTTAGGAAGGATCTAATTATATTAAATAGTTGCCCAGTAATACCGTATAAGAGTATTTTCAGGAGAAGCCCTTTATGCCAAACCTTGTCAAAGGCCTTGGATATATCAAGCGCTACTGCCCTAGCTTCACCTGCCTTGTCGAGTGTATGATACACGCGTTCAGAGATGACCGTTATGATGTCTGCAGTAGATCGTGCTTGTCTAAATCCATACTGGCGTTCAAGAAGAAGTTTAGCATTAACTAAGGTCCGTACTATCCCTAGATTGATTAAGGATTCAAAGATTTTGGCAAAGATCGGCAGTAGACTGCTTAGGCGGTAGTTCTGAGGGTTGGTTCTATTCCCAGAATTCTTGTAGACAGGTACCACAGAGGCAATTTTCCAGCTATCGGGAAAGCAAGATTCAGCTAGGCATTTATTGAAGAGTTTGGAGAGGACAGGGGCCAGTTCACCAGAACATTTCTTTATTACTATTACAGGTATAAGATCAGGCCCACAAGCTTTAGAGGTGTCAAGGTTTTTTATGATGTCTCTGACCTGGGAGGGCGTGATGACCAGGTTATCAAGTGTGACTTCGGTCCGCAAAGGGAATTAAGGGAGAGGGTGGCAATCTGAGTCTAAAGTAGAGTTAGAAGCGAAACGCTGTGCAAGTAGTTAAGCCCTATCAGTGGCCCTGCAAACGACATTATTGTGGTTTGATAGTCCGGGGAATCGTTGATTGACCATTATTCACTACACTATTGTATATTTTCCAGAAATCGCGAGTACCTAGTTTCTGTGACTGGATGCGTTTTTTTGTTAACTCATTATACCTTCTCTATGCTTCGCCTATCTCGGCCTATCAATTATTTCTTGACTCTATGAATTTATGTCTATTAGTCGCTGACTTATGGCGGCCAAATTTACGGAATGCTTGTTGCCTCTCAGAAATAGCATCTGCACATTCTGCAGTAAACCATTTAGGAGAGTGGGGCTTGCTAAAAAATGTTTGCATGGTGACATAAGCTTCAATACCTGCTTTGACCCATTCAGTTAATTCGTTTGCATACTGGTTTGCAGGTAGTGAGAAGGTATCCCTCCATGGGGCGTCATTGATGTGATCTCTGATTGACTCGAAATCAGCCTGCTCGTAGTATCTTGTTGTCTTGAGCAACGGTGCATATGTTATATAATGTATATGTATGTAATGTTATATAATGTTATATAATGTATATATAATGTGTAAATATTTAATATGTGTGTGTATATATATATATATATATATATATATATATATATATATATATATATATATAATGAGGGTATATATATTTTGTACAATGAGGGTGTATATATATAGATATATATGTATATATTATACTTAGGGTATATATATATATATGTATATATTATACTTAGGGTATATATATATATATATATATGTATATATTATACTTAGGGTATATATATATATATGTATATATTATACTTAGGGTATATATATATATATGTATATATTATACTTAGGGTATATATATATATATGTATATATTATAATTAGGGTATATATATATATATATATATATATATATATATGTATATATTATAATTAGGATATATATATATATGTATATATTATAATTAGGATATATATATGTATATATTATAATTAGGATATATATATATATGTATATATTATAATTAGGATATATATATATATATGTATATATTATAATTAGGATATATATATATATATATATATGTATATATTATAATTAGGATATATATATATATATATGTATATATTATAATTAGGATATATATATATATATATATATGTATATATTATAATTAGGATATATATATATGTATATATTATAATTAGGATATATATATGTATATATTATAATTAGGATATATATATGTATATATTATAATTAGGATATATATATATGTATATATTATAATTAGGATATATATATATGTATATATTATAATTAGGATATATATATATGTATATATTATAATTAGGATATATATATATATATGTATATATTATAATTAGGATATATAGATATATATGTATATATTATAATTAGGATATATATATATATATATATGTATATATTATAATTAGGATATATATATATATATGTATATATTATAATTAGGATATATATATATATATGTATATATTATAATTAGGATATATATATATATATGTATATATTATAATTAGGATATATATATATATATATATGTATATATTATAATTAGGATATATATATATATATGTATATATTATAATTAGGATATATATATATAAATATGTATATATTATAATTAGGATATATATATATATATATGTATATATTATAATTAGGATATATATATATAAATATGTATATATTATAATTAGGATATATATATATATGTATATATTATAATTAGGATATATATATATATGTATATATTATAATTAGGATATATATATATATATATATGTATATATTATAATTAGGATATATATATATATATATATATGTATATATTATAATTAGGATATATATATATATATGTATATATTATAATTAGGATATATATATATATGTATTATAATTAGGATATATATATATATGTATTATAATTAGGATATATATATATATATATTATAATTAGGATATATATATATATATATATATATATATATATATATGTATATATTATAATTAGGATATATATATATACTAGACCACCCGTGACCCGTTGGGTCAGTTTGTTATATTAGCTATGGAATTCATGTATGAGCGTGACACTTGTGGCATAAAGAAAATAGTTTTTTTTTACATAACAGAAGCATTTCTATAAAAGTATATTAAAATGAAAAAAGAATATAGATTTCTATGAGTCGTTCTGTTTATTATAATTGTTTTTTTTTTAAAATTACAGTTACTGAATTATAAGTGGTTGGTTAGGGCGATTTGAGAAAGGAAGGGGGTACAGCCGTGGCCACCGAGAGACAGCAGGCTTTCTCGCGTACGTAACGAAAACAGACGGAGTAGGAGTGGTGAAATCTATGAGAGGGAAAGTGGGAGGTGGTTTCGTTCACCGACCGCTCGTATGGCTGATATTAATAATGAGTGTTGTTTTTTTGTTCGTTTGTTTTTGTTTTTGTTTTTTGAAAGGGAGGTGTTTTTTGAAACTGCGACAGACTTTACGAAGTCTTCCCGTTGAATGTTTTTAGCCGTGAAGAAAACAAAAAAACTATTTGATGAAATTAAATGAAATTGTTTATATTAAAAGACTAAAACAAACATTGCTAAAACTCTCAGTATTATAAGGTCAGGATCAAGGACAATGAAGCAGTCCTGGGAAAAGAGTGGCGCCCTCCCCTACATCTTGGGTTAGTTGATAATGTAAAGAGATCCTCTACTGTAATCGGGCAATTTAGCCTTTTATAAAGTCTGAAATTAGCGACCACCTCACCTAAAATAAGCGAACGCCATTTTTGTTTGACGAATTTGACAATATAACTAAATAAATATTTGAAATAAAAAAAATTAATTTCTCAGATGTTAACCATACAATATCATTGCCCTTGTCTTATTTTTACGTCTCTATTTGGTACTTTGTTACATGGGGACTCGGGCTAACTTTGACCCTGACCCTAACTTTAACCCTAACCCCCAATGACCCTGAACTTTATAGGTAACCCTACCCCCTCCCTAACCCTAACGACGGGGTCAAAGTTAGCGCGGGTCCCAATCTAACGAAGCACCATCTATTTGTTAGTAAGTTACGCTTGTTTTATTATGAGCACCCCCCCGGATAAGAGTGAAATATTTTGAAAAAATTAATAATTTGCCTTCCAATAACGCGTGTACGATGGACACTCTACTAAAAAGGGTTGATATACCGTAAAAACTGGTAGGCTTCCGATAGTAAACGAAATTATACTTGTTACTTTTTTTTTCGATTAGATTTTCTTTTTTATTTTGCTTTGAATCACGACTTTCCTCACTTTCGTTTTTGTTAAATATTTTTTTTTTTACTTTTTGCGATTTATTTATTTGTTTTTATTGCGTTTTCACTTTTCAATTACGTTTATTCTCTCTCTCTCTCTCTCTTTCTTTATCTTCTCCCTCTATCTCTCTCTTACGAACACAAACTTTCTCTTTCTTTCGTACGCGCTCTCTGTGTTTCACTGAAAAAAAAAGGAATTCCACAGTGTTTTCTACATCAATTTGTATAATTTACTGTTAATAAAATTATCCGGTGGCTAGAAATATGCACATATCTTACTCACCAAAATTTTGCGTGACGGGATGGAAGTATATATATTTATTATATTACTCGGTTGTCGGGGTAAAAGCTGTCTCTTCAGCAATCACTATCGGTCGCGACTCCTCTCCCCCGTTGTCAGTAAATACTAAATCTTATTAAATGAGAGTGTCAGATCGTGACACAAAATAAGAAACTTAACTTCTCAGATGTTAACTATACAATATCATTGTCATTGTCTTATTTTTTACTATCTCTATTTGGTAGTTTGTTACATTGGGACCTGGGCTAACTTTGGCCCTGACCCTAATTTTAACCCTAACCCCAATGACCCTGAACTTTATAGCTAACCCTAACCCCTCACTGACCCTAACCCTAACGACGGGGTCAAAGTTAGCGCGGGTCCTAATGTAACAAATCACCTTCTATTTGTTAGTAAGAGACTTTTTGCGATTTATTTATTTGTTTTTATTGCGTTTTCACTCTTTCTCTATCCCCCCCCTCCATCTCTTACGAACACACACTCTCTCTTTCTTTCGACCACGCTCTCGGTGTTTCACTGAGAAAAAAAAACAAAACAAAACAAACATTGCTTATTGTCCGTTCAAAACATTTAAAAAATAAATACTGGTTCCTTACCATCCAAAAATAATAAATAAATGTTTTAACACTTTAAGAAGTGGTGCAAATAAAAAATAAATACTTAGTTCAAACTATCATTGAAAAAAAAAACATTGCTTAACGTCCGTTCAAAAACAACAACAACAAAAAATAATAGACATGCCCTAAAAACGTCAAAATAAAAAACAAAAAATAGTTTTAAGTTTTAAGCAACACAAAAAAGTACTTTTTGACCGGGTGATTAAAAAAAATGTATTATTTCTTCCCCTTCCGCTCGAAATGTAGAAGAAAAAATATTAGCGGCTGGTTGGGATCGAACTATAAACCAGTCGGGCCAAAGACAAAAATACTACGTCGCTTACCGTTGCGCTAAAGGGAAATAATTAAAATACGATGCAGAAATTAGGCTAATTAAATGTTATTAATAATCTAGGTGCGGCACGCATGCGCAGAGCGTTTGCTGGAAGCGTGACACACGTACGTACACCTTAGCGTATTAATATATAGAAGATTGTTGTTGTTTTGTTTGTTTATTTTTGTTTTTTAAAAGGGTTTGAAACTGCGACAGACTTTACGAAGTGCTCCCGTTGAATGTTTTTAGTCGTCAAGTAAACAAAAAAACTATTTGATGAAATTAAATGAAATTGTTTTATATTTAAAGCGATATAAACATTTCCAGAATGAAAAATTGCATGCGTTCGTTAATAAAAGGAGTTCAACGGAATTAGAATAACAGATTGGAAGACGATGCTATTTACGCATGCGCAACCGGATGTTGAAAACCGGAAAGCTGAAAGCTGATTGCAAACATACAAGACCCATAGACTTTTAGTAGTATATAGATATATATATATATATATATATATATTATAATTAGGATATATATATATATATATATGTATATATTATAATTAGGGTATATATATATATGTATATATTATAATTAGGGTATATATATGTATATATAATAATTAGGGTATATATATATATATATATATATACGTATATATTATATTTACGGTATATATATATACGTATATATTATATTTAGGGTATATATATATATATGTATATATTATAATTAGGGTATATATATATGTATATATTATAATTAGGGTATATATATATGTATATATTATAATTAGGGTATATATATATGTATTTATGTATATATTATAATTAGGGTATATATATATGTATTTATGTATATATTATAAGTAGGGTATATATGTATATATATATGTATATATTATAAGTAGGGTATATATGTATATATATATGT
>OY744522.1:184017470-184052470 GCA_963556195.1 Sepiola atlantica
GTATATATATATATATATATATATATTATAATTAGGGTATATATATATATATATATATATATATATATTATAATTAGGGTATATATATATATATATTATAATTAGGGTATATATATATATATATATATATATATTATAATTAGGGTATATATATATATATATTATAATTAGGGTATATATATATATATATATATTATAATTAGGGTATATATATATATATATATATTATAATTAGGGTATATATATATATATATATATATTATAATTAGGGTATATATATATATATATATATTATAATTAGGGTATATATATATATATATATATATATTATAATTAGGGTATATATATATATATATATATATATTATAATTAGGGTATATATATATATATATATATATATTATAATTAGGGTATATATATATATATATATATATTATAATTAGGGTATATATATATATATATATATATATATATATATTATAATTAGGGTATATATATATATTATAATTAGGGTATATATATATATAATAATTAGGGTATATATATATATATATATATATATATATATATATATATATATATATATATTATAATTAGGGTATATATATATATTATAATTAGGGTATATATATATATAATAATTAGGGTATATATATATATATATATATATATTATAATTAGGGTATATATATATATATATTATAATTAGGGTATATATATATATATATATATATATATATATTATAATTAGGGTATATATATATATATATTATAATTAGGGTATATATATATATATATTATAATTAGGGTATATATATATATTATAATTAGGGTATATATATATATATATATATATATATATTATAATTAGGGTATATATATATATATTATAATTAGGGTATATATATATATATATATATATATTATAATTAGGGTATATATATATATATTATAATTAGGGTATATATATATATATATTATAATTAGGGTATATATATATATATTATAATTAGGGTATATATATATATATATATTATAATTAGGGTATATATATATACATATAAATGTATATATTGTAATTAGCGTATATATATCTATATATATATATGATGTTATAATGTGTGTAATTATGCATATAATATTTTCTTATGTAATATATGTGTCCTAAAAAGATAATTACTCCTTGACTACCCAATGAACATGCATTTTGTGTTCAAGTTGAATTTATCGTTGTACGTCATTACGTTTGTTTAGAAAATCAAGGAAGACGGTGAACATTTGCGAACACGCAGGAATAAGCGAGAACATTAAATAGTTCTAAATTACACAAAACTAATCGTTTTACACAATTATTTTTTGTATGCGTATCAATAAACATCTACTTGGACACAAAATGCATGAGTCTAGGTAAGTGAGTAGAACATTTTGAGACATCTTTTATATCATGAGTAAGTAGAAGAAAAACACGGAAATGCTCGATCGTACCTCATACAAAAGCTAATGTTATTTTTATATTTAAATACTAACATTACTGTGCCCGTTTGAGATACGTGAAGTTTGCCTCTCAGATCAGGTAAGGAAACATGCTAGCCTGTTGTTTAGGGTTAGAGTTTCTCCTAACAGACTTGTTTGTATTGTCAGTCTCGTTTTAAGTGAAAGGCTGACCTAATTCCATTAGTCTTTTTTCCTTATTCCAGGATGACCAGACGGACGAAACCCGGGCATCTAAACCGGACACCGTAATATAGATAAAATAATACACATATGTATGCGGAATACATACATACATATATATATATATATATATATATATATATATATATATATATATATATATATATATATAATCAGAATTTACATTTCTAAAACTAATCACGCGATTATATTACACATATAAATTTTTTTCGTTCCTTCTCCGTTGTAATTCGAAACGGAGTAATCAGTTCAGACTGCACCCCCTCCACCCCGGCTCTAAACGCTCGTTTTTGACACAGTGACCCAGACAATGGCTGTCAAGGCTAAAGATAATAAACTCATATCCAAACAACCCATCATTTCCCACTCAAAAAACTCCGTTAACTGCTGCTGATAATACACAGCCTATTTCTCTTCACTCAGTCTGGCCTGTGGCTCGCCGCCCTCGAGTAGATTAAATTTAATAATTATATAATTATTTCTTCTCCATTTTTTTTCATCCTGAGGAAGTCTCACGATAAAGACGAAACATTGATGAATACATAAATAATATAGTTTTTGGATTTCCTTTTTCATTTTCCATATATATTTATGTAGATGTAATATATATATATATATATATATATATCGGACGGTCCTCGTTATTAAATTATTTCATTTTCCCTCTTACTGATTGATGTTAATTTGATTTTCAAACGTGTCTGGTTTGTTCATCCTTAAAAATATCATTTGACGTAAAAATGGCTGATCCTTGACCTGTTCTGATGTCAGTACTTTCAGAACGCGATTCTCAATCGAACACTTCATATGCTTTTTTTTTTAGGATACATTACTTTGTGTCTGCCTTTTCTGACCACTGTGTTCTACTTTTCAGAAATGTGTCATATTTATACGTTATACTGTTTTTCTTCTTCGGAACAAAGGATTCATATAATTGAATTTACTTTTTTATTATTCACCGAGGCTATTTCGTTCACCATTAGTGGGCGTTATGAATATGTCGACCCCAGCAAAAACAACTACGAGACTGTATCTATTCATCTAAAAATGAGCGCCGTTTTAAAACCAGAATTATCAGCTTATTGTATATTTGGTTTTACTGCGAGAATGAGTTACTGTCGCGAGATTTTGTATTCTTGTCTTCCTCCTTCTCCTGCTCCACATCCTTCTCTCGCTCTCTTAGCGACGCAACTTTTAAACTAAATGGATATTGTCCAACTCTCTCTATCGCTCTCTCTCCTTCTCTCTCTCTCGCTCTCTCCTTCTCTCTCGCTCTCTCTCTCCTTCTCTCGCTCTCCTTCTCTCGCTCTCCTTCTCTCTCTCTCTCCTTGTCTCTCTCTCTCCTTGTCTCTCTCTCTCCTTGTCTCTCTCTCTCCTTGTCTCTCTCTCTCCTTGTCTCTCTCTCTCCTTGTCTCTCTCTCTCCTTGTCTCTCTCTCTCCTTGTCTCTCTCTCTCCTTGTCTCTCTCTCTCCTTGTCTCTCTCTCTCTCCTTGTCTCTCTCTCTCTCCTTGTCTCTCTCTCTCTCCTTGTCTCTCTCTCTCTCCTTGTCTCTCTCTCCTTGTCTCTCTCGCTCGCTCTCCTTCTCGCTCTCGCTCTCTCTCTCTCTCGCTCTCTCTCTCTCTCGCTCTCTCTCTCATTCTCTCTCTCTCGCTCTCTCTCTCCTTCTCTCTCTCTCTCGCTCTCTCTCTCCTTCTCTCTCTCTCCTTCTCTCTCTCTCCTTCTCTCTCTCTCGCTCTCTCTCTCCCGCTAACTCCCGCTCTCTCTCGCTCTCTCTCTCTCCCGCTCTCTCTCGCTCCTTCTCTCTCTCCTTCTCTCTCTCTCCTTCTCTCTCTCTCCTCTCTCTCTCCTTCTCTCTCTCTCTCCTTCTCTCTCTCCTTCTCTCTCTCCTTCTCTCTCTCCTTCTCTCTCATTCTCTCTCTCATTCTCTCTCTCCTTCTCTCTCTCCTTCTCTCTCTCCTTCTCTCTCTCCTTCTCTCTCTCCTTCTCTCTCTCCTTCTCTTTCTCCTTCTCTCTCTCCTTCTCTCTCTCCTTCTCTCTCTCTCTTTCTCTCTCTTTCCTTCTCTCTCTCTCTTTCTCTCTCTTTCCTTCTCTCTCTCTCTTTCTCTCTCTTTCCTTCTCTCTCTCTCCTTCTCTCTCTCCTTCTCTCTCTCTCCTTCTCTCTCTCTCCTTCTCTCTCTCTCCTTCTCTCTCTCTCCTTCTCTCTCTCTCTCTCCTTCTCTCTCTCTCCTTCTCTCTCTCTCCTTCTTTCTCTCTCCTTCTTTCTCTCTCCTTCTCTCTCTCTCCTTCTCTCTCTCTCCTTCTCTCTCTCTCCTTCTCTCTCTTCCTCTTTCTCTCTCTCTCCTTCTCTCTCTCTCCTTCTCTCTCTCCTTCTCTCTCTCTCTCTCCTTCTCTCTCTCTCTCTCCTTCTCTCTGTCTCTCTCCTTCTCTCTCTCTCTCTTTCTCTCTCTTACTCTTTCTCTCTCTTACTCTTTCTCTCTCTCTCTCTCCTTCTCTCTCTCCTTCTCTCTCTCTCTCCTTCTCTCTCTCTCCTTCTCTCTCTCTCCTTCTCTCTCTCTCCTTCTCTCTCTCTCTCTCCTTCTCTCTCTCTCCCTCTCTCCTTCTCTCCTTCTCTCCTTCTCTCTCTCCTTCTCTCTCTCTTCTTAACTCTCTCTCCTTCTCTCTCTCTCCTTCTCTTTCTCTCCTTCTCTCTCTCTCCTTCTCTCCCTCTTTCTCTCTCTCTCCTTCTCTCTCTCTCTCTCTCTCTCTCTCTCTCCTTCTCTCTCTTCTGAGCATGTTTCTTAAAGCCTAAGTTTTATATTAAACCATAACTTTGATACATCTGATCGGGATAACCGACTTTCAAACAATAGGAAAAAAGAATCATTCTACGACTGGCGCATCTCCAAAGACTTTATAGGTAACTTTACATTTGGTTATTTCATTTAGCATATCTGGTTGAACTCGAGAATCTTTATGACAAACTCGGGAATGTATATGTAATTTCGAATGGAATCCTTTAATTTAATCCCTGAGGCGTAGTTGTTCTCGTTCCGTCAGTCTAAAGTAATTGTTCTAAGTTACAGTCTTCCGGAAGAGAAGGTTCAATCATCAGTATGATGATGATAATGATGATGATCATCATAATGATTGGTTTAACGTTCATTTAACTGGATGGCTTTTAGAAATTGATTTCAACCTGTCTTTATTTATACCTCTTTCTCCAAAGTCTTGTATGAATATGTTCACCCGTGAAAAAACATCTACGATACTTCGGCGATGTATTATAACTTTTTGATATATTTTGTCTTAACGCGATAGGAATCTGCTGTTACAAAATTTTGCACACTTGTTCCTCCCACGTGATAGTAAATTCATAAATGAGATTCTCTTTTTCTCACACTTTCTCTCTCTAGTCATCTCTCTCTCTCTGTAGTTCTATATATATATATCTATCGCCCTATCTCTCTCTGTCGCTCTATCTCTCTCTCTGTCGCTCTATCTCTCTCTCTCTGTCGCTCTCTCTCTCTCTCTCTGTCGCTCTCTCTCTCTCTCTCTGTCGCTCTATCTCTCTCTCTGTCGCCCTATCTCTCTGTCGCCCTATCTCTCTCTCTGTCGCCCTATCTCTCTCTCTGTCGCCCTATCTCTCTCTGTCGCCCTATCTCTCACACTGTCGCCCTATCTCTCTCTCTATCGCCCTATCTCTCTCTCTGTCGCCCTATCTCTCTCTGTCGCCCTATCTCTCTCTCTCTCTGTCGCCCTATCTCTCTCTCTCTGTCGCCCTATCTCTCTCTCTCTGTCGCCCTATCTCTCTCTCTCTGTCGCCCTATCTCTCTCTCTCTGTCGCCCTATCTCTCTCTCTCTGTCGCCCTATCTCTCTCTCTCTGTCGCCCTATCTCTCTCTCTCTGTCGCCCTATCTCTCTCTGTCGCCCTATCTCTCTCTCTCTCTGTCGCCCTATCTCTCTCTCTCTCTGTCGCCCTATCTCTCTCTCTCTGTCGCCCTATCTCTCTCTCTCTGTCGCCCTATCTCTCTCTCTCTGTCGCCCTATCTCTCTCTCTCTGTCGCCCTATCTCTCTCACTCTGTCGCCCTATCTCTCTCTGTCGCCCTATCTCTCTCTCTGTCGCCCTATCTCTCTCTTTCTGTCGCCCTATCTCTCTCTTTCTGTCGCCCTATCTCTCTCTTTCTGTCGCCCTATCTCTCTCTTTCTGTCGCCCTATCTCTCTCTTTCTGTCGCCCTATCTCTCTCTTTCTGTCGCCCTATCTCTCTCTTTCTGTCGCCCTATCTCTCTCTTTCTGTCGCCCTATCTCTCTCTTTCTGTCGCCCTATCTCTCTCTTTCTGTCGCCCTATCTCTCTCTTTCTGTCGCCCTATCTCTCTCTTTCTGTCGTCCTATCTCTCTCTCTCTCTCTCTCTCTCTGTCGTCCTATCTCTCTCTCTCTCTCTCTCTCTGTCGTCCTATCTCTCTCTCTCTCTCTCTCTGTCGTCCTATCTCTCTCTCTCTCTCTCTCTCTGTCGTCCTATCTCTCTCTCTCTCTCTCTCTCTGTCGTCCTATCTCTCTCTTTCTCTCTCTGTCGTCCTATCTGTCTCTCTCTCTCTCTCTCTCTGTCGTCCTATCTGTCTCTCTCTCTCTCTCTCTCTCTGTCGTCCTATCTGTCTCTCTCTCTCTCTCTCTCTCTGTCGTCCTATCTGTCTCTCTCTCTCTCTCTCTCTCTGTCGTCCTATCTGTCTCTCTCTCTCTCTCTCTCTGTCGTCCTATCTTTCTCTCTCTCTCTCTCTCTGTCTGTCCTCTTATATTTCTCTCTCTCTCTCTTTGTCCTCTTATCTTTCTCTCTCTCTCTTTCTCTCTGTCCTCCTGTCTTTCTCTCTCTTTCTGTCGCCCTATCTCTCTCTTTCTGTCGCCCTATCTCTCTCTTTCTGTCGCCCTATCTCTCTCTTTCTGTCGCCCTATCTCTCTCTTACTGTCGCCCTATCTCTCTCTTACTGTCGCCCTATCTCTCTCTTTCTGTCGCCCTATCTCTCTCTTTCTGTCGCCCTATCTCTCTCTTTCTCTCTCTGTCGTCCTATCTCTCTCTCTCTCTCTCTCTGTCGTCCTATCTGTCTCTCTCTCTCTCTCTGTCGTCCTATCTGTCTCTCTTTTTTCTTTTCTTCTCTCATTCTATCTCACTCTTTCTAATTCTCTTTTTCTATCTCTCCCTTACTTTCTATCTCTGTTTCTTTCTATTTCTCTCTCTCTTTTATAAACACAATGTTCAATCTATCTAGGCTTTGTAATATGTGGAGAACGTATCGGCATTGTGAACTGAGCTATATATAACATATCAACTTGTATTTAATGAATTGTTTACAATCGGCTATTAAATCAAAACTCAATTGTTCTGTAAGATTATTCGACTGAATATTAGTTGTTGCATTGTCTCATTCATCCTGTAATAAGAACGATATCTAGCCACGCGTGTTTAAATCTCACCCACGTCTCCAGCTATGTTTCCATGAATACCTGTGTATGCTGATGTGAAAGAAAATAAGATTATAGAAAGGAAAAAGAAAGGATCAATTCCGATGATAATAACATTCGGCGTTTAACTTGTGCTCTCCTTGCCACAAGCAACATTGGCTCACTTCTCTGATCCCATCCTGCAATATCCCAAGGGAAGTAACTCTCCCCTCTTAAATACTGGTCAGTCAACGAGATACAATTCAGCCTTGAGTGATGTGCCTTAAAGCAATTTTTAATGCTTCATATAAAATGGCCTGTTATTGTAAAGAAATAGCAATTCAATCAGCGCGTTTAGCTCTGAAAATGATACTTTAAACTTACGTCTGTCAGACCGACGGCCCCTCTTTTAGATATCCTTGGATGTATATGAAAACAAAATATTTGAGTCTTGTAGGAGTGTCAAATTGCCAAGATAAGAAATCGTAAATGTTGATCATAGTAAAAGACAAATGGCCAAGTTTGTGTGTGTTCTTTGTAAATAAGCGAAAGGTATTTGATAAAAATTCGGAAGTGTTTAATACTGTTAGTTTGAGAGTAAATGTTGCTGTTTGCCAAATACAACAATACTTTTTTTTATCAGACTTCGTGATTAATATTGTATGATCGACAGTACACTTTTCCGGTAAAAGAATGAGGTATTTCCTCTGTTTCTCTTTTATATATAGCTTGTGGGAGAAGCGTTGCTGCAGTGTGAATAATAATGATTATTGGGTTGGAATTATAAGTTAGAGTTCCGGCAGGTATAATCCGTATGTTACCATAACACTCTAAATTAAATAATAGGGTAGACTGGACTATCATATCCTGGTAACTAGTATATACAAATTATAATGTGTTAACTAACTGTGCCAGAAAAATAAAAGAATTTTAAAAGAAGTTTTGACTGGAATTCAATTTCCAACCGAATTTCGTGCAAACCACTTTCTCTCTGCCTTTCTCTCTGCAATCCAAATCGCTTCTCTCTGCTTTCCAGCTGTCCTCTTCATTTATATGAACTGCTCTCCACATATGTAAATCAGAGACCACCATAAAAACCTGCACCTATGAAGAGAAGCCCTTTTTTAATCTGCAGACGCGACATGCGAAGCAACTCATTCTTTTTCCTGACGGTGAGTGTTCCTCTGTATTGTCACATAATGGCATCCGTGAAAAACAATGGATACCCATGTAAGGATAGCTACGCGTGTAATTGTGAAGAAAGGGTTGCGTAATCTCTGACCACACCTCTCCTTACTTGGCAATGCTTTATTCTAGTGGCAAGTAGAAGTCCAGGACGACTGGAAACAATGCCGGGATAAGCAAAGAGCACTTACAGCACCTGGTATTCCCAAATGGTGACCCATTTAGTACTGACCATGTTGAACGTCAAATAATATTTTTGATCTAACGCGAACCGGTCTGTGAACGTGATTATGCCGTCATAATAACGCTGGAATAACACCAGTTCCTGTCAGTTTTGTGGCGTTTCAACCTTGTGTCACAAGCGCAGCAACCAAGTTGCCGTAATTATTAAAGAACATGGAAGTCTACAACATGTATATTTCTATTATAGTCGCCGCATATATAAACCTTGTACGTGTTCTTTAGACTGAGAGAACGTCACCTTCAAATAAGTAGTTGCATGCCTCGCAAAGGTCCAACTTATGAGAAGGACTGGGAAAGACGGCGGACATTTTTTCAACTCATTTGTGCCAAGTTGCTGACGTGTGAAGAGAGAGATCAGTTGAAATCACTGATTAATTATATTCTGTCATTCACTATCATTATCCACCCACGTGATGTGTATTCCAAAACTGATTGCCCTCTTCTATCTTGCACTCTCTCTTTAGACCACGTGACGTCATATTCGTTTTTATCAATTTTCAATCTAGTTATCCTTATTTCGCGTTCATCAAGTTGTACCCCAGCTGATCTTTCATTTTCTGTTATTCTAAAGTATTTATATACTCATAAGTCTATTCGCCCAATATCGAACAGTTTTAATGTCAGCCTTCTTTCCGAAACACTATCAAGACAAACGAAACTTAAATTTCGAATTCTTGCTGGTAAAACATTATGACGAACATAAACTAAAGAAAGAAAAACTTAAGTGCATTTTATTGCATACTAAAAGGCACACCCGGCGTTTCTCACTACTGAATAATGGCCCCTTCCACCAATCCCATATTACCATTTCTATAATTTTCTGAAATGTTAAAGTTTTTGATTTCTACATTTACGTCATTTATTTATTTATTTTCGTCGTCCTATTATTTCCTTCTGTCACGCGACTCTGTTGTTGAACGAATCGGATAACTGCACAGAGAACACGGAGGTCGTGTCTCAGGATTGCCTGGTCTGTATCAACCATCCGCGTTGTCTGTACCAATTCGTTATATATAAAACATGGCGAGTTTTTACCCTCACCTTAAGCTGAAAGGCTCAGTTGTTACATCTGAAGTCAGGAATAGTTTGGCCCAAACACAAGATATAACGGCTGCTTATATACAGAATCAACGTTCTTAAACTTCATACGAAGTGTTGTATACTTGCCTGACGTATACTTGCTTGCCACATATAGAAGCAAAACTGACGAGAGTAAGACGCATCCTGATGTTGTACTGCCCATGTATGTTGAGCAAAACACTCTTAGCCGAGTAACCCTGACACGCTCAAGTTGACATCGTCCCTATGGTGATGAAGGGTTTAATTTTAGGGAGCGCTGCTGTTTCTACTATTAAAACTACTTTTTATTATTTCCCTTCTTGCAACTTCTCATCATGTTCTACATTCCTCCCACCATTTAAACAATTCCATGTGCAAACAACCAAGCTTATCAATGTTAGTATGATTTTGATGACCACGAAATGACGGGTAACATTATTTCCCCGCATAGAACAGTTTTAGAATAATTTTTATAGCTACCCCCCCAGGAAGATTAAAATCAAGATATACTGCTACTACACGTTATATCTAGAATGCTTATTTCAATTTTGATAAAAATCCATTACATGATTTTTATTCTAGAAAATATTTAAAAGGTAAGACGTAAGCGTACGGTACTTTTAGATGAAATTGCAATTCAGAGAATCTTACCTAATTGGTGTCTAAGGAACATGGATAATCCGAAATATTTCAATTTTCAAATGAGAGGTTGTTCTTATACCGTGACTCCTAAAAACCGTTTAAAATACTCCAAAGAAACTGAAATTTGTTAAATATTTTTAACTAGCAGGACTACCCGGCGTTGCTCGGGGTCATGAAACCATAAAATAGAAAAAAAATTGCCCGTGTAACATCTTTATATTCAAACTTCTATTTCTCTTCCTCTCTCTATAGCCGTCTCTTTATCTTTCTACTTTTCTCTTTCCTGATCGCCCCATTTCACCGCTACTTTCTAATTTTGCTTTTTGCGAAAGCTGTTTCTTCCCCACAATTCCTCTTCTGTTACCCAGGGCAAACGTATGACATATTTCTATAAAAGTACCAACTCTGTCTGCACCTTCAATATATGTACTTATCTCCACCCCGGTACGCATACTATATACGTACCTATCGCCGCCCCGTGCGCATACTATATACGTACCTATCGCCGCCCCCGGTGCGCATAATATATACGTACCTATTGCCGCCCCAGTGCGCATAATATATACGTACCTATTGCCGCCCCAGTGCGCATACTATATACGTACCAATCGCCGCCCCCGGTGCGCATACTATATACGTACATATCGCCGCCCCCGGTGCGCATACTATATACGTACCAATCGCCGCCCCCGGTGCGCATACTATATACGTACCAATCGCCGCCAAGGTGCGCATACTATATACATACCAATCGCCGCCCTGGTGCGCATACTATATACGTACCTATCGCCGCCCCCCCAATGCGCCTACTATATACGTACCTATCGCCGCCCCGGTGCGCATACTATATACGTACCAATCGCCGCCCCCGGTGCACATACTATATACGTACATATCACCGCCCCCGGTGCGCATACTATATACGTACCTATCGCCGCCCTCAGTGTGCATACTATATACGTACCTATCGCCGCCCCGGTGTGCTTACTATATACATACCAATCGCCGCCCCCCCCGTGCACATACTATATACGTACCAATCGCCGCCCCCGGTGCGTATACTATATACGTACATATCGCCGCCCCCGGTGCGCATACTATATACGTACCTATTGCCGCCCCCGGTGCGCATACTATATACATACCTATCGCCGCCCCTGGTGCGCATACTATATACGTACCTATCGCCGCCCCTGGTGCGCATACTATATACGTACCTATTGCCGCCCCCGGTGCGCATACTATATACATACCTATCGCCGCCCCTGGTGCGCATACTATATACGTACATATCGCTGCCCCCGGTGCGTATACTATATACGTACCTATCGCCGCCCCCGGTGCATATACTATATACGTATATATCGCCGCCCCCGGTGCGCATACTATATACGTACCAATCGCCGCCCCCGGTGCGCATACTAATAACGTACCTATCGCCGCCCAGGTGGGCATACTATATACGTACTATATACGTACCCCCCCCCCCCAGTGCGCATACAATGTACATACCTATCGCCGCTCGGGTGCGCTTACTATATACGTACCTATATACGTAATATCTTAATACCTATTATTAAAATTTCACAAAATTGGACATATCTGAATTTTCACGAAAAACTTGCAGTTTTTGTCCTCTTAGATTAAACTTAATTAAACTGAAATGTAGCCGATATGACTCCCCTTTACGTCTAGATGCTGTATTTAAGATGCATAATGATCGGTTAATTAGTTTAGGTGCGTATCCTATATATAAACATACATACATACATATCTAAACTTTATATAGATTAGTTTGGTATTCCACGTCTGCTTCTAGAGACGTATTTTAAAAATGCTAGGTTGTTTTTAAAGAAGGAAAAAATGTTGTTTTAATAGTGTATTCGTTATTGTTCAATATTTTAAACACCCTGCGTTCTTCATCGGGGATTTATCTTAGAAAAAGCAAAAACCGAAAGTGCGATAACGACAACGTTTAATGCTTAAAACACTACCAATCAAAGTTTACATGAATAGAGATAATTAAATTCGTCAATAATAATATAAATAATTAAATTTTTAACAAATATTACAAGATTGTACATTTTGTAAATAATTCGTATGAATACAAACCACCTTTTCACAACATTAGTTATAACTAGACAACCTATTTGCCGTTGGTGCAACGTTGGTACATTATATATTAATGTATGCATGCAATTCCCTAACTTGCTGATGTTACTGTTTTAGTATTTTCTTTATTTACGTAATTTATTTAAAAGTCATGTTATTCTCTTTTTCGTACTCTGCTTTTTCTCTTTTCCCTATTCCTCCCATCACTACTCGTCTCTTTTACCTATAGACACATAATCTATATACTATCAACACACTGTGGATATTTCCTGTTTGCTTGCTTGTTTGCCCCACTGAAGATTGAATGAAACTACTAAACGATGATGTAATCTGTTAAAACAAGTGTGATAACCGTGCACAGTCTATGACATCAGAAAATTATGACGCAATCTATCAAACAGAGAAATTTGGCAAATATAATTCATAGTGTTTCGCCTAGACGTGTCATCGGTCGTTTACTAGACGAACCGTCTAGATCCCTAGGGGTATTGTAAGTAATTTAATGTATGGAAAAACACTTAAAACGCAAGTTCCAATACGTAAACATATGCTTTTTTCTCTTTTTTTATATTTTATTATCTTTCCGTTTTTGCTGTAGATGGGGCATCCTACCGGATGCCAGACATTCACCGGCTATTTCAGATATTCCAGCCTAGACATCTTTTTATGATTCTAACCGTCCCTTTAAGTGCAATTATTTGTATTTCTCTTGCACTCGGTTCACCGGGTATATTCTCCAGATAGCTTTTGAAATTCTTTTTCATTAGTCCTGTTGCTCCTGTAATTACTGGTATGATGGAGATTTTCCTAAGATTCCAGTTTCTTACGAGTGTGTGCATGTATGTTCCGGCATATGCAGATTCTTATTTTGGTTTAGATACATTGCAAGCAGAATGTGTACGCGCAAAAATTGAGGAATTTCTTCGAATGTGACTCATGTCCTTTTGCTGCTGAAAAAAAATGTCTGCGATGGGGAGGCTTTTCCTCCCGGCATCACCATCGCTTGTGATTCAGCCCCGGTGATAGGATAAAGCATGCTGCGACTTCAGGTGAAATTAAAATGCATTTTAAGGTTATTGTGGTACCGTTCAGCTGGGTGGGGGAGGAGACGAAGGCAGGAGCAATACTTGAAAATAAGGGTGCGTAAGAATAAAAAAAAATGTATAGAGAGATTTTTGTGTCGATGGAGAAAATAAAACAAATAAAAAATATTTAATGGAAAAATGGAGGAAAGAATAATTGACGAAAAAGGGAAATCTATTGAAAATAAAGTTGAAGCATATCGGAGCATCGACTCGGAAAGTGAGACACATTATAGCACTGAATTTCGAAGCTTAGGAAAGTGTTAATATCGTGCAGTCAAGGACTCCATTAGAGTGTCTTAAAATGTGCGAAGACGTGTTCACATTTTAAGAATGCAACGTAACTATGTGCGTAGTTACAGTTTAAATATCACACAATCAGAGGCAGTAAATTATACAGGACCCGCCCTAACCACAGAAGTATGCCCACGTGGAGGCCTATTTTATAATAGCATGAAACCAATATGCTTCATATCTTTTTTAGAGAACATATAAAACTACGTGTGTTGATAGAGAAAAAAAATTGACAAAAGTGTTCATGTCAAAAGAAGTAACGGTGTGTGAGGGTATACAAATATTTAAGAAATATGCAGTCATTAAATCATCGAATGATAAAACCTAGTCATGTAAGCTGTGAATGAAATTGAAACAAACTACTAGGTGAATACTTGATCTACGAAAGGTAATATATATATATATATATATATATATATATATATGTTCCATGAAAATGGCAGTATACTGAAATCATATGCCCTTAATAGAGTTAAGATGAAAATTCATATACACTAAATGTACCAAAGCAAGGAAATTCCCAAATTGTTACACTTTTATTGTCATTAAGGGTAGGCGAGCACAACAGGACTATGTATTTTACTGGTAGGAATTTTTCTTCAGCGCACCTCACACACTTCATCCACTCATGCATAGAGATTTATACTGTAGTGATGTGATAATGAATTTGGGAATTTCCTTGCTTTTGTACATTAAGTGTATATCAATTTTCATCTTAATCCTATTAAGGGCATATGATTTCAGTATACTGCCATTTTTCATGGAATGTCACTACTTTTGTAAAGGCTACGCTTCAATACAATGTCTTCTCATAAGGTATTTTGGAATTTTCTGGAAAACTAAGGTATATGGTAAACTGAAATTAAAATGCCATCAACTAGATCCTAGAACCTCTATATCTGACAAAAATCAGCTGAATCCATCAAATAGTTGATGAGATACAGGGTGGCGCATACGTACGTAAGTACACACAGATAACATGATTTCATGATTGAACTTTCTGGATCTCTGGGTTGCCTTGACTAATGATGCTGAAATTCTACACACTTATAGAACCTATCAAATAAAAAATGTGTGCAAAGTTTTAACTAATTTGGTTAATTTGTTTTTTAGTTATGATTGATCAAGGAAATGAGATTTCCAGCATAGGCCATTCGTGAAGTCTATTAAGGGATAGAGCGCTCTCGCGCCTCCCTTCATATATATGAATGAAAGGAGAAGAAACTAAAATTATCAGTAAAGTCATCAACGTTTCGTCTTCATCAAGAAAATACTTCCTCTAGATGGTTTAAGAGAATAAAAAAGTTATAAACACAAGTATTTTACTTGGAAATAGTCTGTAAGTATAGAAAGTAACAAATATTTATGTTAATCCTCTGGGCAGAACATGGCCGACTAAATTAAAAATGTGTAATACGAATTATTTTATTCGGCCATGTTTCGCCCAGAGGATGAACATAATTATTGTTTACTTTCTATACATACAGACTATTTCGAAGTGATATACTTGTGTTTATATCTTTTTATTCTCTTAAATCATCCTGAGGAAGTCTTTTCTTGATGAAGACGAAACGTTGATGACTGTACTGATAATTTTGTTTTTCCTTCTTTCATTCACATTACGTTTGGAATACTGTTCCCATTTTTATCATTTATATATATACATACATATATATATATATATATATATATATATATATATATATATATATATATATTAAATTGAGTGTGAAATGTGTTTTCAATTTAACTATTATATTCAAATAATAGTTAAATTGAAAAACGTGATAAACGCAATTTTAAAAAAAATTGTTTAACTACCGCATCTACGGAAAGCGTTACCTGGCTGACAAAAATTCAACCTTAAGTGGCCCATCAGAAACCGGTGTTTTTATTGTGACACCATCAGCAAAACGTAAGTCTAAAAATGTGTTTTTTTCATCCTTGAAAAAGCAGTAATAACACACATATTGCACGAGCATTTCTATTCTCTTATCATAGTTCACCCTAAACTAGGCTAGCTGTCACTGTAAACGTAAGGGCTACTGAGAATTAGCGTGCATGTTTTGAGGGTCATTCTAATATCATATGAGTGGATTTTTATGAGACGCTCTTTGTGTCAGACCTTGTCAAAGTTTTTAAAACATAACAGAAAAGTGGTGGGCAAATCACACATAGACTGAAATTAATTTGTACCAAATATGGTTTGATTGCAAAAACGAGTATGAATTGTATTAATTTTAAATCTTCGGATACCATTTTGGGGCGGTCACCCTGAAGTAAGCGAACGAACTTACGTACAATGACTCCTAATTAAATGTTTAACCATTTGGAGAACTAACTTAGATAATCATCGTGATCGTTTAGTGACTTTGTTGTTGGAAAACTCTTGACGCTGGACTCTGTCGAAACGATGCTGATGACTGCCAAGCGGGAAACTTGTTGGCGATGAAAGGACATTTTAAAACGATAACATTGACAAATAATTACAGCTTTTATTTTAGTTGTCGCCATTGCACAGTCAGGAAATGAGAGCGAGAGATGGGGCAACATTAATATTTTAACTAACCATTATGAAATTATTTAACTAATGTTAACTCTAACCATTATAAAATCTCATTGTATACGTTTTTACTGAATTCTTCAATAACGTGACGATACGTAATTTTTACTCCCGCTTTTACCGTTCTTGTATGTTAGACCTCATCTAGAGACAAGCAAATACTGGTATCCATGAACTGATCAATATATAAGAATAATTCCTATTTACTTGCTTCTACATCATGGCAGACTAGAGTTTTTAATGTGGAAAAAATTCGACCTCAAGGAAACTGAGCACTATGTATTAGAACAGCAAATAAAAATTGCGTGAGATCTTGAAGGAATTCGGGTTCACTGACCGAGGATAGAATGTAGCATTAGAACATATACTATTTTTTTCTTCCGAGCTAAAATGCACACGCACACACACACACACACACACACACACACACACACACACACATATATATATATATAATATGAAACTAAAATTATACTTTTAGATGATAGAACATATAGTGAAATAGTTTACGGTCAATATACGAGATATAGCCATTAAAAAGATAAAATAAAGAATAGATAAATATGTACAAATGACAAATCTATTTCAACTTCGATTGTTCAATGCAAGGTGTACTCGGTTAAAACATGTGTATTTTTATTTCCTTAAGCCAAGGCTTTTCAAAGATTACAATCTTATCATCAGAGGAATTACATAGATGGATAAATTGACAGTGGAAAAGCCAAAATTCAATTTTTTTTTAAATATAAAGTAATGGAGAGTAAGTGTGCGTGTGAAAATATGGAGTCTGCCAACTTTTCATCTATATAATCACTCTGATAAGATTTTAATTTTTGAAAAGCCTTGGCTTAAGGAAAGAAAAATAAACATGTTTTTACCGAGTACACTTTGCATTGAACAATCGAAGTTGTAATAGATTTGTCATTCGTACATATTTATCTCCCTTCTTTCAGTTATCTTATATACAGCTTCTCTGTTTATTCTTCCTTTTTGTCGCCTTTCCCCCCTCCCCCACCGCCTTTCCCATACTAGCTCATTAGGTGTGATAGTAAAAGAGAGAAAGAAAATAAATAAAAATATAAACAGAAAAATAAGAAACATAGAAGAATGTGTCACTTACTTATCATATTCCAACATCATTTAATGTCTTCTCATATGGTCCAATCAGATCCTTGAAAATAAAATGATTTCCATATCTTCATTTTCTGAAGACGTTCGCTACGAACGAAACCGGTCAAAAAATCTCTTGTTTTTGTTTTTCTTCTGAACTTCAACTTGTTTTCCGTTTGTCATTGTTTCACACATTTTGTCCACCACGACTTTTCATTTTCCTGGATTATCGTGTACCTCACCCCATATATATATATATATATATATATATATATATATATATATATATATATATATATATATATATATAGCAGTAGTTATTTTAATTTCAAAATGGTAGAACACTTTTATAACTGCGAACATACGAACGACTCTTTTAGTAGATGTAACCAACCTATGAATAAATAAATAGGTCAACCTCGACGGCGTTTATTTTCATTCATGATGGAAGTCTGCACGTATAATTAGAATGTTTCTAAGCCTATTTCTCAATGATGTAAACCTGTATTTTCATATCGGTTTTACCAAATAGAATCTCCCTTAAGCATTGCTATCCAAATACTTCGCATCTTAGGATGATTTAATACAGAAGATTTGCGTGAGTAAATATCCTGTTTGGTTCCTAACTCATAACTCTCATAATTATATTCACTAAATAAAAACGAAACTAGTTTTCTTAAAGACAATACTATTATTTCTAGTAAACCATTGGTTAAGCTTGCATTAGCTTGAATACATATACTGAGTTACTTCTTTTAGTGTTAGACGCAAATAGTATTTAAACATATAGAATCATATACAACACGTATTACAATACGTTTCTTGTTCATTTCTGTTTTTGCAAATGTTTTTAAAAAAACTCAATTCGTACTTGTATCGGCGCGTAGTCATATGTTGTTAATATTAATTTAATCAGATGTGCATCGTGAACGGCTCCTTATAAACTGGCTAGTTTCTTTAAAATGTGCTAAGTATTAACCAGCAGGCGGGTCTTACAACGGAAAAGGTGCACCACACACGTGCATCTCTTAATTAGTTCCGTATGACGAATGCGATTTCAAGATGTATTTACGTGTTACCTTTCATAATAACACAGGAAACTATGTAATATATCAGGCTTCACAATTTAAACATGAAACGAATTTATAATAATAATTATATATATATATATATAGATATGTAATGAACGATAATGATGATTTCAAATAAATCACTAGACCTATATGTGGATATGAACATTTTTATTTTTTATTCGCAACAACTGAAACTCTCTTTTTGCATAGAAACACTAGCCGTGATATGCACTAATGCTTAAACTAATATTCATGTATATGTTTATATATATGTTTATATATATATATATGTTTATATATATATGTTTATACTTACCAATATTTACTGCTGTTTCAAAGACATTTATCAATGTCTGGTTTTACTATTTAACTAAGTTCACCTGACTTTTCAAACGTTATTCTCATCAATTCTTAAGTAGTCTTCCTTTGCTTTGAAGCTTAATTTCCTATCTAGATGATTATTTGAGTGTTTTAACGGAACCATATAGGAAAAGCTCAGGTGAGTTCAAGTTCAATGGGGTCTATTCCGTTCATTGCAATGCCATAAGGCAGCATTGCGAAATGTCTGAAAATCTCTCTTTAGCTGATATATCATAAAGCACGGAAAACGTTACATTTTTATTTCAATTTATATTTAGTTTGCCAAAAAAAAGCCGTACGGTCCGGATTTCAATGTAAGCTCAAGGGAAACTTTTAGATGTTTAAAATTAAAATAAGATTGTGAAATCATACGCATTTATAAAAACAGGGGAATACGATTAGAGCAATAAATACCAATAACATGTCGGTAATTAAGTCGGGTATTTTGTGGAAAAGCTACAACCCCAAAATACCCAGGTCCCAGCCATATATATAAGACAAAATGCGGGTTGGTTGTATTAAAAAAATGAATTATCTACTCAGGAAGATAAACTCACTTTATGTGATTAAATATTGGCATTAAATGTATTTAATCTTAAATTTCTACATACATATAACCTCATGGGAAAATGAAAAAGGAAAACAGATACATGTAGGGTAGACATATGTCTACCCTACATGTATCTGTGCTTGCATGACATTTTTTTCTCTATTTTATCATCCTGATGAAGTCTTATAAATAAAGACGAAACGTTGATGTACACATAAAAAACATCCATTTTTTGGTTTTCCTTTTTCCTTTTCCCATCACGTCGGATTACTTTCATCCTTCTCTTCCCATATAACCTCATATAGAAAGCAATCAAGCATTCCGCGATGCATTCATTAGTGACGTTTTTTCTACGTTTTTTATGGTGAAGAAGGAAGTTTTATCGATCTCAACGTTCAGACAAGAACACTAACTATAACAATCTCTTGACAGGAATTATAAAAGTAAGACAGAGGCGTTTGTGCACACTGTGCAGGACTGGTAAATATTTTTTTTTATTTCATTAGAGGATGTGTTCTCCTAGAAAATATAAGTTCAGTCTCGCGATCTGATATCAGGACTCAATGAGTGATATTTCGGCGAATAAGCAATCCGTCTTCTTGTGTTAAAGAACAAATGATTTAGCTATTTGTTGTGGCCTTGAATGGCCGATAATAAATAAAAAAAAACACGTTGGTATATTTACCAGTGTTTATTTTACAAAAGTACAGACTAGTATGTTATATAAAGACTGTTCGTCTTTCCTCGTGGGCTTCTCTATACGTAATGTCTAGAAGAGCTTAGATAGTCACACATTACACCCCTTTTTTAATCTTGCTCCTTATAGCGTCAATAATTTTCCTGTTAGGGCATATTACGATCAAGTACGTAATCTTACGTTTTATTTTATTTTTTTTCGCTCTTCAGAATCCGTTTGTGGGATTGGTATCTCAAATATATAAAACGTTTTTCTCCAACATTTAAGCGTCTCTTTGTGATTTTTTTTCCACGTCCCGGTTTCGTATGGTTGGCATAATCTATCAAACACTGTTTAAATTTTCCTTTAAAAAATTGCTTCTGCTGGCATCATAAAAAATGAAACATTGTAATCTAGGGTCATCGTATATCCCTTCAAAATGATTGCCTTTCCAGTAGGTGTAGCCTCGTTTCCTTAAGCGCTCGTTTGAACGTGTCCATGAACCGTTTTGCCATCTCGTATTGTACGGCGCGATCGTTATCTTCCCTACAACAAATATTTGACAGAATAGTGTTAAATTCACTAGACATAAATTGTGTTGCATTGTTAATCTTAGACCACAGTTGGTACGTTTTCATCCACAAACCATTCTGCCTGACCATTGCTCCTCACATGGTAAGGTGCGATCGTGATCTGCATCATCACAAATATTTGACAGAATAGTTTTAAATTCACAAGGCGTGAGTTGCGTTCTGTTGTCTGACACAATACAGTTAACCACCCAGAACCAGGTTGACAATTCATGTAAAAAAAACTAACAGTTACTTCTGTGTTTGTTTTTCTTAAACATTTTAATATTCCTGCACATTTAGTCAAAATATCTACAACGATAAAGGAACAGAAACCATCCAGTGGGCCAGTACTAGCTGTAAATCTGAAACCACAGTCAGTCAGTTTTCATTCAGGGTCTGAACTTTATAAGACGTGTCTTCACTGCCTAGTTTCACGGAAATTTCAATGTCTTTGTCCATACTTGTCCAATACACATAGCTTCCCATGAGACTTTTAATTCTCCAAATTCCCGGGTTACCGACCTGAAATACTTGTAGAATTTTATGTAATGCTGCAGAATTAACCACTCGATCGCCGTACATAATTAGTTCATCACAGATTGAATACACTTCTAAGAGTTGTCGGTGTTTTTCTTTCACAGCTTTTTCTTTTATTTCCTCGGGTCTTACCAGAAGATCATTAATAGCGTTATAAAATGAACTTGCTACTACTACCTCAGTTTGTAGGGAAGGAATTACTGTATCTTCAAGAGGTTAAGCATATTTTGGGATAGGTCTAGATAATCCGTCAGCATGACTACTTTTTGACGGTAGAAGAGAAACCAGTTTATAATTGTAATTTGAGAGAAAGGTATGTTTGCAGTATACGTTTGTAAACCCTTTTACCCATAAATTGGTGTCAGTGGCTTATGGTTGTTGAACACGTGTTGACGGAGTTCTGGTGTCTTAGCGTCGTTCAGCGAGGCCAATTGAGTAGAGAAGAGGCCTTTTTCCGGTGTCCCTTGGTTATATATCCACTAAGGGCAGATAACCTTTGGTCGCTTTCAGCGCCACCTGACGGTGAACAGCGACACCTACCGGTCGGTTAGTGCAGTTATGTTTTGAAACGAGGGGATAACTGCTACAGCTTCTAATATCCAGACTGCATGTTGATTCTTCGGAGATGAAAAGAATCCGACTCCGACTCCTAGAATTTTTACGAGTTTGATTGACTCCTTCAAAAACTTGCGACTCCCACTCTGCAACCATGTTAAAAAAAAAACAACAAAAAAAACAACCAAAATAACCTAACAAACAAAATTACTTTCTTTATTGTAAGCAATACGAGTATACACTATTCGAAAAAATGACGGAAAAATAGTTCGATAGTGTTCGCATTAATACTAATAAAAATAACGTCTCAATCAGTGAAGTTCAAAATAACCAAGAAAACGTCCCAAACCGGAAAGTTTAAAAGAAGAAAAAAGAAATGCGTATCAATCGATATAGATTGAAGAAAGTAAAAGAAAACATCTAATTATGGAAATAAAGTTCGGGATTTCTTTCTAATTCATTTTTATACAGTGGAGGATCAACAATTTTAGTCGGTTAATATTTTGACCGACGAAGTTAGAAGTTAATTACTTTTGAATCCAACTGACGTCAACGATGAAATCGACACATTAAGAAATATGTTGTTGCTTGAAATAGATATACTTGAATTTTGATACCCTCTGGCTGAGCCCGAAAAGCCCGATACCGGGCGTTGCCACTGATATATATATATATATATATATATAATTATATACGTACATAAATTAATCCATGGGTACGTGTTTTTGGTTCACAGCCGTTATCAGACAAGGATTGAACCATCGATATTGATGTCTATAGTCCAGCGTATTTACCATTGGACCAAGACGCCCTGTCTAGAAATATGTACGATTTTCATTACCTTAATATTTAAGGTATTGTTATGTAATTATGTGTAATATATATATATATATATATATATATATATATATATATATATATATATATATATAAGAAATATAAAGCTTCAAGTGTTTTCGCATTTACCGTGAATTATAAAATGTGTATATATTTTCATGAAATGTAAGCATATGTTTATCTGCTGAAATATTACACAGAATGAAAGCGTGTATTGCGGGGGTTCTTTTTTGTATGTATATCTTTTGATCACGAATGAATTTAAATCATTTCGATCAAAGATAGAATGGATGAAAGAGATGAATTGGAAAGAATTAAAAATGGAGTTTGTATTTGCTATATTTTCGAACGTATTTCAGTTCTTATTTCAAATCAAAGCATGCTGTCAAAAAGCAATATAACTGCGCGTTTGAATATCCCAAGTAATGTGTTAATGAACATCAGAGATTCATTAGGTTATAAGCCTTTCTGCAACATTTCATCTACACAAGCGCTTATGTATAAAATTAAAGCCTTTTGAATCTCGCGTCTTTAAAACAAGTTATTTTATGAAGTCGCTCTGACATTACTCTTTACTTTACAGGGCAAATATTTGCCACAGCCGTACGAGGCTTGTTAAATTTATTTTATTACTTTCCTTTTTACCTTTTCTTTGTTTATTTTTCTTTCTTGATTTTTTCTTTCTTGATTTTTTTCCTTGATTTTTTTTTCCTTGATTTTTTTTTCCTTGATTTTTTTTTCCTTGATTTTTTTTTCCTTGATTTTTTTTTCCTTGATTTTTTTTTCCTTGATTTTTTTTCCTTGATTTTTTTTTTCCTTGATTTTTTTTTTCCTTAATTTTTTTTCTTTCTTAATTTTTTTTCTTTCTTAATTTTTTTTCTTTCTTGATTTTTTTTCTTTCTTGATTTTTTTTCTTTCTTGATTTTTTTTCTTTCTTGATTTTTTTTCTTTCTTGATTTTTTTTCTTTCTTGATTTTTTTTCTTTCTTGATTTTTTTTCTTTCTTGATTTTCTTTTCTTTCTTGATTTTCTTTCCTTTCTTGATTTTCTTTCCTTTCTTGATTTTCTTTCCTTTCTTGATTTTTTTCCTTTCTTGATTTTTTTTTCTTTCTTGATTTTTTTTTCTTTCTTGATTTTTTTTTCTTTCTTGATTTTTTTTTCTTTCTTGATTTTCTTTCCTTTCTTGATTTTTTTTTCTTTCTTGATTTTTTTTTCTTGATTTTTTTTTCTTTCTTGATTTTTTTTTCTTTCTTGATTTTTTTCTTTCTTGATTTTTTTTTCGCTTTTTGGATTTTTTTCGTTTTTTGGGATTTTTTTTCGTTTTTTGGGATTTTTTTTCGTTTTATTTTATTTTTTCCTATTTTTAGAATTATTTTCGTTTTTTGGATTTTTTTTCGTTTTTTTGAATTTTTTCGTTTTCTGGATCTTTTATTCTCGATTTACCACCCTCCCCATAAGTATTTCGATATTACATAAGGTTGAGCTGAAAAGTAGTGTCGGTTATGAGAACCACAAGGACGTCCAGGGCCGGTATAGAACAAGCGACAAAAATTGCCTGAATCGAACCCGTCAAGATGTTTCGGTAAATGTGCCTTAGACGATCTGGTATAAAGCACCTCCCTTATAACGCTACGGCATAACCCCCTTTTGTTGTGACCGAAAGGAGTGTATTTGCGGGGGCGATGGTCTCCTGACCACCGAGCAGCACCAACAAATCTAATCGTAGTCCGAGAGTGGACACAAAAAAAATGATTGGGCTTGAAGGTCGAGTAGATAAATTAACCAAATAAGGCAAACGGAATCTCATCTTCGTCTCTTACATGAATTTATTCATTTCATCCAATGAAGATACATTTAATTGCTAAGAATATATTTACTACTTGTGTGCATCCTTCGGTAAAACTAAAAGAAAATAGTATGCCTCGCTAGTGTTTGCACTCTCTACGATGATAGATTAATATATTAATATAAATTCATAGAAATACATAAGTAATTTTATTACATAAATTATCATTATCATTTCTAATGACCTACAACACCCACTCAACTTTGACTTTTTATTATAGAATTAAAAAATTTTGCCCAATTTATTTCACACGAACAAGTAAGAATGAGGTAGTTGATTGACTTCCCATTTGCTTTCTCTGTTCACGTCACCATCTTAAATTATTTTGTTCGGGAGCTAGAAAAATATGCGTGTTTTATCGCTAACTTTGCATGACTGAAGTACACACACATATTTATATTTGTGTTTATAAAAATATATACAAAAGCGACACATCCATGGAGATATTTCGATCTTATCGGGTAAACAAAACATGTATGTTTAGTATTGTTCATATTAAGAAAAGAAGGTAAAACCATGAACTTCTGAACTGAAAAGCTTACATGATAAAATTAAAAATATTATTTTGCATAAACCGTTTGTATATTTTAGGTTTAAGCTATGGGCGCTAACCTATTTCAAGGTTGGATACGTGTCACCTAATTTCGGACCTTTTTACAGTTTAAAGCAGATTAGGGACCATATGTAATAATTTAGAAGTGTACAGGGTGTGGGGCTGCATATAATAAAGAAAAGGGTCTGCGAAAGAGGGACTATATCATAATTATAATATGGCCTTATAACGTTTGTACGAAGTTAAGCAATTTTCAGGAACAAATAACCAGGATTTTTTTAAGCCTATATAACTTCGTTATAACGAATGGGAATAAAATAAATTAAATTAGATAATGATTAACAGTGGGCTAATAATAATAATAATAATAATAATACCGCCAATAAAAATATACTAACACTACTAATACAAATAATACTTACAATACTACTAATAATACCAATAATGGAAATATTAATAATAATAATAATGTAAATACTAATACTATTTATTTAAATCTGTTTAATATTCTACGTCTAAAGTCTCATTGCCACTACTGGTTTACTATTATTAGAATACACTAGTGTTGAGAATGTATTGGTGCAAAATTCGAGAGAAATAAGATCTGACCCGTTGGGTCACAGATTAAGTTTGGTTTAGATTATTTGAATTAGGTAAAGAATGAGTTTGCGAAGCCAGTTCAATATATAAAAAATGAAGACCACATCCAAAATCAGTCTTTGTCCGTAAACTATTTTCTCTTCCATCTGAACCTAAGGATTTAACAATATTACTGATGTGGTGATATTCCCTTTTGTTTATAAAGGATTGTTTAAATCGTTTTTATTTGTTCCTTTATTTGTTCCTTTATTACATCCAACTGTTAGTAAACGGCAACGATTGACAGATAAAGAACAATATAAGAGTGCGGGTCATAAACTATATATATATATATATATATATATATATAAGTTAGAGAGGGTTAACAAGAGATGGGTCACTTCTTGAATACATTACATTTTGCTGTTTATTAGAGCAATTTAAATATAACTTTCTTTCAAACATACCTCAATCCAAAAAGTGAGGAATATTTTAACACGTATTTATTGTGATTAAAACGTATAAGAAAAAGCCTTAGGTGAACAAACGTTGATATACTCAGCTTGAGTATGATAATAGATATGTTCATTTTACTGAACCAGATAAAGTTTTTTTTAAAAATCAAATGTCATACAATAAATTCCCGTATTCCGATGAAAGAAATGGGTCTTTAAATTCAAAATACAACAGTTTTTAAAGACATGCCAATTATATCGGTTCTTCTAACTTATCTGCCTCGCACAAGGTAAGATGTGACACAAGGTCGGGAAATCAGCATAGTTTAATCGAATTGAAGACCGATATGGAAGACTCATATCGGAAATTATTAGATTTAGAGTTTTAATAAACATTATAAAATTTATACTGTCAACTGTGTTTTTTTTTTGTTTTTTTTAGATAATTATATTCTGGGGAAGAGGTAATTATATTCTAGGAAATATTATAGACTATTATATTCTCATATATTTATTGATAACTTTACTGTACTTTGGGGGGGGGGTATTAAAACACTTTCTCAGTTAATTAAAAAAACATTATCTTGAGATATGTGCTAGGACACTTACCGAATAAAACCCCTCCTATTTTTCTTTTTCACTTTCATATGTTTAAATGGGTGTTTTTTAATTTCCTGTTTTATTTTGAGTTAGTGTAATAAGATTTTTGGCACATAATTTCTAATAGTTATCCAGACTGATTCGCTGTATCACAACAGTTTATTGTAGGTAGACAAGGAAGTAAGTCATGCTGACCTATTCACGCATGCACACATACACAAATATATTTATTTATATTTTCAGACGGTAATTACTATTACCGACATACACTATTTTAAAGGAAATTCAGTTTGGGAATTAGTCAAAAACAATATATTTGGCTTGCCTAGTCATGTGTGACATATGTGTGTTAGTTCACTTAAATACCGATTCTAAACAAAGTAGCCATCCTTGTTAAGTCACCTGTTCACGTTAAACAAGATGGCTACTTTACTCAGAATAAGTATGTATGCGAACGTAAAAAACTTATAAATTGTATGAAATATTACATTGTTAGTAACAAGTGAGTATTTATTTACTCCTCTCCAGGAGTCAGGCACAAGGCCAGTTTTTATCTTACTCTCACAAGTAAGATGTGACCCAAGGTCGGGTCGGGAAAGTGTGGTTTGAAAAGCCAGCGCCCGAGAAGGTGAGCACTCTGGCCATTAAAAATTGCCTGGGCAGCCCCGTCGGCATTCCCCGGTAGGGGCTCCTCAAGCAGTAAGCAATAAACTTACTGCTCCGAAAAAAAGGGAGGCGAAGCCTGGGATGGTGGACCTCTGAGAACTGCACAGAACAGACCCATAGACCGGCGTAAATCAAGCCCCGAAGGCCAAGCCAATACCAGTCTACGGGGTGCAGTATCCATCGGAACAGATACTACACTTTGATCTTAGCCAAAATGCCAAGAAGTGAGTAGGTAAAGCAAACTAAATTGTGTTTGACTTATTCCCCAACGGTATTTCCTTTAAAATAAATGATGTCCGTAATACTCATGGTTACATTTTAAACATTCTCGTATCTTTGAGCTGATGAAGATATCTGATATTAATAAAATTCCATAGCATATCAGAAACGATCGTACACGATAGCATAAAATGTTACATGTATTACAAAACACCACAATATATGCATCTAAATAATTATAATATGCTAGAAAATCATAAAATATGTTTCACTTACTATAATAATGATCAGATTTAAAAGTTTAGGCTCTTGAATGAGGCAGATGACACACCGATGACACTCGCCCGTGACATCGAAGATACTGATTACCTATTTAGTGTGTTTGATGATACGTTATTCTAACACTTACTCACACTTGCTGACAGGCTCGTTGCAGATGTGAAAAAGTTAGAATTAGACAAATGTTCGTTGAATATTATATTAAATAGGCATTTTGTTGGAATGGTCATATTTGAAACAAAAAAGCATTTAATGGTTAAATCAATAATATAACAGTATTTTGATATACTGTATATATTGTAGAGACGAACGATCCACAGACAGAACTTTAAATGCCTCATTTGAATAAGTAT
Source organism: Sepiola atlantica (assembly GCA_963556195.1). NCBI lineage: Eukaryota > Metazoa > Mollusca > Cephalopoda > Sepiida > Sepiolidae > Sepiola > Sepiola atlantica. The sequence goes on from OY744522.1 coordinate 184,045,579, forward strand.
TTTTATCATACAGTTCATAATAAATTAATGGTTGGTGTTATTCATTCGTAATTTTTTCATCCTATTTCTTCCATATATATGCAATATTTTTGTCGATATTACGAGTAATTAATTAAAGTGATTGAATAAAAAGGATGAATTATTGAACCTTTTTTAACATAGTTGCTGATTACTTCAATGGGGAGGTAATTTTAATTAAACTACCCACAAAAAATATTTTACGAAGCATTAGCAAGATTTTAAAAAAGAGAAAGTGATCCTTCCCTCTCTCCCGTTAGCGACGTTACATCGAAAGGGAAGAGCGTGTCTTATTCCCCCTCCCATTAGACATCAACAAACACATTTTTCTTGTTTTTAAATTGAATGAAAATAGTGTAAGTTAAAAAAGCGCGGGCACACACATCGCTCAGGCGAATTAATTCTCTCTTTCTTTCATTTCGTGACGGTGTCTTATTAAAGATAGGCAATTAGCAAAATATCTTTATATGAATAAATGTTAAAGTGTTGTCACGTTTTATACAAATGCATAAATTAAATGTTTATTTTTTATGATTTTGGTTTTAAGTGTTTCAAATAGCGAACTTTGCGAAACAGTAGTGAGCAGGTAAAGACACCTCGTGTGTGTGTGTGTGTGTATGTATATATATATATATATATATATATATATATATATATATATATAACATAAGGATATCGCCAACTGCTATTTGCTTCAAGGCATAGCTCATTGGGTAAAACTAATTTGAGCTCCCGGTACTTGACAATGTTTACATTGAGATATCACTTGCATTCAGTCAGTTTTGTCTGATAGCGCAGGGGTAGAGGAGCCGACTTTCAGCTTGGCAGTTGAGTTTCAATGCTGGCTTGAGGCATTAGCTTGTCTAGCCGCACTGAAAGACTGTGATGCAGCGAAACAGTTATATGTGGATGACATATATATATATATATATGAATTTGAGAAAGACTTAGTTTAATTTTTCTATTTTAAAATCTTTTTTAACCCATCCTGCAATTCTCATCGTCTCATTTTATGGAGTCCATTCCGCAGGAAGCGTTGTTTTCTGTGCTATAAACCACACCTAGGTGATGTTTAATGTCAACCGTTCATTTCTCGTCTCGCACAAACCCGGGAAAAACAGAACCCGTTTGTCAATTGGGTGCGATGCTGAGATTCATGAAAATAAACCAAAAAAGATGGACAGTTGCTTCATCCACGCCCAGCTTCCCATCCCTAGTCCCCTATAGATGTCTTTGTCAGCATCGTTTTCTATCGCCGATCCCATACTCCGTATGTAATAGAACGGAGACAAAAAAAAACTCACCATCTATAAGTGGTAAGAATAAAATTCTCGAAAGATTGATGGGGAATAACGTTGATGATGAAGAGGCAAGATGAAGTAAATAAAGCCGGCTTCATCCTTCTGTCCGTCTTCAATCGCTTGTCTCTGGCCAACAAGCAGAGGAGGGGGTTATTGCTCCCCAAACACTTCCCCGACCCCGGATACAACGACCCCTACCACTCTCACAGCCCCTGTGCTTCTAAATACCTCCACGATCTCCGGAATCCAGCAATTGACAATAAAATAAACACAGTCGAGACAGTAACACTCGGAAGATTTATCATTCGGCCACGTAGTTCGGTTATGGAGTGGAGACCAACATCGGAGAAAGAAAGAAAGAAAAACTTGAAAGCCCGAAGAAAACAACCAGGCAGCATCGGGGACTTAATCTGTGCAGAAAGAAAGAAATGAAAAATGGAGTAAGAAAATAAAACTTCGATGTATGGATGACATCGTCTCCTAGAATAGACGTCCATTTTTAGTTTTTTTTCTCTCGTAAAACCTAGTTTATTCTGCCTTTTTATTTTATTTATTGGTGTATCCACGTAACTTTAGGAAAGGCTCTGTCCGTAAATTGCGACCCAATTCAAAATAGCATTCTCGTTATTAAATTCGGTTATTGGAACTGCATCTTTTTTGTAGATGTCGCTAAACATCACTATCTGTCCATTGGTTGCTCTGTCACACTAACATTTGAAAATAGAATTTTTTCTTTTTTCTACCATGCTTAGATTTGAACTTTGTATTCTAGTGAGGGATAGTCTCTTCATCTCCCTACATCCTCTTTCACACAGAATTGAGTTTGCTAGCCTCTCTCTACTGTATCCGTATTTTCATGGTACGTGCTCGACTGAGCTTCGATCTCTGGTACACTCCCGTAAAAAATAACATAAAATTATGTCAAGCTTCAACCACAGCAAACAATTAGCCATTTTCTCTCTTTATCAAAAAAAAAGAAAGTTCCATGAACAAAGTTTCTTTCCTAGAACATCTCATCAGTGGAATAAGATACCAGTAATCTGCTTCCCAACCGACTACAGCATGGCCGTCTTCAAGTCTACTGTGAACAAATACTTGTTGCCCGTTCTTTTGGATGACAAATTCTTCTTAAGTAACCTTCTGCCTATCCCACGCATTATTTCCGTTTTTGGGTTGTTTTTTTTTTGACAAATTTAATATCTTGTACTCTAATTCTTAGAGGGCCTTCGTGTTTAAAAAAATGGTGAAGTATTAGTAAAAAAAATCACGGAACATAAATTATGCTTCGCCAGTGTTCTTTCTAATATTAATATTCGTATAAAATAACGTCTGAATCCGTGAAGTTAATAAAAAAGGAAAGAAAACGTCTCAAAGTCAAAGTTTTAAAAAGAAAAAGAAAAGAAAAACGTATAAATCGTTATCGAAACCAGAAAACGAAAGAAAACTTCTCAGTATAGAAATACATTGAAGGGCGAAGCTGCTTTATGTGTTATTTGCCTTCTCAATTCTTTTAAGTAATTGTAAAGGATTCCTCCGGCAGTTATAGACTCTCTAACTTTTGTGTAACGGGACGTGTATATATATATATATATATATATATATATATATATATCATATATTAGGAGAGTAGAAAGTGGATCTTGTTTACTTTCGGAAGTATCGTAAACTGTGATTCCCTTTTTTGTACTTAGTACTCACATTTCGTGAGCGATGTTTCTGACAAAGGGGGAATAATTACTGTTTTTTCAGTCAAAAGCTACTAATGGAGCACCTATTGTTGGTTACTTTTTGAGATTGAAGTCATATTTGTTTAGCTCTTAACATCAATAAGTTATATGCGTTGTCTTGAACGATTTCAATAATATATATATATATATATATATATATATATATATATATAATTATACATTAATGTTCGCGTGCATAAAAGGAAGATATGGACACGTGTTTCTGGCTATGAGCCTTCATTAGCATGATTACCCGGGCAGGGATCGAACCATCGATGTAAATATCCGTAGTCTAGCGTTTTACATAGACCAGAATACCCTGCCAAATTTTATGGACAACTTTTTATCGCCTCTGATGTTACGTAAAATAATATATATATATATATATATATATATATATATATATATATATATATATATATTCAAATAAATGCACATTGTTTTTCATTAGTATATCTGTACGATTTTTGTGCCGAGGTCGATATTTATTTAATTTAAATATTTATGTTGAACATGTAATGGCTTTAATTACATATTAGGATGGTGACCAATTATATTATCGTTTTTCCTATTTTATAGATAGTTGTGTATGTGTGTGTCGGGGGGTTAATTTGCTAAGTAAGCTTACCATAGAACAAGGACAGATTTTGGAACCGGCATTAACTTTTGGAAGTTCTTTAATCCCAATATACAATTCTAATCCTGTACTCAGTTCAAAAGTTTGGATTTTCTGTTTTGATGGTATATCAACTTTAAATTATTATATGCCGAAACTATTCATTTTATAAGATGTGAGGATTTCTATTACCAAAAGATTCTTGCAGAAAATTGAACCGGAGCAACAACTTTTGAAGAGCAGGAACAACAACGGTGTATAGTAACAGTAACAGGTGACTATAGAGAAAGAGCGTGCGTGAAAACATGTACCTGCGGAATATGAGAAAGTGCTCTGGGTAAAGGTGCACTCATTTGGGATCCAACTGAGTGTTTACTAGTGTATGCAATCAACCATTAACCAACGTATACTGTTGTAGTGAAAACAGAATAATAAAGGGGGGAGGCTCTAAGCGTTTCAGTGTATATACGCTGCATCACCTGACACATCAGAGTATATTAATTGGGAATGTTTTGAACGATCCAAACATTCCTTAAGGTACAAAAGACCACAACCGCACTAATCAATCTACGAGTCCCTATGCTTGCCTCCCCCAAGGAATGTTAGACACAAGAACGGTTTCTATGTGTGACTTATCCAAATCCCCGAAACGGAGCACTTTGGATGGGACCAAAAATAGCGAATAAAGATTTTTCCTCTGACTTAGGACACTAAACTTCGATCCAAGCCCGAAAACAAAAACGAGTATTTTGAAAAAATATTGTTATTTCTTTATCTTTATGATGTAACGTATGTTTATATATCATAATAGTCTATCACAATACAAAAAATAGAAATATGTCAACGTTGAGAAGTAAGAAAAAACAAGTGTTGATTTTTGTTTTCATAGTAAATCTTACGTTATTAGTCAAGACCTCCATACAGTGATCTAATGCGTGTAACCGTGTTCACTAATATATTTCGAGGAGATACCTCTTTATCAAATAGTATGTGTTTCAAATCTCTAAATCTGTGTGAACCTGTAATATTGTTATATGGTTATACCGCAGTAAATATCAATCTTACCCGAAGCAAATAGAATAAAATAAAAATTATTTATTAAAAAAATGATTTCTAATTTTTAAAATTTTATTTAAGTGATGAAATGGTTTTTGTTATATTAATTTGAATTAAAGGAAATTATATATATATATATATTCGTGTGTGGGGGTGATACCTGAGAGGCTATATACTAAGAGTGTTACTAAACTATTTTTTTATATTATCTATTTTATACTTATTGATTTTTAATAAAGTGGGGATTAAACGAAAATTGTACGCAAAGTTTGTTATTCTATTATTATTTATATCAGTCCATTAATAATATTAATATTATTCATGTTAATATGATATTATCAATATATTTGTATGTATAGGGTTCATATATAACAATAATTTAAGGATCATTATGAATTTTAGAACAGCGTCCAAATGTATGCTATATTTAGGTTCATATAGTCTATGCAAAAAGAGGAAGGAGTTCGATGTTTTGTGAAATTTAAACAATAGGTATTAGATTTCAATCTATAAATTTTCTTTAAATTTCAGTTCCCCTGTATTTCGTTTTTTTAAACCCCTCAAGCTTAAGTCTTAAATTTTAAACATTTTCTAGAATAATAATCAAAATCATGTAATTTATTTTGATCGAAATTAGAATAAGGAGTGGGGACATGATGTTTAGTATTATTACCTTCTGATTTTAATCTTCGTAAGTCGATATGAAAGTGGTGTCAAACTATCCTGTTCGGAAAACTGTTGCATTTCAATCTTGTATCATACATGCAGTAAACCCAAGTTGTCGCCATTAAGAAACACATGAATGTTTACAATTATTATCTTCAATTTGTTTGCTGCTGCTTTTTATACGCGTCCCCTTTTCTATGATCCTTGTCGTTCTGAAATCAAAGTTTATTTTTACTTTCAAAAGGACTACGTCGATACTAAACTGATGGAAGACAGAGGGTGTTTATTCGACTTGATCGTTGTTCCAAATCACTGATCAGTTCGGCATGGAAGGCAAATAGAGATCGATAATCACTGTTTACTTATATTGAGTCAGCGTATCCTACCTTCTAATGTTCACACGTGACGTGCTTCTAACGAAACTATTTCCTCTCTCACTCTGTATTCGTTTGTATTAATTCACACAGTCTAAAAATACTCAACTCACGTCCAGCAAGTTAACCTATACTCAACTTCTATTGCGTGTTTTTCTCAACTAACCGTTTTATATACTAGTGGCTTTGCTGACCTACAATTTAACAATTTTTCCCGTCCTAGAACGGGTATTAAAGTTACCTATAACTGTGTAACGTTGCAGCTTAATACATTTATGTAAACTTATTAACGCGTAAATAAATTGATCCTATTGAATGTAAACTTGCATCACCGATTCCGCAGTCTGCGAATCTATCCATTTGGCCAACCAGGCACTCCTTGAATCTTTGCAATGTTGCGTTAATTGACGATGATAAAATGCTAAAATCTTGACGAACGTCTTCATGTTTATATTTAATTTATTCACATGTTAATTAGCAATGTTCTTTAATTATTTTTTTCTTTTGAATTCAGGAAGTCTTGGGTTTGGTTCCTTTGACTTCCTCTAAAAAAATCGTTTACAGCTTGATGATTATCTAATCTGTGATGTATTTCCTTTCCAATAGTTGTGCTGAATTCTGATTTAGAACAGGTTCATCCATCGCAAGCATAATTAAACTTCACTTTTTCTTGTTACTAATTGGTTGATGTTTCAAAATCGTATGCATATTTAATCCTCGCGTTCCTGAACTTTATTGGAGCTCTGTAAGTGACGTTTCTAAAAAGCTAAGCTTTTCTTCTGAATCTTTAACTTGGTGCATGCAGGGCATTCCAGGGCAAATAAATTTGAATAAATAGAATGTTGAAGTCAGTTGTACTCAGACGTGTTATAATTTGATACTTGCAAAACGTTTCCAAAGTCAATGAGGGTACGGAAATAAAATTTTGCATATACAGAGTTTGTGCGTTGAAATGAATGCACTTATATATATATATATTACTATTTCATGTATCCACATACAATTTTATAAGGCGATATAATTTTTATGTATCAATTTTCAGTATTTACTTCAACAGTGCTCGATACGTCAGTAGAATAAGGTAATTGGCATAAATATATTTTCATAGCTTGTTATATATATATATATATATAT
>OY744522.1:184057470-184062470 GCA_963556195.1 Sepiola atlantica
ATTATGAGTATCAGTTTTTAGTTACGGATAACTGTTATAACCTATAATCGTATACGTTTCTCCAGCTCTCCTGAACTATCACCCAGTCTAATAATACTAAACAAGTTTTGACAATGGTATATATATATATATATATATATATATATATATCTCATATTCCTGTATTTTATACTTGTTTATCAATGTGTTGCAGGGAGCTATGTGTTGTGGGAATATTAGGAATAATCCGTCCTATAGAATTATATTTGAGAACTTTATTCAGCATTGACTAATGCATAGTACTTGATATGCCGTAACATAACCAAACACAAAACTCGTTAATTTTCTCACCGTTTTACTGTTTTAGTAATTGCAACCCGCCAGAGGATTTTACTTGATTTTAGCGATCTGATTTCCTTCTTGTTCAAAATAATGAATTACCATGTTTCCGGGTTGGCTTATCTAAATTTCAGCCGTTGTGAAGGAAGTGAAAAATGTACGAATAGATAGGAGACCTGGATCACGCTAGGCATGGACGTAGTTCGTCCATAGAGTCCATACGATAGAACAGCATGCATGTAAGGAAACAAACTGTCATTCTAAATTCAACTCATACTAGTCTGTAAAGTTACTTATCGATATCACCTTTCATTCAATCTTAACTTGAAGACATAATATATACGTATAAATAAATGTACGTGAGCTGGCTACATAAGATATAGACACTTTAATATGTATAGAGCTGGATTTCTGTCCTTGTCACCGGTAAACTTGATCTAACACATGCCTAGAATAGAGGACATTCACTGATCCTTAAAATTGTGAGGAGTGTTCTCCATAAATGAAGGATGTCCATCGGTCTTACGAGTTCGTGGGTTGGGAGTTGATTTACATTTGGCTTTGCTAACACGAAAAACATATAGTAATTAGTTCTACACTTGTATTGAGACGCCATTGAACAATGTTTTTTTTGTTTGGGGGGCGATAATTTTTTATAGTGATTTTTCACATATTTCAATGTTTTCCATGTGATTTCATGTTTCGAAGTGTTTAAATGTTTCCATGGTACGTCATGCTTTAATGGGTTGTCATGTTTTAATGGGTTGTCATGTTTTAATGGGTTGTAATGTTTTAATGGTTTGTCGTGTTTTAATGGGGTGGTCATGTTTTAATAGGGTGGTCATGTTGTAGTGGTGCGTAATGTTGTAGTGGTGCGTCATGTTGTAATGGGGGGGGGCATGTTGTTATTGTTCGTCATGTTGTAATGGTTCGTCATGTTGTAATGGTGTTCGTGTTTTTCATAGTTTTTATTTCCTATTTGATAGTCTCTTGCTATTAGTTTTCGTTTTCTGTTATAATTTTTGTTTGCTATTCCTTTTTTATTATGTTTAGTCTGTTCATTTAACACTCATTTGTAATCAAATTTGTTCATAAACAAGCAATTCATTGACATGGGCCTGCGTTCTCTTTGTTGACTACTTTGTGAATCAAAACGGGAATTCGTTTAAATTGACACATTAGATGTTCACACTTGCCTTTTGTCAACATTTCCTCTTTCGGAAACGCAATTTGAAATGCGTCTTATCACTTTGAAAACCTCCTTGCTACAAATTCTAATCTCTTCTTCTGGGATTAATCTCAATCTTTTCAGGGCCTCCTCTGTTGCGTCTTACCATTTTTGCCGTCACTCTTCCGCCTCCGCTACCATTAAGGTCACTTTTCGACATGGTCATTATGAGTTCCATCATCTCTTTATCTTCATCGTTCCAATGACACTGTTCAATTGTCCCGCCTTTAAAAAAAAAAAAAAGATTGCACCTCGTCCACAAAAGATTTCCTCTTTCGGCTTTCAACTCGTCCGATTGCTATCAGCATGGGTGACAGGCAGTGATGAATGCCTCTTGTCTTTTTGTATTAAGCTGTGGAAATGGAAGGGCAGAGCACTATCAGCTCGTTGAACACTATCGCTCCCTAATACGAAGAAAGGGTCAGGAAAAGAGTAGGGACTAATTCATTTTTGATTTCAAAGATATATGAAAAGATTTTCACGTTAATGAGGAATCCTAATTTTAAGGAATGGTGTTTTGGAACATCGCCGAATGCCACATATTAAAAAAGGTCACATTTGGAAACAGGTTTTTGCTTGCATAGGTAATGGTGCCAGCGTGTGTGCAAGTGTGGCTCATTCTCCAACTACATTCATTCTCAGAGTCCAGTGAAAAGAAGTCCGGGACGACTGGAAACAATGCTTAGATGAGCAAAGAAGGGGATGGGAGAGTTTCCTTCTCCTAAACTAGTTACATCAAAACGGTTTGAGATTCCAGTCTAACTCACTATAACACATAGCTGGCGGAAAGATATATGATTCCTATTTTACCTAGGTGTATTTGTGAAAGTGATGGACGAGACCTGACAGAACTCGAACCTAACACGCCCAGCCCAGAGTCAGCTGCTATAATCAATACACCATAACACTCTATATATACATTACATATATATTTGACATACATTGACAGTATAATTCCTATTTACAACTTACCCTATAATTAATCGCAAATATTATACTGAATGCAATGCTCCTACGAGAAATCGTCAGACGTTTGTTCTGTTGTGGCTTAGCTCGTGATGCAATTGCGTTAAAATAATACAAATATTATTATTCAATACAGTACGGAACTATGCGACTATGTACGTTTTTTATTATTTTTATAATTATAAAGTCTCCGCTTATGAAGGCCAAGAGCCACTTAAGGATAAGAATTAATGAGATGGAAATAATTGGCAGCTAAAAGATGAGGAAAACTATGGGAGTGCTAACAACGATATCAACTTATTACTCATGAGCGGTTTTTTACAAGTATCTGTTCACATTGCACTTGAAGATGACCAGGTTTTTATCAGCAGGAAAGCGGTCCCGCGGCAAAGTTCTTGCAAAGTAGCTCTGTCTGTCGCTAAGCATATGAAAGGGAAAATGGAAGTCTTTTTCAATGTGGTCGTAAAACGAGTTCTTGCTGTGAATGTCTCACAAGGAAAAGAACCCCTTCCATGGTAATATCGATAGAGCAGAAGGCGACTAGCAATATATCTTCTGTGATAAAGGTGTTGTAAGAAAGAGGTAAGATCACTTTCTACCAAATTTTGAAGTCGATTTTGTACTCTGTTACGGCAGGAAATATTGCTCTATAGAGCTCCTCCCCAGATCTATCAGCAGTATTCAATCTTGCAACGTATCTGACTTCATATAAGTAGAGGAGCGCATGATATGCTTTCTACTTATTGCAGTGTAAGAATAATTCAACTATTTTTCAAGTGACCTAAACAACGGACTAGGTATACGTGTTCGATTGTCGATCTAGGGTGAACGTCAGACCTAGAAGTTTACCAAAATAAGGGTATGCTTCAGGGTGAGGGTAATTCATTTCGACTGAGGAAAATCCGGGATCCGAGTTTAGAAGTGAAAGGAGAGAAGCTTGGTTTTAAAGGTGTTAAATGGAACAAACCGCTTTTCTCCAGTCCACTACAGGATCGAGAGAGAGAGAGAGAGAGAGAGAGAGAGGGAGAGCGCTTGAGAGATAGAGAGAGCGCTTGAGAGATAGAGAGAGCGCTTGAGAGATGGAGAGAGCGCTTGAGAGATGGAGAGAGCGCTTGAGAGATGGAGAGAGCGCTTGACGAGAGAGAGAGAGAGCGCTTGAGAGAGAGAGAGCGCTTGAGAGATGGAGAGAGCGCTTGAGAGATGGAGAGAGCGCTTGAGAGATGGAGAGAGCGCTTGAGAGATGGAGAGAGCGCTTGACGAGAGAGAGAGCGCTTGAGAGAGAGAGAGAGAGAGCTTGATCATCAGTGTCCTTCGAAGTGCAGCGATAAACAGTCGTATCGTTTGCGTAGATGTTAACAATTTTTTTAATGGAAATTGCTCCAGACAAGGCATGAAGCCACTTGATGTAAGGAGCTAAATGAAAGAATACTACTTTAAGGTCAAAAACTAGCAAACGATACGTGTTAGATTTCGACTCAGAAAACAGCAATTTTTCCCCATTGTCAGAAAAATCTCATGAAATGTCAGGACTAAATGATAAAATAAGGGAAGCGAAAGTAAACCAAATATCACATTTCTAGTCTCTTGAAATGATCTCAGGATATGATTTAGAAGATCATTAATGACGATCAAAGATTGTGATGACCCTACAATCAGTTTTGCTTGAAGATCTACTCTTAACAATTTATGCGTGGGCAGACAGACATTCACCTTTACTTTATATATAAAGAGATTTCAGCATTGTCTGGAATGAAATGTCTCCAAATAAATGGTTCAGTGGGTCGGAAAGATTACATTAAAAAAACGAACGCACTTTATAGCGAATCCAATATTTACATTATTTCAAACGGATAAAAAAGCGAATAATCTCTATATCAATAAAAATTACGAGAAAACTTCTCGTGCGTTTTTGCGTGTTTCTCACAGCTGCGTGACTTATAATTATTCTTTATTTACTATTTATCGTTTTTATTTCTATCTAAAATGCAACAGCATGAAATAAAACTTTTTTATCCTATTTTTAAAAACAATTATTTAAACACCAAATTAAAACCACCGTAATGCATTTCGGTTACTTAAACAAGTCTACTAGTTTGATTTTTCAATTGTTAAAAGTAAAAAAAGAATAAGTGAGTTCGCGACCTTTCGCAATTTGAAAGATATGGAATTATTTAAACTGTTGAAGAGAAAGTAATTTCTGGCTTTTAAATTTTTTTAGCAATATATAAAGTTATATAAAAAGTTTGGGAAGCTATTAACATGCAATCATTTTATAAATATATATCTTAAAACATAAACTCAACAAAAGTTATTTATAGTTTTTTAACACCTTTTGTTATATTAATTACTTAATGACCAAAGGATATGTATTACTAATAAATATTTGATATCAGTCTGACTAAAGCGGAAACTATACTATTGTTATAGTATAATGCTCAATAAGGTTCAATATACTATTTTCAGACGATGGTACTTTCAATGCACAATT